>CM065141.1:2955000-3430000 GCA_033026305.1 Cirrhinus molitorella | reverse complement strand
ACACACACACACACACACACACACACTTTATGATTATAGAAATTGCAATAAAATATGAAATAAAATTCACACACACACACACACACACACACGTTACTCAAATTATTATAAAATAGTACAAAAAAATAAGTTAAATATTACACACACATACACAAATATATTACAAAAAATGTAATAAAAAGAGTAAAATAGTATAAAAATAAAATATTACACAGAGTTTTTGATTATAAAAATTGCAATAAAATATAACACACACACACATTACTATAAATCGTAATAAACTTGTTCAAAATTATGTTAAATATTACAGACACACACACACATTACTAAAAATTGTAAAAAGAAGAGTAAAATAGTATTAAAAAATAAAAATTAAATACTACAAATAATACTACAAATTTTTTTTGATTATAAATATATATATATGTGTGTGTGTGTATATACTTATATGATTATGTATTTTGTATTTATAATTAATTAATGTATTATAATAATATAAAGAAATTCAGTACTTTAAACAAATTATGTAATACATTTTTGATTCAATAATATTATTATAATTATTGCATTACTACACACACACACACACACTACTCAAATTGTAACAAAATAGTACAAAAATAAGTTAAATATTACACACACACACACCTATATACATATATATATATTTTTTTTTTTTTCATTGAGAAAAAAAAAATACAATTTTGTTCCTTTACATACTAGACAATGTTATTTTTGATTCAGTTCAAACCAAAAAAACAAACAAAAACAATAATGAATCAGTTCACAAAATCAGTCTAGTTTATTATTTAGTTGAGTTGTTCATTCCTTCATTCATTCATTCAACTCGATGCAATGATTCATTCTCAGTGGTCTTTGCGTCACACAAACCTACTTTACTTTAAAGCCTTTCGTATTTTGTATTTCACAAAACAGTCATACAGGTTTGGAACGACAAGGGTGAGTAAATAATGACAAAATTTCCATCATTTGGTTAAATAAACTCTCAGTTCATGAATATAAACATCACGTATACCAACAATCACCGCAATAATTCAGCATATCTACCCCGTCATGAGAAATCTGGCATCAGCAGCATAATGATTTTCTCTTTATCTCGCCATCCATTTGAATCATACTGTCATTCTCTCTTTCTCCACCCACTGCTGATGGTTTAATCATGACAGAGAGAGCTCTTTCATCAGGGGCCTGTGTGGATTATGTGAGATCTTTTCCTTCAAGTCTCTGGACTTTACATAACGCCTGACATTGTTTGAACAGAGGGGATGACATCAACGTGATTATCACTAATTCAAGCCGCCCAAAATCACCAATAACCCCGGACTAGCGTTGAGGAAAGAGAATCGCTTCTCCAAGCAGCTGGATCTAAAGCAGTACGAAAAAAAATAATGCTTGCTGTCTGAATCTAATGTGATGAGGGAAAAATAATGTGCGGCCCAATGCAATAACATTACATAAAATAAACAGAGAAGACGTATTTGCGCTGCGCTGTTCACAACAACAAACATACATCATGACTAGTGTAGACTGATTCACCAAGGAATCACTCAGATCTTTTTAACGAATCAATTCACAAACTCAGTCTAAAACGATTCACTCAATCACTGAATCAGGTTATTCAATTAGCGTCTGACTCACTCACTAAACCACACACATTATTTTCACTCATATTTGCATCAAAATACACACTGTGTATATATAATAATATAGTATATTGTTACACATATTATTATATATAATATATTATGTTGTATATATAAATATGTTGTGTTCATTTGCACTAAAGGTTAATGAGACTTAACTAGACGTAACTAAACTGGCAACAAGATGTAGTTAAAAATAAATTAGAAACAGAGGTTTGTTTATTAAATAACACTTATCTGACCACAAAATGTATTGCGAATCATTTGATTCAAAATGGGACTTTTTAAGTGCGTATCACAAATCATTTGATTCAAAACTGGGCTTTGAAGAGTGTATCATGAATCATTTGATTCAAAACCAGGCTTTAAAGTGCATATCGTGAATCATTTGATTCAGAACTGGGCTTTAAAGCATGTATTGCGAATCATTTGATTCAGAATCTGACTTTTTAAGTGCGTGTCGCGAATCATTTGATTCAGAACGGGACTTTAAAGTGCGTATTGCGAATCATTTGATTCAAAACCAGGCTTTAAAGAGCGTATGGTGAATCATTTGATTCAAAACCGGGCTTCAACTTGCGTATGGCAATTCATTCGATTCAGAACCAGACTTTTAAGTGCGTATCACAAATAATTTCATTCAGAAACTGGCTTTAAAGAGCGTATTGCAAATCATTTGATTCAAAACTGGGCTTTAAAGAGTGTATCGCGAATTTAATTCAAAACCGGACTTCAAAGCGCGCATGGGGAATCATTTGATTCAGAACCAGACTTTTTAAATGTGTACTGCAAATCATTTGATTCAAAACCAGGCTTTACAGAGCGTATCACGAATCATTTGATTCAAAACCGGACTTCAAATCACGTGTGACGAATAATTTGATTCAAAACTGGATTTTTGAAGTGCGTATCATGAATCATTTTATTCAAAACCGGGCTTTAAAGTGCGTATCGCGAATCATTTGATTCAAACCGGACTTTAAAGTGCGTCTGGCG
Source organism: Cirrhinus molitorella (assembly GCA_033026305.1). Lineage (NCBI taxonomy): Eukaryota > Metazoa > Chordata > Actinopteri > Cypriniformes > Cyprinidae > Cirrhinus > Cirrhinus molitorella. The sequence continues at coordinate 3,427,340 of CM065141.1, read as the reverse complement.
AATCATTTGATTCAAAACCGGACTTTAAAGTGCGTCTGGCGAATCATTTGATTCAAAACCGGACTTTAAAGTGCGTATCGCGAATCATTTGATTCAAACCGGACTTTAAAGTGCGTCTGGCAAATCATTTGATTCAAAACCGGACTTTAAAGTGCGTATCGCGAATCATTTGATTCAAAACCGGACTTCAAATCACGTGTGACGAATAATTTGATTCAAAACCGGATTTTTGAAGTGCGTATCATGAATCATTTTATTCAAAACCGGACTTTAAAGTGCGTATCGCGAATCATTTGATTCAAACCTGACTTTAAAGTGCGTCTGGCGAATCATTTGATTCAAAACCGGACTTTAAGATTAGATTAGATTAGATTCAACACTATTGTCATTACACATGTACAAGTACAATGCAACGAAATGCAGTTTAGGTCTAACCAGAAGTGCAATAAGAAGTAAAGTGCAGGATATAAGTTAAATAATTTAAATGTAGATAAAGCGTTCTATGGTAATAATTACAGATGGATACATACTATGAACATAATATACAGATGGTTATGTACTATAGGCAGGAATTACAGATGGGATATTTACAGATGGGATATTTACAATGTAGTAAAATGTGCAATGAAGTGCAGTGTATATTAAATACTGAATAGAATATTAAATACTGCAGGTGAAATTTTGATCAGATGTTCATCCGAGGTATCAGTGCAGTGGATTGAGTAGTGAATTGCAGTATAATATATGCTGCAATTATACAATGATTGAGAGTGAAGACAGACAGGTAGTGCAAATGAGCATTAGAATAGTGGTTTTAAAGTCCCTTAGTGCATATGAGTGATCATGTAGTGCAAATACAAAGGTTATGGTTGATTAAAGAGGTATGAGGAGGATGAGGGAAGTGAAGGTGTGAAGGAGATGCAGTGGAATCAATGAGGGGCAGAGTTCAGTAAGGAGACAGCTCTAGGAAAGAAGCTGTTCCTCAGTCTGCTGGTTCTAGTCCGGAGGCTCCTGAAGCGCCTGCCGGAAGGCAGGAGAGAAAACAGTCTGTGGGCGGGGTGAGAGGAGTCCTTAAGAATACTGCGTGCACGACGCAGGCAGTTTTTCCTCTGCAAGTCTTTGATGGCAGGGAGTGGAGTCCCAGTGATGCGTTGGGCAGTTTTCACCACCCGCTGCAGTGCTTTTTGCTCCGCAACAGAGCAGCTTCCATACCAGACTGTGACACAGTTGGTTAGTATGCTCTCTATTGTGCAGCGGTAAAAGTTCACCAGGATGGCTGGGGACATCTGATTTTTCTTCAGTGTCCTCAAGAAGAAGAGCCGTTGGTGGGCCTTCTTGACCAGGCTGGAGGTGTTGGTGGTCCAGGACAGGTCTTCTGAGATGTGGGTCCCCAGGAACTTGAAGCAGGAGACACGCTCAACAGCCATCCCGTTAATCTGGATGGGATCATGTGTGCTTCCTCTCTCCTTCCTGAAGTCTATAATCAGCTCCTTAGTTTTGGTGGTGTTAAGGAGCAGGTTATTTTCTGTGCACCATGTAGCCAAGTGCTGGACCTCCTCCCTGTAGGCAGTCTCATCGTTGTTGCTGATGAGACCGATCACCGTAGTATCGTCTGCAAACTTGATGATGGTGTTTGATCCATTCAAAGCTCTGCAGTCGTGGGTGAAGAGGGAGTAGAGGAAAGGGCTCAGCACACAGCCTTGTGGTACGCCAGTGTTGAGCATGATGGTGGTAGAGCAAGTGAGGCCTGACCTAACATGCTGAGGTCTGTTGGTCAGAAAGTCCATAATCCAATTGCAGAGTGAGGTGTTAATGCCCAGATCTCCAAGTTTAGTGATTAGCTTGGAGGGGATGACGGTGTTGAATGCCGAGCTGAAGTCGACAAACAGTATACGTGCATGAGTGTTCTTATTGTCCAAGTGTGTGAGTACAGAGTGCAATGCTATGGAGACTGCATCCTCTGTGCTCCTATTGGTCCGGTATGCAAACTGGAGTGGGTCCAGTGTAGACGGGAGACAGTTTTTCAGGTGTTCCAGGACCAGCCGTTCAAAGCACTTCATGATAATGGGTGTGAGTGCTACAGGGCGGTAGTCATTCAGGCATGATGGTTTAGAGTGTTTTGGCACTGGCACAATGGAGGTGGATTTAAAGCAAGTTGGCACAGCTGCTTGAGCGAGGGACATGTTAAAAATGTCTGTAAAAACCCCAGCGAGCTGCTCCGCACATGCCCTAAGTACGCGTCCAGGGATGCCGTCTGGTCCAGCAGCCTTGCGCGTGTTGATCCGGCTCAGTGCAGTATACACATCTGTGGAGGTCAGTGTGATGGACTGGTGATTATTTGTAGGTGTAAGCTTGGTGGCAGATCCTCTATTGTCTCTCTCAAAGCGAGCATAAAAGTCATTGAGCTCGTTCAGGAAAGAGGCATTTGTGTCAGTTGGGGTGGAATGGCTGGGTTTGTAGTCACTGATGGCCTGGATGCCCTGCCACATGCGTCGAGGGTCAGAGTTGGAAAAGTGATCCTCTATCTTTAGCTTGTAGCAGTGCTTGGCCTTTTTGATGCCCCTCTTCAGATCTGCCCTGGATGTGCTGTAGGCCTGTGCATCTCCTGATCTGAAGGCTGTGTTGCGTGCCTTCAGCAGGAGGCGCACCTCCTTGTTCATCCATGGCTTCTGATTTGGGTATGTGGTGATCTGCTTCTGAGTTGTGACACTGTCTGCGGTGGTGTTAATGTAATCCAGAACAGAGGAAGTATAGCTGTTTATGTCCGTGTGAAAGCCACATGTGGCCTGAGAAGCAAACATACTCCAGTCAGTATTTTGAAACCTGTCCTGGAGTGTGAGGTCTGCCCCCGCTGGCCACACTTTGATGGTCTTCACTGATGGCTTCACACGGTTGATGAGGGGTGAATATTTGGGGATGAGGAACAAAGAAAGGTGATCTGATTGTCCCAGGTGGGGGAGGGGGGTCACAGTGTAGGCTTCAGCCATGTTTGTATAGACATGGTCCAAAGTTTTGTTGCCTCTGGTGTGACAGGAAACGTTCTGGTGAAATCAGAAAGTGCGTATCGCGAATCATTTGATTCAAAACCGGACTTCAAATCACGTGTGACGAATAATTTGATTCAAAACCGGATTTTTGAAGTGCGTATCATGAATCATTTTATTCAAAACCGGGCTTTAAAGTGCGTATCGCGAATCATTTGATTCAAACCGGACTTTAAAGTGCGTCTGGCGAATCATTTGATTCAAAACCGGACTTTAAAGTGCGTCTGACGAATCATTTGATTCAAAACCGGACTTTAAAGTGCGTATCGCGAATCATTTGATTCAAACCGGACTTTAAAGTGCGTCTGGCGAATCATTTGATTCAAAACCGGACTTTAAAGTGCGTATCGCGAATCATTTGATTCAAAACCGGACTTTAAAGTGCGTATCGCGAATCATTTGATTCAAAACCGGACTTTAAAGTGCGTCTGGCGAATCATTTGATTCAAAACCGGACTTTAAAGTGCGTATCGCGAATCATTTGATTCAAAACCGGACTTTAAAGTGCGTATCGCGAATCATTTGATTCAAAACCGGACTTTAAAGTGCGTATCGCGAATCATTTGATTCAAACCGGACTTTAAAGTGCGTCTGGCGAATCATTTGATTCAAAACCGGACTTTAAAGTGCGTATCGCGAATCATTTGATTCAAAACCGGACTTTAAAGTGCGTATCGCGAATCATTTGATTCAAAACCGGACTTTAAAGTGCGTATCGCGAATCATTTGATTCAAACCGGACTTTAAAGTGCGTCTGGCGAATCATTTGATTCAAAACCGGACTTTAAAGTGCGTCTGGCGAATAATTTGATTCAGAACCGGATTTTTTAAGTGCGTATTGCGAATCATTTGATTCATAACCGGGCTTTAAGAGCGTATCGCGAATCATTTGATTCAAACCGGAATTAAAGTGCGTCTGGCGATTCATTTGATTCAAAACCGGAAGTGTGCATAGACCACCCATCCCCCCAGCAAATTGCACCCTGTATATATATTTACATTATATATACACACACACACTTTTATATTTAATTACTTTAGATTTAATTATTATAATTTTACAGTTAGTATACGGTGTGTCTAAGCATGCATACATATACATACACACACACACACACACACACACACACACACACAGTATTTTATTCATAATTTAGCCATGCAGGCTATTCTAATCATGTGATTAATTATGTCTAAATGTATATATATATATATATATATATATATATATATATATATATATATATATATATATATAACCCAGCATACAGACAGTCTGTTAGTGAGTTTTTCTTGAGGGTCCTCCAGCGAGAGGCCTGTGCTCTCCTTAGCATCTGTGTTCAATCCCACGACTGCGAGCAGCAGATGTGAGATCGGCGGGGAGGAGACGCTCGGATGTTGTTTAAACACAGAAATGAGAGACGCTCCGTCTCGCAGACTCACTGAGCAGACGTCACCCACATCTGCCCATCAGGACACGACGCGAGATGAGCAGCGGCTTCACACTACTAAACTAAATCACAGCGCCTCTCCACTTTACACAGCTTATTTAGCCAACAAGGCTCCAGGCGGCAGGCAAAAACACAGTAAAAAACTAGAGCTTGTGGGTTTCTAAGCCTTCTGGGTGAATAATTCACAACCCTTCAGGGTCACAGAGGAATTCAACTCATGGTCGTACAGCAAACACACTATTGGGGCCAGATGCTCACTTACTGCATATTTTTAGAGATTATTTACACTTGCATACAACCATAAACCACTGAAATGATCTGGATTCAGTCACATTTACTGATAGAAAGCACTCCTCCACTATGAAAACATCCCTAAGGAATTTGATAATCATAAATGCCGCTAATATTGCAGGCCTTTTTGAACTGTTCATCAAGAGAACATTCATAAGAGTCATTCGCTCATATCATCTGGTTTGTCTCTCCATTTTTGGAAACTTTTGTAAGGAATTTCTTTCATATTTTGGACAGACTGAAAGCATCTAAAGGAGGTTGTGAACTATTAAAACACTTATCTGCGTCAGGTCACAACAGATTGTTGTAGGGCTGAATATCAATACATTTTTTTTCTCATTTAATTCAATTCCAGTCCAGCTGTCAGTTTGATTCAATTTGGTTCAATTCTTATTTCAACTCAGCTTAATTCTGATTTATTTGGGTATATTTCAGTTATAATGCCCATTTTGCTTACATATAAAACACATTTTTCCACCACCAGCATTATTTTCGCATTATTTCAGAAATTTTAGTTTCTATTGTTTTCAAGTTTTCTTTTTACATTTTTATTTAAATTTAATTGCAATTTAAATTACATTTTATGTAATTGTATGTTTTTATTCTTTTTTAATCTCAGGTTTAGTTTAACTTTAGTGTTTTTCTTTTTTCATTCAAATTGTAATTATTTAAAAAAAATAATAATACATTTTTAAAATGTTATATATATATAAAAATGTATTTTTATTTAAGTTGTAGTTTTACTACAGCTTTTATTTCTATCTATTTTAAACATTATATATACAATATATAAATTGAATAAAACATGTAACATTTAATTGATTTAATTAATGTAATATTTAATTACTACATTTAATATACATATATCATTTATTAGCTTTTTTTTATCTTTTATCTTTTTTTATCTTTTTTATCTTTTTTCATTTTAATTTTTCAATTAAATTGAGTAATTGTTTTATATTTATATATTTTTTATTTACACACTAAAATTGAAATCAATGTAAGTAGTAAATGTAATATTGAATTGAAATAATATTAACTATTAAAATGATTTATTTATTTAATTAATTTTTTTTTAATTAATTGTAATATTTATATATATTTATACGAGTCATTTTATACAGATTTGTAATTCGATTTTTTCCATAAAAGTTTTTTCAGCTTTATTTCTTTTAACAAATATATTTTTTTAATTATTACATTAAAATATTAAATATTACATGTTTTATTTAATTTGTTTTATATATATATATATATATAATTTTGAGCAATTTTTTATATTTATATATTATATATTTTTTATTTTTACTTGTTAATTTGATATATATATATATATATATAATTATTAAAATTAATTGTTTATTAAATTAAATTGTGTTTGTGTGTGTATATACACACACTAAAATTGTAATAAATGTAATTTAATTGATTTAATACATTTCTATATTTAATTAATAAATGTAATGTATTAATACATGTAATGTATATATAATACATTAATTTTAATATTGTAGTTTTACTTCAGCTTTTATTTTTATCTTTTTTTACTTTTAATTTAACTGTAACTGAAATTAAATTTTGAGTAATTGTAATATTTATATACATTTATAAATATACATTATACATTATAGTATATAGTATTTTGTATATTTTTTTTGTACTTCAACTCATTTTAGTTAGTTGCCAAAGCAACATTTCTAATTGTCATTTAATTTATAACGTAATATATTAAATTATATACATTTTTAAACTCTCTTTCTCTCTCTATATATATATATACACATTTTTTTTTTTTATTTACTGATTGTGTTGCATGTTCATCATCCCAGAAGTCATCTTTTTTTCAATGAGCACTGAAAGGTTATGAATTTTAGTATGATGCAGCACAAAAAAAGTTTTCTCTGTGCTACACAGTAATACAAATATTTTTAGAAGTTGATCATTCGTTTCACAAGAGCATGCCATTTCAGTTTTTCAGCTTCAAAATCTCACTTTATCACTTGCTGCCGATTGTGAAATTGTACCACCCATTTCTAAAAGCGATGCTCCACATTTTTGTTTTCCACCCAGTAAAAAACACAAATATACGTCATTTACACATTCCCAGAGATCCTAGTCACACACACAGTCACCAAACGCAATGGAAACAGTCCAAACGCCATACTCATGACAGATGTGCTGTTTTTTCTTGGTGGTATATAATTTTTTTGAGTAATTTTTTATTCATATATTATTATATATTTTTTATTTTGACATTTAATTTGATTTAATTTAATTTTAATATATATAGAATTTAATTTATATATATATACATTATTTTGGGGTAATTTTTACTCATTTATATTCATATATTATTATATATTTTTTATTTTTACCTTTTAATTTGATTTAATTTAATTTAATTTAAATATATATAGAATTGAATTAAATTAAATTGAGTAATTGTAATATTTATATACATTTATAAATATATTTATAAATTATAGAAATTGTACATAAATTTGTAATTTGAGTTTTATATTTTGTATATATTGTTTTGTACTTCAACTAATTTTAGTTAGTTGCCAAAGCAACATTTGTAATTGTCATTTAATTTTTAACCTAATATATTAAATAATATAATTTTTTTTACCTATATATATATATATATATATATATATATATATATATATATATATATATATATATATATATATTTATTTATTTATTTTTTATTTATTTATTTTTATTTCAATTTACTGATCGTGTTGCATGTTCATCATCCCAGAAGTAATCTTTTTTTCAATGAACACTGAATGGTTATGAATTTTAGTATGATGCTGCACTTCATCTTAACTAAATGTAAATGTAAAAACGTTTTGTCTGCGCTACACAGTAATACAAACATTTTTAGAAGTTGATCATTATTCGTTTCACAAGAGCATGCCATTTCAGTTTCTCAGCTTCAAAATCACAAATATACGTCATTTACACATTCCCAGAGATCTCAGTCACACACACAGTCACCAAACGCAATGGAAACAGTCCAAACGCCATACTCATGACAGATGTGCTGTTTTTTCTCGGTGATCATACACACACAGATGTGTGGTGTGAATCTGAAGTGGGTTGTCAGGCAGAAGCTGCTTCCAGATGGCCGACAGACTCCTGCGCCCGCGACACTTCACATGACGGACCGGGGAAAACAGCACAGAGTCTGTGAACCGCTTAGCAACAGGGTAAATCCTTGACATTTTTAAAACGCTTTAGCTGAAGAAGAGAGAAATGAAGTGAGAGAGCGAGAGAGAGAGGTGCCTTTTTGAGGCTGTCACAGTCTAATTCTACACAATACTCTCTGCCAGCAGACACACGCCCCTTTTCAGCCCAGATTTGGGGATAAAACCAGCGTCCTCCACTGAAGCAGCTAAATTATTTTTAGTATTAAGAAGGGAAAGAGGAAAAGAGAGAGAATTGCGTAGTGGGCTGCAGATTTTGCGGCGGTTACGGATTACCGCTTGCTTGTAAATCCCATCAAAACGGATTGAGAGAAAATGAGAGAAAGACAGAGAGAGAGTAAATACCTATCCGCTCACAAATCTGAGTGCGCCTTGACTTTATGTGAGCGTCCGGCTCTCCTACAGACCATCAAACTTTGACCTTCAGAGGTTGCTCTTCTTGTTTTAATGATCAAAATGTGAAAAGAAGATAAGAAGAGTTCATATTGAGGTCCCTGACTTTGGTATCACTGCAAAACTGAGCACAACTTGAGCAAAAACGTTCTCTTCTGAAAGATTATTTGTCGTACTAAAGGGTCACACATGCATTTTTGTCCGTTTAGTTGATTGTTTACACTTTATGTCAGTCAATATTAAAATTCAGGTGAAAAAAGATGATATACTGTAATTTATATGTTTGTAAGTTGCTAGATAAAAGCGTCTGCTAAATGGCTAAATGTAAATGTAACGTAAAAACATTTTTATATTATGTTTTCAATACATATAAATATGCTTTAAAATAATATAATTCATTAATCATGTATTAAATATTTTTATTATATAGCACTAAAACCATTTATATTATTTAAACTAGAGATATACACATATAAATTTCACAATCAGTTTAATTTTATCACAAAAAATAGTAGTAATAGTAATATTAGTAGTAGTAATATTAAAATTTAATAAAACTACATATATATATTTAAGTAAATTGTTTACATATCACATTTATCTAAATATACTGAAAACAAATAAATAAATTATTTTTTTTATTTTGTAAAAAAATTACATTTATTTTTAAAATTGATTTTTAAATACTTTATTATATTTTATGTATTTATTTATTTAAATAATAATTAAATAATAATAAAACACACACAGTATAAAATCTGAAAACAAAAAAAAATAAGATTTGAAAAGCCTTTTGGTACATAAACGTTTACTCTCATTTTTGATCAATTTAATGTATGCTTAATTTAAAAAAGTATTACTTTCTTTTAAAAATATATAGTAATATAAAATATATTAAAATAATAGAAACGCATCTGTGTGTGTGTGTGTGTGTTAAATGTATTTAAATATATTGAAAATACATTATAAAATGATTATTATATTAAATGTTTAAATAAATATTAATATTAAATGTTAATATTAAATATTATATTAAGCGTCCGGCTCTCCTAGAGACCATCAAACTTTGACCTTCAGAGGTTGCTCTTCCTGTTTTAATGATCAAAATGTGAAAAGAAGATAAGAAGAGTTCATATTGAGGTCCCTGACTTATCACTGCAAAACGGAGCACAACTTGAGCAAAAACGTTCTCTTCTGAAAGATTATTTGTTGTACTAAAGTGTCACACATGCATTTTTATCCGTTTAGTTGATTGTTTACACTTTATGTCAGTCAATATTAAAATTCAGGTGAAAAAAACTGATATACTGTAATTTATAATTTTGTCTAAGTTTGTAAGTTGCTTTAGATAAAAGCGTTATACTTTTTTTTTTTTTAATAAATTGTTTACATATCAAATTTGTCTAAATATACTGAAAACAAATAAATAAATAATTATTATTTTATAAAAAAAAGTCTATATTTATTAAAAAAATACATTTCTAAATGCTGTTTAATTTTTAAATGTAATTATTTATAATTAATTATTATTATTATTTAAATAAATAAAATGTCATTTATTTATTTAAATAATAATTAAATAATTAAATTTAAATAAATAAAAAACAGTATGAAATCTGAAAAAACTCTTTTGGTACATAAACATGTTTACTTACACTTTTTATAGATCAATTTAATGTATGCTTAATTAAAGAATTAAGTAATTCTTGAATATAGGAATATAATATAAATGTTAAATGTATCTAAATATATTAAAAATATATTATAAAATGATTATAACATTTAATTTTAAAATATATATATATATATATATATATATATATATATATGTATATATATATAATTTTTTTTTTATTAAAAAACAATTTTTTGAATTAAAATTATTTTTAAAATAAATGAAAACTATATAATAAAAATTATATATAATTACAATATAATATATAACATAAAATATATATAGCAATATAACAAGCAATATTAAATTATATATTATATAAATTATATTATATTATATTTATTTTTTAAATCAATATTTTACATTTATTTTTTTAATAATTTACTTCTTTTACTTTAAAAAACAATTTTAAACATGTTTTTGTTATTTTATTAAATTTTTAAATATATTTTTATTTTCTCGAAATTTAATTAATTATTATTATATTTATTTTTTTTAATAAATTAATAAAACATATTCATAATAAATCATACATTTTGTAACATAATAAATGTGTTGACTGTCACTTTTGATCAATTTAATGCATGCTTGATAAATAAAAAAATGCAGTCCAATAACCGATATGGTAACAATATAACGTGCATCCCCAATTTTAATTTACACAGATGTGCATCCTTTAAGTTCTCCTATATTTTAGAAAATGACACTTGACACAAACTACCAAAATGCACTAAATACTGAAACACTCTCAGCTACTGTAGCATCCTGTATAGATTTAATACGAAGTGCAATTATGATTCCACATCCTCCATATCTGTACTGTCCTAAGCACAGATCTAGAGATCATGAACAGATCTAAATGCAGCAGTGGTGCCTCTGATCAGAGCGAGAAAGCCAGGCTGAATGGAGCCGGTTGTCATCATCTACTCGAGCGCTGGTCATCTGTGATTCTGAACCTCCTCAGAACAACCCACAGACCCGAGGCTCTCGGCACAGTCAATATCAAAAGCCCTCATGCTGTCTGTTGAAGGAGCAAAGAGGCTTTCCTCCAGCCGTAACCAGATCTGAACGAGCCCGGGCTTCAGACGCCCACACGCCGGCTGATGCAAACGCACACTAAAACACAAAGAGTTCACTCACAAACTCAAAAGCTTCCGTCTGATTGGCTGCTTCACAGGATTTCGGGGGGTCAGGACGGACAGGTTTGGATTAATACACTGGGAAACAAAGTCACATTTACACGGCTAGTGCTAGACTGCTACAATGAGCACTTCTGAACATCTCATGGATTGTTTTTTAAATCTCTAAAAGCAAAAACATATACAATAAAATAAAAAATAAAATAAACATTTATTAATAATAAAAAATACATGAACATTTTTATTTTATTGTGAGAATGTGGTCTGAATTTAACCTAAATCTCTTAAGATAGTGTACAGCAAAATAAAGTTAATAAAAAGTAAGCTGTCACAATATTTAGAGTAAGCAAAAGATAATTAATTTATAAAATTAATAAAAATCTATATAACTGAAGATACATTTTTAATATATAATTTTTCTTGATTTTCTCAAATAATTGTAATTTATATAAAAACGAATTATAAAAACTATAAAAAATAAAACATCATTTATTTACAATTATATAAATATAACAACTAACACATTTTAAATAAATATAGTTTAAACAAATGTAATAAATAAATCTATACATATATAATATAAAATTATATACTAAAAATATACTGAAATATATGTATATATATATATATACATACATACATACATACATACATGTATATGTATGTGTGTGTGCGTGTGTGTAAAATACACTAACAAAATGTATATTTATTATTAAATAAAATGTATTTATAATCAAAGAAACAAATAAATATTGTGTATTATGAATATATATACACACAAACACACACACTTTATATATATATATATATATATATATATATATATATATATAAACACAAACAAACACATTTTAAATAAATGTATACAGTTTAAACAAATATAATAACATATATACATATATAATCTAAAATTATATACTGAAATATATATATACACACACTGAAATATATATATATATGTGTGTGTGTGTGTGTGTGTGTGTGTAAAATACACTAATAAAATGTATACTTGTTATTAAATATATATATATATATGAAATAAAATGTATTTATAATAAAAATAGAAATAAATATATATTGTGGATTATGAATATATATATATATATATACACAAACACACACACACACTATATATATATATATATATATATATATATATATAAATTATTACATTAATTAATATTACATATATACACATATATACAAACAGTATATATTTTACAACTATATGTATATATACATATATACACACACACACACACACACACACACACACACACACATTTTTTATATATATATAATACATAATACACTAAATAAATATATTATTTATTATTAAATATATATTAGATAAAATGTATTTCAATGTTTAAACACTTTTTTATTTGCACTCAATTTTGTGTATTTAGCTAATATAATAAACAGCTGATGGCTCTATCAAAAGAGAATGAATAACGAATAAACATTTTTGGGGGAAAACACAACTTTGCTACCTCAGTATGCTTCCTCAGATTTGATGGCGAACTTTCTGAAGCCAGACGTTTACCTGATGAAAGTCATAACTGAACTAGAAATGTGTGTTTGATGCATGAAAACAATTTGAGCTTCCGTTTAACATATATATTGCGCCTAAGATATAATACAAATGTAATGTACTTAAAAAGGATTAAAAAGTATGTTTTTTCTTCAATTTTTTTTCTCTTTCTAGATTCCTGCAGTTCATACAGTGTCACCAGTGTAGTCCTTATGTGTGCATATAATAATTAATCTGCTTATATATAATTATTAATAACATAAGCAATTTTTGGACTTCTCACAGCAAGTAAACTACATATTCACAAGCAAAACTGTGCATTGGACTCTTACTCTGTGAAAAACCTGTTACTTGTTGCATGTCTCTTTATTGTGGCACCACTAATTTCAGATGTTCCTGCTCCTGCACAACAAAGCGCTGTTGGCCAGCGTCGATCAGACGTTCTCTTCCACTGTAAGTGTCCTGAATGAGCCATAAGTGGACCTGAGACAAGCTACCTGCTTTCACAGTCACAAACAGCGTGTCCCGCACTCATTCAGCGGTAATCAAACGATCTCCTGAGGATTTTACCCAGCAGAAACATTTCCAATAAAGCCCCGCCGTCTCTGACAAGCAGCCATTTTCTCTCGTTGGGGTTGGAGTCTGAAAGCGACATAACAGAGTTTTATGAGGTGTGAAGATGGGGCTATATTTGATCACACACTGTGGCCCAGAAGGACTCGCTGTCTGTCTCTGTGTCTCTCTCTGCGGGGCGCGAAAGCGGCATGACGGAACCTACTGAAGCTTTACTTGCTTCATTTTACCAGCACATTAAAGGTTTGTCAGTCCCTTGAACCTGAAACCAATCGCTCTAAAACAAACCGAAGCGAGGCACACTGATAAACGGCGCTTAAACCTTCCTTCGCCATTCATTTCTCATCTCACCTCATTCATCACGTATCAAACTGATGAAGATCATATCAATTAATCTCCAAGCTTGTTGAAGCGGCAGCTCTGCTTAACATCTACACTTTCAAAAAGATCAGTCTAGACCTGGGAATTTATCTTTTTAAGCAACATGATTCGAGTCGAACAGACCTTGTTTATTGCTAATCAATGAGGCATCCAGACATTCCCGTCATCTGTTTATTAACCTGCCCACAGAAGAACAGAGAAAGGAAGGGAAAAACTTTGTTTAAACACTCACAGCTGTCTGTTCCTGCCAAATGAGTTCATTTATTCAACGTGTTCCAGTTGGTGACGATTTATGAACTCAACTTTCAAAAATAAAAGTCTCAGGGTTCATGAGTTTTCTAGCCTGATGCTGAAGAAGAACCTTCTGAAGTTTCTGTATTTCTAGTATAGAATAGTAGCATTTTTAACGCTTTTAAAAATAAAGCTTCCAGAAGTGGGTTTTTGCAGTCATGCCTTGGAAGATTGGGTTCCCCAAAGAACCTTTAAGTGAACAGTTCTTAAAGTAACTTATTTTCCCCTTTGACTTTGCTTAAATATAAGTGTTCTTTATTGGCATTGATAGTTCCATGAAGAACCTTTAACCTCCAAGGAAGCTTTGCATTGCACAAAAGGTTCTTTATAGTGAAAAAAATGGTTCTTCATAAGAGGTTGTTGAATCTTTATTTTAAAGATTGCAACCACTCAGAATACCCTAAAAACTCCACAGCAACACCTTAGCACCAACCATAGCAACTGCATAGAAAATACCTAAACACCATGATAATGCATATATCTTTGTATTGACTGATCTATACACCCACCACATCTTCTCAACTACCCATCTAACTAACCATGCATCCATTCATCTATCCTTCTCAAAATCCATCTAACCATCCAATCATCCATCCATACATCACAGTCCATCCATCCACCCTTCTAACATCAAAGCACCCATCCTCCATCCACCCAAACATCTATTCATGCATTCCACTATTCATCCATCTAACCATCCATCCATCCAACCATCAAACCATCCATCCATCCACCCACCCTTCTAACCATCAAAGCACCCATCCTCCATCCACCCAAACATCTATTCATGCATTCCACTATTCATCCAGCTAACCATCCATCCATCCAACCATCAAACCATCCATCCATCCACCCACCCTTCTAACCATCAAAGCACCCATCCTCCATCCACCCAAACATCTATTCATGCATTCCACTATTCATCCATCTAACCATCCATCCATCCAACCATCAAACCATCCATCCATCCACCCACCCTTCTAACCATCAAAGCACCCATCCTCCATCCACCCAAACATCTATTCATGCATTCCACTATTCATCCATCTAACCATCCATCCATCCAACCATCAAACCATCCATCCATCCACCCACCCTTCTAACCATCAAAGCACCCATCCTCCATCCACCCAACCATCTATTCATGCATTCCACTATTTATCCATCTAACCATCCATCCATCCATCCATCCACTCATCTCACCATCAAACAATGTATCCTTCATCCACCCATCCACCTATCCATTTATTTAACCATCTAACCATCCATCCATCCATCCATCCACTCATCTCACCATCAAACAATGTATCCTTCATCCACCCATCCACCTATCCATTTATTTAACCATCTAACCATCCATCCATCTAACCATCAGATCATCCATCTATCCACCCTTCTAACCATCAAACATCCATCCTCCATGCATCCATCCATCCATGCATCTATCCATCCATTCAACCATCAAACCATACATCATTCATCCATCCAACCAATCATCTATCCATCCATCCATCCACTCTTCTAGCCATCAAACCATTTATCATTCATCTATCCATTAATATAACCATCTAACCATCCAACCAACTGTCAATCCATCCATCCATCCATCCATCCATCAAACCATCTATCCATCCATACATCTAACCATCCATCAATCTAACGTCAAACATCATCCACCTTTATATCAAACCATCCACCCTCCATCAATCCATCCAACCAACCATCCATACACCCTTCTAACCATCAAACCATCCATCCATCCTCCATCCATTCAGTTATCCATCCATCTATTCATCCGTTCAACTATCCATCCATCCATCCATTAAACCATCCATCCTTCTAACATCAAACCATCCATTCTCTATCCATCCATTCAAACATCTAACAATCTAACAATGTAACAGTTGACCTATCGCTAAGCCCCGCCCCTCGAACGCAGATGAGCCAATGGCAGTAGAGTATCAGCTGCACAGAGATGGAACTCGGACATCTGTAGGTTGCAGCGCCATAGAGAATCTTGGAAGAACCGAAGCTCTCGTCGTTTTTGCTACAAAAATAATAAAACGATGTACCTGATTCCAGGTATCCTGAGAGGACTGGCAATGGAATTTGGAATTTATTTTATTATTCAGCGTTCACTTTCTGGTTGTCATACTCTCATTAAGTGGCTTTTTTCGTCTGCTCAAGCAGGTAAATATCGTAATATCTCTGGCTAAAACTAGCTAATGTTAAAGTTAGTGAGTCCATGCTAACATACAAACCTCAGCTAACTATTCTCACGTCATGTACCTCAGTGTAAGTCATAAACATATAAACAAAGGTCTACATTTCAGTTCCTCTCCATAATGTAAAATAATGAATCTTACACTGCGGTACATGAACAGTGTTGGCTTTGGATGTTGTCATCTGTGATCGTGACGACCGTAACATGAGATTTATCCCGTTTGCATTGCGATCTGTAAACCCTCACTTCCAAATTAATCATGTTACACACCATATTTATTTTAAAATCATTTATATGTCTCTCCATGGCATAATTAAGCCCAACCTGAATGCTCCTGGACGAGAAGTGGTCCTTCTGTGTTCAAAATGGATCAAAAACATCTTCAGACAAGGTTTTCACTCTGACAGCTGTCATTGTAAGACAGTGGGAAACTCTGTTTGTTTGTCCGAGGCAGCAACAGTAACTAAGGGGGGCGGGGCTTAGCGATAGGTCAATTGAATCAATCCATTTGTTGCTTTTTAAACGTTTTTCCAAAAGCAAGCCTTGGTCAAGCCAGCAAGCCTCATAGTTTGTCTCGACTAACTTTGCTTTTCTAGTTAAAAATTTCAGTTTAACTGCACTTACAATCAAGCTGCAATTCTGCATCCTGAAATTTAAAATGCATTCTCAGTTCAGTTCCCACAGCGGCGTGATTCGAGGAATCATCCGTTTCTGCAGCACAAAATGTTAATAGTGTTAGGGATGTGAACAATAAGAGTGAGTAACAACGATGATGCTTAGCTTAGTAAGAACTGCTAAAACAAGCCAAAGACAAGTACAGGAAGATTGAGAACGTCCTCTGGATATTTAAAACTTCACGTGAAGAAGCTAAAAGCACGTTAATGCTAAATCTCAGCGGGCCTGAACTCAGATCAGGGAGAGATGAGAGAAAAACAAGAAGAGGGGAGAATATCTGATGCGAGGGAAGGAGAAATAAGGACACAAAGAATAAGAGTAGAGATGGAGCAGCTGGTTTTTCCACTCTGAGTCGCATTGAACCAGAGGAGAAAAATCAATCACTGATACCTGCACTGACCAAACATATTGATGGCTGACAAGATTAGCAGGAATCAAGCTAACCGTGTGTGCGCTACCGGCTTTACACATTCAATCATCGCCTCCGTCCTGAAGGCCAGGAGAAGAACGGCGGTCCTGAAAGCCTCCAGCGCACAGATAATCATTTACCATTTTTAAAACAAACGCTGCTAATTAAGCGCCTGTCCTCTCTTTAGTTGGACACACAGCTAAGTGAATACTCCGCAAAGGACAGTCGTTTTGGAGTGAGTCAGACCACCTCTTGTTCAAATTACCGCACACCGGTAATCAACAGCACAAACGCTCATGTTCATCCTCTTCTGCACTTTCCACTCCAGATGCCGCTGGAGAGAGTGTTCGGGAAGACACTTTAAAACTGTAGTTTGTCAAGCTACTCATTATCTGAAGTGAATGTCAACTGACATTTGCAACCCATTTAACTTACATAATCAGATGTGTGACTCGACTTTATCCGTCAGGAATCGACTGGATAGTGAAAATAATGCTTCTGGAATCTTTCTTTAATCTTACCACGAGACAATGAGATCATTTACAGCTGCTAATCATTAAATGTAAAAATGGTACTACAATAATAAACCCTGCTAATAAAGACAGATTGACCTTTTGCCTCCACATGTTTTTTTCTTTTCGTTTTTTATTTTTATAGTTGTTTTTTATATACTGTATACACACACACACACTAAATTAACACTTTTAATCTTGCTAATTGCTGTTCTTAAATAACAGTAATTAACATATTAAGACATCTTGTTACTTTTTGTCATTATATCGTTGCCAGTAGAATATTTTAATTCAAATTGGTTTCTAACCCTAAAAAATTAACAATAATGATAAAAAAAAAAGAACAACTTTTGGCTTTTTACAATGTCGAGGTTTGAAACCATGTAATTGACATTGCCTCAATATTTTGTCATATACATTCATTTTAGTCCATTTTACACTGAATAAATGTCACTAATAATTTAACAAACTAAAGCTTAATCAGACTTCCAAACATTTTGGCCAAATCTTAGCCAGGTTTTGAACATTTTAAAATCACAACAACAAAAATAAGTATCGTTAATACAAAAGTGTAGAGTAAAAAAAAAAAAAAAAAAATTATATATATATATATATATATATATATATATATATATATATATATATATACACACACACACACACAATTGTCGGTTAATAATATTTAAAATAAATTAAACAGCATTTTTCTTTTTTCTTTTTTTTTTTTACAAAAACTGTTTTCAAAAACTGAATTTATAGTAACTAATTGCTGTTTTTAAATATTAATAAATAATAATAAAATAAAAATGTAAAATAATGTAAATGTATTATAGTTTCATTACATGTATTCATCTTTTTTTCTTGTTTACTAAGCCCAAAAAAGTAACAATTATATATATATATTATATATAACAGTAATTACATATTAACATATAACATATTAACACAGTTTGTTACTTTTTGTCATCATATCATTGCTTTTCTTGTTTTCGGACCCTAACAAATTAACAATTAAAAAATACTTTTGACATTTGTCAATATTTTCATTTTTAGATTTTTTTTTTTTTAATTGAACCATGTCATTTTAGTTCATTTTACACTGAAAAATATTAATTAATAATTTATCAAATTAAACCCTAATATATATACACACACACACACACACACACACACACACACACACATATATATACATATATATATATATATATATATATATATATATATATATATATATATATATTTAAAAAAATAAAATATTGTTTGTAAAACATATTTAAAATGAATAAATACAGCATTTTTACTAACATACAAAATTTCATGCTTTCATGTACAGAGACTAATTGTTTTAGCTTTTAAAATAACAGTAATTAAAATATAAACACAGTTTGTTAATTTTGTTGTCATCATATCATTGCTTTTCTTTTCTTGTTTTCTGACCCTAAAAAATTAACAATTACTTTTGACATCTAACAATTTTGTCAATATTTTCAAACCATTCATTACATAATTGAAATTGCCTCAATATTTTGTCATATACATTAATTTTAGTTCATTTTAGACTGAATAAATGTCATTAATAATTTAACAAACTAAAGCTTAATCAAACTTCGAAACATTTTAACCAAACCTTAACTAGGTTTGAACATTTTAAATAACAGTGTATAAATAAAATAATAATAATAAAAACAAAACAGTATAGTGAATATACATACACTTTCATAATTATGTTTGTTAAAAATATTTAAAATGAATAAATTAAGAAGCATTTTTCTTATTTCCTAATTAATGTACCAACACATCTTGTTACTTCTTGTCATCACATTGTTGCCAGCAAAATATTAAATTAAAATTAATAAAAATGTAAAATAATTTACATTTATTATAGTTTTCATTACATGCATTCATCTTGGCTTTGCTCTTCTTGTTTTCTAAGCCTAACAAAATCAACAATAAAAAACCTTTGGCATTTAAAAATTTCATCAATGTTTTTATTTTCAGATTAGTTTTTTTATAATTTTGAAACTAATACCATTTAAAATGAGTCAATATTTTGTCATATACATTATTTTTAGTCCATTTTACACTGAAAATGCCATCAATAATTTACCAATGTCATTAATGATTTACCAAACTAAACTCTACTATATTTGTATATATATATATATATATATATATAGTTAAAATATTGTTTGTAAAACATTTAAAATATTTTTTTTTTTAATTATTTAAAATTAATAAATAAAGCATTTTTACTAACATACAAAATTTACAAAAATTGCTTTCACGTACAGTGACTAATTTCTGTTTTTAAAATAACATTAATTAACATATTAACACAGCTTGTTACTTTTTGTCATCATTATTGTTGCCAATAAAATATTTTAATTAAAAGTAATTATAGTTTCCATTCCATGTGTTCAGCATTTTTCTTTGCTCTCTTATCTTGTTTTCTAACCCCCAAACAATTAACATTTAAAAAAAGAAAAAGAGCCTTTGGCATTTAACAGTTTTGTCAATATTTTCTAGAATAATACATTGAAAGCCAAAAACCGTACATGTTTTTACCAGCTACAAACTCGCGTTGGCCCCATTCTCATGTGAAATGCTTATTTTTATCAAATAAACCAGAAATACATCACACTACAACAACAAAAATGGATTATACATGTGATTTCATGCTGACTTTTACCACTGCTGAACCCAGAGCTCAAGTTGCGAATCCCACCTCCAAACTAACAAGCCGTTGCCTGAAGACAGTGTGTTTCCTGACAGAACCCCTCATTGTGTGAATCACTCCAGACGGCAGACAGGTGTATCACCTTGAGACCATGCATACAGAGTGAACAGGAGCAAACAGACAGATTTCACTCTCACAAGGTCTGAAGCATTTTGTCAAATTTGCTCTTGCTCAAGGCTGCTGGACTGTACCTGAGAAACAGCTGCGGAGCCCAGCCTGAGTCAGCCCTGAATCGTAAAAATAAAACACAAAGCCAGCACATGCAAGCTTATCAGATATTAAAGCAAAAAAAAAACAAATGATATGGGCAAGAAGGATTTCTCATTTCCTCTCCGAGACCCCAGGAGTTCATCCCGTGGCTCCCGTCGAGCGGCACACGCGATCAATAAACAAAATCCCTGAGGACATCTGTTTGGACAGGTGCGCTGATTAAGAGGGGCACGTCGATGGGCATCTCCGATACAACACCGGAGGAGACGGCATCACGGGGACACGGGCCAGATGGTGACGGGCGGCTCAGAATAAACCAATAAGCCACCTGAGGCTGAGCGTTACTGTGATTTTAACATGCAAGGCTCATGCACATGCATTTGCTGAAAATGCACTCATCCTCAGGTCATCCAAGATGTAGATCAGATTTGAAGAAATGTAGCATTATGTCACTTTCTCACCAATGGATCCACTGCAGTGAATGGGTGCCGTCAGAATGAGAGTCCAAACAGCTGATAGAAAACATCACAATAATCCACAAGCAATCCACACCACTCCAATCCATCAGTTAATGTCTTGAGAAGCAAAAAGATTGATGTTTGTAAGAAACAAATCCATCATTAAGATGTTTTAAGTTCAAACCGTATTTTGGCCAGAAGTGACAGTGTGAAGTTAAAACCATCTTAATGACGGATTTGTTTCTTACTAACATACATTTCTTTTACTTCTCAAGATGTTAACTGATGGACTGGAGTGGTTTGTTTCTTCATCAGATTTGGAGAAATGTAACATTATGTTACTTGCTCACTAATGGACCTACTGCAGTGAATGGGTGCCGTCAGAATAAGAGTCCAAACAGCTGATAAAAAACATCACAATAATCCACACCACTCCAATCCATCAGTTAATGTCTTGAGAAGCAAAAAGATTGACGTTTGTAAGGAACAAATCAATCATTAAGATGTTTTAACTTCAAACCGTATATATTTTGGACTCATATTTTGGCCAGAAGTGACAGTGTGAAGTTAAAACCATCTTAATGACGGATTTGTTTCCGTCAAGCATATATTTCTTTTCACTTCTCAAGACGTTAACTGGTGGACTGGAGTGCTGTGGATTACTTGTTACATGTTTTCTATCAGCTGTTTGGACTCTCATTCTGACGGCACCCATTCACTGCAGTGGATCCATTGGTGAGCAACCGATATAATGCTACATTTCACCAAATCTGATGAAGAAACAAACTTATCTACATCGTGGATGTCCACTCCAGTCCATGAGTTAATGTCTTGATGAAGACATTAACTCTCATTCTGACGGCACCCATTCATTGCAGTGGATCCATTGGTGAGCAAGTGACATAATGCTACATTTCTCCAAATCTGATGAAGAAACAACTCATCTACAATAGGGATGTAACGATAACCGGTTTGACGATAAATCATGATAAAATTCTCCACGGTTAGTATTACCGTTTCATCTTTAAATTATCATTAAAACCGTATTTGATTACCACGATTTGAACAACTTATGATAAATATATTCTGTCCAGTGTAAAGCAGAGTTTAAATAACAGTCTCATGTGCGCAGAGCACGCAGAGTAGTTTCGTTTTGAATGAAATCATGACGGAAAGATTGGAGGTTTTAAAAGGGTGCTGAGGGAATATACAAATGAATATAGAAGTGAATGAATTATATGAATATACCTTTAATGGTTCTGACTGTCTTCAGAAAAGATTCGATGGCATTGTGTTTTGATCTTCATTCCATGTAATGCCTAATCAAGTTGTGTTCTTAATCGCAATGCTTTGTCCACGGAGTTTACAGAAACAGTTGTAACTTTGCTGTTCCACAAGTGCCGCCTAGTGGCAGAGAGTGGATTTACATTGACTTACAATTATGTTCAGCCTGTTTGTAGTTTGTCTAGCTAAAACGGACCAAATTTTCATGCATTGCTGTCATTTGACCTTTTGACTAAAAACAAGGATTCTACAAATTTAAACAATTCACATAATAGGCTACATCTAGAATTATTTTGATAAAACACATATAACCATTTATTGATTTGACAACCATTTTCTTTATTTAAAGGATAAAATGTGAAGTTTACCATTTTATAAAACTTTTTCAAAGCTTTATTTGAACATTTCAAACATGTTATTAGATAAGTGTTGAAGAGAACTGTTGTCAGTCATGTTATAATATAAAATCTTATTGGTAATGTTATTGTTTTAGAGTTTGTGCAAACAGAAGTCATTTTATATGTTGTTTGTTGATTTTAAATATAAAACTTGGTGAAACAATTTGTGTAAGTACTTTTTAAACATTTCCAGCACATTTTAACAATACCGTGATAATACTGATAACCGTGATCATTTTTGTCACTATAATCGTGATAAGAAAATTTCATACCGTTACATCCCTAATCTACAACTTGAATGACCACTCCAGTCCATCAGTTAACATCTTGAGAAGTGAAAAGAAATATATGTTTGTAAGAAACAAATCCGTCATTAAGATGTTTTAACTTCACACTGTCATTTCTGGCCAAAATATGAGTCCAAAATATATACGGTTTGAAGTTAAAACATCTTAATGATGGATTTGTTTCTTACAAACATCAATCGTTTTGCTTCTCAAGACATTAATTGATGGACTGGAGTGGTGTGGATTACTTGTGGATTATTGTGATGCTTTTTGGAATCTCATTCTGATGGCACCCATTCACTGCAATGGATCCATTGGTTTCTCCAAATCTGTTCTTATGAAGAAACAAACTCATCTACATCTTGGATGTACATTTTCAGCAAACTTTCATTTTTTGGTGAGCTATTCCTTTAACTAGCCTTGGGTGGTTCACTGCATTTAGAAAGATAGAAAGACAAAAGTGTTAAAACTAAAAACTGAAAGCATCTTTACCTGCAGGTTGTTTGCGGTGATGTAAAGGGTTGAAGCAACTTGGCGCATTAATATAGACCTTGGGTGGAGATGTGGCTTGGTGAATTTGAGTCCGACTTGTGTTGTTTCTGGTCCCGTTCTCTTGTGTTGTCTTTCTGTCAAAAATAAAAAGGAAAATATATTAGAACTATAATCTACACATACATCCGATATAGGCTTTTTTTCAAATGTAGTTCAAACAGTGCATCCAGTGTAAATCAACCGATTCTCTAAAAATGACTCTTATGAGCCAGTTCTTTATTGAACCAAAACAAATCACACAGACCACACATTCCTGACTAAAATGATTTGTGAACATTTGTCGGAAGTGAATCTCAACACATGCAGAACAGAAAGGTTCAGACTAAACATCCACTGCATTCAGCGTGAACCAACTGATTCCTGAACAAATGACTCTTATGAGTCAGTTCTTTACAGTAAACCAAAACAAATCAAACAGACTAAATGATTCCTTACAAAAACTATTTTCTGAAGTGAATCTAAACACATACAGCACAAAAAGGTTCTGACTAAATGAATCCTAAACAAATTACTCTTATTAACCAGTTCTTGTTAGAAATCAGACAAATATTGTACAGCACAACCAATGCATATCAAATGATTCCCAAACAAATGACTCTTATGAGTCAGTTCTTCACAGTGACTCAAAAACATCCATTGCACTCAGTGTAAACCAACGGATTCCTGAACAAATGACTCTTATGAGTCAGTTCTTTATAGTGAACCAAAACAAAACATACAGACCAAATGATTCCTGATAAAAACATTTTTTTTTTCTGAAGTGAATCTAAACACATACAGCACAAAAAGGTTCAGACTAAATGATTCCTAAACAAATAACTCTTATTAACCAGTTCTTGTTACGAAATCAGACAAATATTGTACAGCACAACCGATGCACACCAAATGATTCCCTACAAAATGATTCTTATGAGACAGTTCTTTACAGTGACTCAAAAACAATGTGCATTCAGGGTAAACCAACCGATTCCTAAACAAACGACTCTTATGAGTCAGTTCAGTGAACCAAAACAAAACATACAGGCCAAATGATTCCTGACAAAAACTTTTTATGAAGTGAATCTAAGCACAAAAAGGTTCAGACCAAGCGATTCCTGAACAAATAACTCTTATTAATGAGTTCTTGTTAGTAATTCTGACTGTGTTTTGCACTTAAGACTTTGAGACTTAAATTATTGTGTTCATGCAGTTCATGTAGTTGATGAGAAATTCCTCCATCATTTGCCAGGAATCACACTTCGTTTCCTAAATATTTCTTCCTCGAAATACTACAATAGAAGCATATAGAAAATGCCACTCCTAATCATGAACAAGCAGCATGATTGACAGGCGGAGACCGTTTCTGATTGGCTGAGACTTCTGGCCCCTCCCCAAATCTATTTACAGCATCTGGATCTGTCACAGAGATGAATCTGATGTCCCGTATTTCAGCTATATCTATCAGGTAGTGGAGATGTGATATTAAAGCCATTCCTTACAGCACCTTAAATAGGACAAGAGCATTATGAAGGATTGTTTGAAGGCACTAAAATAATTTCTAGATGACATATCTCTCTCGAGGCATTGACTATACAAAATTTTTCCTGTTTTTTCTGCACCTGCCCATAAGAAATATCACAATGTACTGTATATTAGTGTTATTTTATACAGTAGTGCATTATAATGAGATGTTACATTGTTAAAACAATATATTTTCTCATAATGATGAGATGTTGTATCATCAAAAAAATGAATTTTCTTTTAATAACGAGATGTTACGTTGTGAAAACAATATATTTTCTCATAATAATGACGTTATGTCATCAAAAAATTTATTTTCTTGTAATAACGAGACATTACGTTGTTAAAAAAACACTTTCTCATGACATTATTCATTGTCATTACATGACAAAAAATAAATTCTTATAATAACAAGATGTTATGTTGTTAAAACTAGATTTTCTCATGAGATGTTGTCAATATATATATATATATATATATATATATATATATATATATATATATATATATATATATAAATAAATTTATATTATATTAATATACTGTAATAACAAGATGATACGTTGTTAAAACAATACATTATCATAATAAAGAGATGTTATGTCTAAAAATATATATTTTCTCATAAAAACAATGTTATTCAATGCTATTCAGACAATATATTTTCTTGTAATGAGATGTTATGTCATTAAAAAATAAATAACATAAATATATAAAATATATATATTTTCTCATAATGATGAGATGTTATGTCATTAAAAATATATAAATAATATATAAATATATAAAAATATATTTTCTCATAATGATAAGGTGTTATGACTTTAAAAATATATAAATAATATATAAATATACAAAAATATTTTCTCGTAACGATATGTTATGACATAAAAAATATATAAATAACATATAAATATATAAAAATATATATTTTCTCATAATGATGAGATGTTATGTCAGTAAAAATATATCAATAATATCTAAATATACAAAAATATATATTTTCTCCTAATGAGATGTTATGACATTCAAAATATGTAAATAATGTATAAATATATTAAAAAATATATTTTCTCGTAATGATGAGATGTTATGTCATAAAAATATATATAAATAATATATAAACATATAAAATATATATTTTCTCATAATGATGAGTTTATGTCATTAAAAGTACATAAATAATATATAAATATATAAAAATATATATTTTTTCATAATGATGAGATGTTATGTCATTAAAAGTATATAAATAATATATAAATATATAAAAATATATATTTTCTCATAATGAGATGTTATGTCATAAAAATATATAAATAATATATAAATATACATAAAAATTTGTTTTCTCATAATGATGAGAAGTTATGTCATTAAAAATATAAATAATATATAAATACATAAAAAACAATATATATATATATATATATATATATGAATATAAAAATTAATATAAATTTAATATAAAAATACCTTATCGTGTTGAACTTATTTTTTTGTAATAATAAGATGTTGTCATTTAATTTAATTTTTAATTTTATATTTTCTTGTAAAACGATGTTATGTCATAAAAACAACGCAATGTTATATTGTAAATATCATATATATCTATGCTGCCAGTGTCATTTCATTACTATGAGAAAATAAATAGTATAAACGACATGACATCTCATTATTTTGACATAATTGAGTGGAAAAAATTATATTTGTCAGCAATGGCGCCAAATAAAGTTACATTTTAGTTAAAAACAATAACCCTGATGTATATGAACTACAACAGACCAGAGTCTGAGCGAAATGCTCCATCTGAGCTCTTTCACAGCCCTCACAGAAGGAACAGGAAGTTGGTGCGCGTTCGATCTGGTGATGGGCCAAGCTCTAGATACCGACGGTGCGAGGAAAGCGCTCCCATGGCAACAGGATGAGATTGGTTTGCTTAGCCGCGGCCCGGTCCGCTCACGGCCTAATGTAAAGAGACAACATGCTGGAATTAATCAGCGTGTCAGAGAGGAGGGAGAAGTCAGGAGAATTTAATTTGAAGACAAAAGAAATGAAAGCCATTTCTTTTTTTTTTTTTCCCCTTGCCTTTAACACACACATCCCTGAATCTCCAGGGCTCCGAGGACACGGATTTACACCAGACGGCAACACTCAGACATTTCTCACCGAAGAGACAGAGACGGAGTGAATGTGGGTGACAGAGAATGACAGAAGACAGCAAAAGAGAGAAAAACTCAAGGCGTCTTCTCGCTAGATGTTTCCTTTCAGCTCTGCCGGAAAGACAGACGTCAGGCGCGTCAAACCCCTTCAAACTTTGAAACAATCGAGTTTTCATGTGACAAAACGGCAGCTGCCACATCAGTTATCTTTCTGAAGGTCATGAGTAAACACCAGGATTGTGTTTGAACCTCAAACTTCCAGGTTAAACCTCAAAAGCTACTACTAGACACTATATTGCATAAAGTGTAATATATTTTAACAGCAAAACGAATATTTGGATTCTTTACTATGATGCTAACATAGCAAGGTCATTCCAATAATCAGTATTGATGAACAAACTTGTATGTTTTAATTTAAACTCAGGCATTTTAATGTGGTAGACACAATGCGAGATTTAGCGTTTGGTTGAAGTTAATTTAATATTGTGTTTCTGTTTAATCATTGACGGACCCCCTGCGGTACCGCTGCGGACCCCCTGTTGAAAACTCCTGCGGTACGCCAATATTACTACATACTGCCACAGCATAATGCATTTGATTTCTCAGACCCTCGTGCTTTGTTTGTAAGCATTAGCATCAAGCTAAACTCGTTACGTTTTTTAAAAAAACCTTGTCTGTCTTGCATTTCACTTTACTTTTCTTCATCCAAAACAATGAACACATGACTCTTACGAATCAGTGCTTGTCACTGAATCAAATGCTTACAGTGCAAATAGTGCAGACAAAATGAATCCAAAACAGTTGACTCTTTTGAACCGATTTATGTTGAATCAAACACATGAAGTAAAAGAACAAACTACTCTCAAACTGGTTCTTGTTAATGAATCAAACACATACAGCACACAGTGCAGACTAAATAATTTCCCCCAAAAAAACAAATGACTCTTATGAAACAATTCTTATTAGTGAATCAAACACATACAGCACACAGTGCAGACTAAATAATTTCCAAACAAATGACTCTTCTGAATCAATTCCAAAACTACTCACTCTTTTGAACCGATTTAGTGAATCAAACACAAAACAAAAGAACAAATGACTCTCAAACTGGTTCTTGTTAGTGAATCAAATGCATACAGCACAAACAGTGCAGAACCAATGGTTCCCAAACAACTGACTGTTTTGAAACTATTTTTGTTAGTGAATCAAAAATACTGTATAAAACAAAAGAACAAATGACTCTTAAACTGATTTTTGTTAGTGAACCAAATGCATACAGCACAGACAGTGCAGATCAAATGATTCCCAAACAACTGACTCTTTTGAAACTATTTTGACAGCAAATCAAATGTATAAAGCCAAAGACCAAATGACTCTCAAGCTGATTCTTGCTAGTGAATCAAATACATACAGCACAAACAGTGCTGTCCAAATGATTCCCAAACAACTGACTCTTTTGAACTGATTTATGTTAGTGAATCAAACATGTTGACTCTCAAACTGGTTCTTACTAGTGAAACAAATACATACAGCACAAACAGTGCAGACAAAATGAATCCAAAACAATTGACTCTTTTGAACCATTTGTTTTTGGTGAATCAAATACATAAAGCAAAATGACAAATGGCTCTCAAACTGGTTCTTGTTAGTGAACCAAATGCATACAGCACAAACAGTGCAGGCCAAATGATTCCAAACAACTGACTCTGTATAAAACAAAAGAACAAACGACTCTCAAATTGATTCTTGTTACTGAATCAAATACATACAGCACACACTGTGCAGACCAAATGAACCATCTTTTGAACCATTTGTTTTTGGTGAATCAAATACATAAAGCAAAAGAACAAACGGCTCTCAAACTGGTTCTTGTAAGTGAACCAAATGCATACAGCACAAACAGTGCAGACTATATGATTCCAAAACAATTGACTCTTTTGAACCATTTTTTGGTGAATTAAATACATGAACAAATGACTCTCAAACTGACTATTTAGTATTTAAACAATTTTTAACAAATTATTCTTTTTTTTTTTTTTAAAGATTTATTTTTGGCCTTTCTGGCTTTATTGCGATAGGACAGATCATTATTGACAGGAAGTGAAGTGGGAGAGAGAGAAGCTCTTCTTTGAACCAATTCTTGTTAGTGAATCAAACCCATACAGCACACACAGTTCAGTCTAAACTCCTAACAAATGACTCTTCTGAATCAATTTTTGGCAGCAAATCAAACACGGCACAAACAGTGCAGACCAAATGATTCCCAAACAAATGACTCTTTTGAACTAATTCTTGTTAGTGAATCAAACACATACAGCACACACAGTTCAGTCTGAACTCCTAACAAATGACTCTTTTGAATAAATTCTTGTTAGTGAATCAAACACATACAGCACACACAGTTCAGTCTAAACTCCTAACAAATGACTCTTTTGAATAAATTTTTTGTTGGGAAATCAAACACAGCACAAACAGTTCAGGCCAAATGATTCTCAAACTAATGATTCTTTCGAACCAATTCTTGTTAGTGAATTAAACACATACAGCACACACAGTTCAGTCTGAACTCCCAACAAATGACTCTTCTGAATCAATTTTTGTTGGGAAATCAAACACAGCACAAACAGTTCAGGCCAAATGATTCTCAAACTAATGATTCTTTCGAACCAATTCTTGTTAGTGAATTAAACACATACAGCACACACAGTTCAGTCTGAACTCCCAACAAATGACTCGTCTGAATCAGTATAGACACTTCTTTTCAGTGAATCAAACACATATCTGGCAACTTCCTGTGTTTTGAAGATGTGGATCAGTTTATTGATTGTTCTTGTAGCCGATGAAAAAAAAAATCTCATTATTTGGTAAAGAATGAAATCTGAATCCCAAAGGTAAACACTGGAAACCTTTAGCATACTAGTTTTCAGCAAGTCAACCTGGCATACTATTTATGAATTGGGATTCAGTAGTGTGTAGCTGAGGTGGAGGAGCGTGTTAGTGTCCATGCGAGTAAAGACTGAGGTTTGATGCTGTCAGCGAGACAGACGCTTCCCCTCAAACCATGATCCTGCCAACATAAAGATAGTTTTGGTCTCAGAAGGAAACATAACAAGGCATATAAATCCAGATTCTGGCCTGTTTCTCACTTGTTTGGCGTTACCTGAAGAAACACTGGTCAGTGGTGTGAGATTCAACACCGGGTTCAAACAGCAAATTCTGAGGTGAATGTCTGAGCAGAAACACATGGAGCTAAAACTGCACTGGCATAAAGTCTGCTATCACAGATAGAAACCCTTCGAACAAATGAAATGCAGTCTTCAGCACAATAGAAAATAACACTCTGGTAACACTTCAGATCAAGCAGAGCTTTCAGAAAATGTATTTCATATAAAATATTTACTATGGAAAGTACATTTTTTTTTAGTTCAGTTCATATATATATATATATATATATATATTTATATTTATATATATATTAGCAAATAAACTGAAAATATAATTATTTTATAATTATTTATATATTCATAAAATAAGTATTTATTCAATAAAAGTTATAAATAAATAAATCCTAAACCAATTATAATAATTTATTTGCATAGTTATTTTACAAATAAAATAAGTGCATATTCAATAACATAAATAACATTTGTTTAATGTATTAATCTATTTAATTTTATTAAAAATAAAAATTAAAAAATATTAGGAAAGAACTAAATATAATTATTTATTTTATATTTATTTATTTGCTAATTTACATCATTTATAAACATGAAATAATGTTTTATTCAATAACTGTTATAAATAAATAAATAAATAAATAGAAAAAAATAGAAAAATGTATTTGTATATTTATATTTAATTTATTTTAGAAATTAAAATAAATGCTTCTTCAATAACATAAATAAATAAATAAATAAATAAATAAACATTTGCGTAACTTAACTGTATTTAATTTAATTTTAAATAAAAAATACTTATAAATAAGTAATATATAATATTTATGTTTTACATTACATGTAATGTAATTACATGTATTACATTACTATATTACATATAAATAATATAAATTAGTATAGCCATTTATATACTCACGTTATAAATAAATATTCAATAACATAAATAATGAAACATTAAACTAACATTAGTTTATAAATACAAAAATAAATGCTTCAGTAAATGGATTAAATTATAATATATTTTTTAAATGTAATAATTCATATTTATATGACAGATTTTTTATTTTTTTTTAACTTGATACTGTTATCATCTCCATGTAAACTATGAAAATGCAAACGGTTTACAAAGTGACCTGGCCTGTCATGATAATACAGCGTTTTTAGTCATTTTTGCAGATCCACGGAAACGGGGATCATTCAGTCAACTGTCCACCAAACTTTACAAACGCAAAAAGACAAATGCGTGCATTGCAGAAAACACACCCTAAATTTGAAAGTCTGAATATGGAAGTCAATAAACAGCAAGATACTGCTAAAAATAAGGTCCACAGACTGAAACGTTTCTCAAATATTGTTACAGTGCAAAAGGCTTTAACCAGCATTGCCTAATTGAACCTTCAATCTAAACAAGCCACATGCTATGCGTATATTTATGGAATAGATGTTCAGCCGTATGTCAGGAGCGAAATCCAGCAGATGGTTCATGTTCTTTCAGTTACACAAGCAGCAAAAAGTTCGTGTGGGAATGAGTGTGCGCAAAGAAACAAATCTCCAGCTCAATGTTCACCGAGGGTTTCTGTTTCATTCCAGCCCATCGGTCAGGATATCTCCTGCACGAAAAACCACCCGACCCCCCTGCGGCCTCCAGCGGGACGCAATCTCTGGTGGTTTCCACACGAGATCATCACGTTCCCCGGATGCGGCCCTGGAGGTGACGATCTTACTCACTCTGCCACTGAGCGTAAAGAGTCAAGTCTTTGTTGCTACAAAGCAGGCTGAAGTCCAACGGCAGTCAAAACACTACAGCAGCTACTTCCTGCCAACAAACGTCTGGCTATAACTAGAAACACACTCGCGCTGAGGCTCTGTCAGCTGATGCGGGTCTCGCCGAGGACAAGAGTTCAGTGAGAGTGCAGGAGAGAGAGACGCGAATAATTAGCCGTGTTTGCTACGCCTCATGCTATGGGTTAGCGATCTTAACACACTCCCAACACTAAGTATGCTTCATAGTACACGACTTCAAAGAGAATCACTAATGTACTACGTAAATAATAAGGCCAATAATATAAATAAATATAAATTAGATAAATAAAGAAATTTTGTTGGTGGCATGGTTAATAATAATAATAATAATAATAATAATAATAATAATAGTTTATTTTGTGTATTTTATTGTTATTTGTTTTATTTTCGTATTAGAAATATATTATTAGTTATTTTTTAATATTTATTTACATTATTTAACTTGTTACTATTACTATATTGATCTGATAAACACATGATTGTTATAATAACAATGATAGATTTTTTAAAGATTTTGTATCTTTTATGGATATTTACTATTATTTATTTTTATTTTATTACTATGAAAAGATAATTAAAAGTGCTATTATTAGTACATTTTTGGTTATTTACTTTTTATTATTTATTTTGTTACCATTACTTTTATTCAACAGAAAAATATATACATATTTTACATACGTTAAATTAATAATAATAATAATAATAGCTAATACTATGATCAATAATAATATATTTGTTACATTTAATGCTATTATAGTGATCTGATAAATATACACATTACTGTTATAATAATAATTATATTATTATTATTATTATTTATTTTTATTTATACTTTGTTACTTTTATTTGCTATTATTTACTACTATTTTTTAAATGTGTATTCATGATAAATAATAATAATAATAATAATAGTACTTTTACTATTTACTACTACCATTATCTAATTATAGATATAAATATATATTTAATTTCCATATTTATTCATTATATTTTTATTAAATATGTACATAAATATTAATTTAATCAAATGTTATATTTTCAATAATAAAAAAATGTTTTATTTATTCAGCATATTAATTCAATACCACTTAATTTTATTCATAAATATAAGAATTATAAATACATCTATTTATTTATTCTACTAACAATATCTAAATATGTGTATTTATAAATAATAATAATAATAATAATAACTGTTGTTGTTGTTTTTATTTATTTATTTATTTATGTTACTTACTGTTACTATTATTTACTACTACCGCCATCTACATAGGCCTATATGTGTATTCATAAGAAACAAAAATATATTACTCTTAGAAATATTATTATGAGATAAATAAATAAATAAACAATTGTATATGTATATATAAATAAATATTAATTCAATAACATTTTAAATTCTTAATTTAAAGTATAACATTAATTAATGTTGCATTCACTCCATAAATAAATAAATATTAATTCCATAACATTTAATTTTCTTAATAAATATAAAAAATACAAATACATTTATTTTATATTTCTTCCTTATGTTTTGAGTGCCATCATGTAGGTTCAGGAGAAAGATACATTCTACAGTTACAAGTAACATTTGCTTAGTAATAGTTTATCTGCAAGTATTATGTAAATAAATAAATACTTCATAGATGAATTCAGAGCAGATCATTATCATACAAAGAGCTACATAAAATTTTGCAAAAGGGAAACTGCAAAGAAAACCATGCCAAATTCGGTTAAATTATAATTAAAATGCATAATTATGTGCATCTAATTCA
Source organism: Cirrhinus molitorella (assembly GCA_033026305.1). Taxonomy (NCBI): domain Eukaryota; kingdom Metazoa; phylum Chordata; class Actinopteri; order Cypriniformes; family Cyprinidae; genus Cirrhinus; species Cirrhinus molitorella. The sequence goes on along the minus strand of CM065141.1, from coordinate 3,393,188 downwards.
GCCACACGAGTGAGTGAGTGAGTTGAATCTGATCCATATTTAACGCTCCGGACGCGTCGGGCACAGACTGCACGCCTGAGCTCTTTCCGTTCCGCCGCGCCTGACCTTGCCGCGGCTCCCCGGAGATGAGCGACGGACGTCAGCGCTCTGCCAAACGGGCGCGGCCTTCATTACGCGGCGTCCTTTTCGGCGCCTAAAACAAACGGTGGAGGGCAGAGCGAGAGAGAGATGCAACAGATGCCCACTTCTCCAGCATCCCGCGCTTCTGAACGCAAATGGATAAATAAACAAACCGAAAGCTAGGGCCGTACGAGCGGGCAGAGAGGAAATCAGCGCTTGGCGGCACTCCACGGATCCGACAGCTGGCACCGATACCCTCCACAACCCTGGCAAACGCCGCCCCCCTCCTCAAGAGACCGCGGCCGAAAGAGACAGGAAGTAGATAACATTTCTGTCTCTCTCAGCTCCAAGTCTAATTAACACTCGAGCGCATACAAGTCGGCTAAAACTGTGTGTGTGTGTGTGTGTGTGTGTGTGTGTGTGTGTGTGTGTGTGTAGGAGGTGACTGTCGGAGACATCGGCGGATGAGCGCAGCCTCGTCTGAAGGTGAGACAGTCTGGCGGGTGATAAAGATGGATGAGAGGACAGCCAGAGCCAAGAGAACGCGGCCAATCGCGTCGCGGGCGCACGCGGCCATTTCTGTTTCTCGCGCGCGCTCATTTACTGTTGCACTTTCGCTTGACATGTCTAATATTTGTCTTCCCGTTTCATTTATTCGCCCTGCTAATTATTAATGAACTGCAGATCGCGCTAATTGCTTCATCACTTAAAGAAAATTATCTCTCAACGCCGGATTAATGAGGATCGTCGTTTCGGCAAATTTCTCGTGAAATATGAGCGAGCTACGGCTTGAACGCAGCGCAAAATCATTTGGAAAACATTTACATTTAACATGCCCTTCTAGCTATCAAGAGTGACTCACCTTAAGTATGTAAATACATGGGAATTGATACGTTTTTCGAGAAATATGAGCAAAACAGAAAACAGTCACTTAAAAACTCTCCAAAGTGACTCAGCTGAGTGTGAAAATGTATCAGTATGTGAAAATGTGTCTTGTAAAATATGACTTTTGGCAAAATTATGAAGCTTTAATGCAGTGATTTATAAAATAGTAGCTAGTTTATACATATACAAACCAATCCAACTATAAAATGCGATTCAAATTACAATCATTATATATTATATCTTGTTCTATAGCTATATGAATAAAACTAACACATTTTCTAAAAGAAATGAAAGCATGGAAAATACATGGAAATATGTAAATAATCCATTTTGGGCAAAATTATCATAAAATCTAAGATAGCTAGAGTGAATATGAAAATATGAAAACCTACTAGATTTTCTGCAAATGTATCATATAAATTGCTATTTTAGTATCACTGAAGTATTATTTTTTTTTCCATTAATATTGTTAATATTTGTTTTTGTTTTTTTACCTTTTTTTATTAAACTTTCTGTAATATAGTGTTTTTTTCCCCAGTTTTTTTAAAGGTCTACACAGTTGTTTTTTAAATCAAGTTTTATTTATTTATAGCTGATATAGCTTAATAGTATATATATATATATATATATATATATATATATATATATATATATATATATATATATATATATATATATAGATATATATATATAGATAGATATATATATCGCTATACGTGCTTTGAAGTCCATTTTTTGAGTCAAATGATTCGCGATACGCGCTTTAAAGTCCGGTTCTGAATCAAATGATTCGCCATACGCGCTTTGAAGTCCATTTTTGAGTCAAATGATTCGCGATACGCGCTTTAAAGTCCGGTTCTGAATCAAATGATTCACCATACGTGCTTTGAAGTCCATTTTTGAGTCAAATGATTCGCGACACGCGCTTTAAAGTCCGGTTCTGAATCACATGATTCGCCATACGCGCTTTGAAGTCACTTTTTGAGTCAAATGATTTGCGATATGCGCTTTAAAGTCCGGTTCTGAATCAAATGATTCGCCATACGCGCTTTGATATCCCGTTCTGAATCAAATGATTCGCGATCTGATTGGAGCGCTTCGAAACAGTGACACATTTTGCGACGCAGGGGTTGATCTTTGCTCGCTTTATATAATGTATTCGTTGTTGAAATGAAATCGTTACAATTAATAGGACTAACTAATGTTTTTATGAAACTGTGATCACATTACATGACACTCATTATCTGGTACTTGTCTAAAAAGATGTAGCCTATATAATGTGCAATGTTAACAGATTACACTAACTTTAGTTTTCAAAAGCATCCCCCCCTCTGCTTTGTTCACAAATCGCACTCTCTCTCTCTCTCTCTCTCTCTCTCTATACACATGTAAAAATATATATAATTTAAAAATATATGAAAATCAAAAATATGTATAAAAAATGTGCAATGTTTAAAAAAAACCCTTTACATCAAAAGAGTTTTTTTTTTAAGCTAATGAAAACATGAAATGAAATGGAGTGAAATGACATGCCATGTGTGCTAAAGGACATTCTGGTCTGGGCATGACGGGACGCACAAATCATGCAGATCCCAAGATGCCATGCGATGAGATCACACGGCTTCTGTCATTTCTTTCAAATCTCGTTTTTTTTTTTTTTCCTGGAGGTTTTACATAATATTGGTGTCCACAGCGAGTTCTGCCACCTCTATCATTTAGACCCAGGCTGCCTGGAGATCTACAACATCACCATTAGACTGTGAGCCAATTAATTTCATCTCTTCTCCAGCATTCAGATATAAAAGCGCTGCCATCAGGAGAAGGGAGCCACAATTTTTACATCTCGCCACATTCCAGCGTCTGCCCCCAAAAAATGCAATTACACGGCTGCGAGTGTGCGAGGAAGAGCAGACAGAGAGAGAAAGAGAGAGAGAGTGAGGGGCAGGACGAGCCGATGGCGGCCCGGTTTCTGCCTCTGTTAATGGGTAAGTTGTTTTCTGGCTCTCTCCATCATCCGAGAGGGAAGAGCCCGGCTCTACGGCAACTTCAAAGCAACGGACAACAGTCTCTCCATTTCTGCAGCTGATTGCTGAACAACATCAACACACACACAGAGATGCACTTCCTGTATCGCAAACCTTGTTTTTTGGAGCACATATACAGACATAAAAAAGGACACATCTTTCATTTTAATTCTATTTTCTTCTCTTGAAGTCAACTTATAATGTTTTTCAAGTTTTCATGGACCAAAAGCAGACATAACTTAGTGTTGTCTGCCAAGTTACCATCAATCTTGTAATTGGCTCATATAGGCTTCAAATCTATATGTTTGAGGTCCAAATACAATTGATATCTGAAATCACGGTAACAAGAGGTGAACTTTTATTTTCACCTTTTATTTTTTATTTAAGTAGACAGATAACCGATAATTTGAAAATGAAAATGAATGTCAAAATTAAGAACAACAAGGGCTCTGACAAAAACTTTCCTGAAATGCTTTTAAATTATTTTAAATCGGCAAATCAGTTTTGAAATTGACCGATAACCATTCAAATGCTTAATATCGATGGCGATGCTAATACTGAATACTAAAGATCAAGTAGACCGATAACCGATAATTTGAACCAATATATATTTGACAAAAACTTTCTTAAGATGGTCTTAAATCTTTTTATCAGCAAATGGGTTGTGAAAATTACAGATACCGATAACCATAAAAATGCTTAATATTGGCACCAATGAATATGTATTGGTCAGCTTTGAATATGACCAATACAGATGTGCTGATGCCAATACCGAATATTAAAGATCAAGTAGACCGATAACCGATATTTTGAGCTGATATTTATGCCTGGTGAAAAAATTAAAAAGAATAGCAAAATTAAGAATAACAAGGGACTTGACAAAAAACTTTTTTAAATGCTTTTTCAATTGTTTTATTGGCAAATCAGTTTTGAAAATGACTGATTCTGATATCTATAAAAAAATGCTAGATATCGGCACAGATGCCATTACCGAATATTACAGATCATGTAGACTGATAACCAATATTTTAAACCGATATTTATGTCTGGTGAAAAAAATTTAATAAATGTCAAAATTAAGAATAACAAGGGCTCTGACAAAACTTTTTTGAAATGCTCTTATATAATTTTATCAGCAAATGGGTTGTGAAAATAACCGATACTGACAACCATAAAAATGCTTAATATCGGGTAGACCGATAACTGATATTTTGAACCAATTTATGTTTGGTAAAAAAATTTAAACAAATGTCAAATTTAAGAATAACAAAGGCTCTGACAAAAGCTTTTTTTATTATATGCTTTTAAATAACTGTATCGGCAAATCAGTTTTGAAAATGACTGATACGATATCTATAAAAATGCTTCATATCAGCACAGATGCCGATACCAAATATTACATATCAAGTAGACCTATAACCAATATTTTGAACTGATATTTATGTCTGGTGAAAAATTTAAATAAATGTCAAAATTAAGGATAACAAGGGCTCTGACAAAACTTTTTTGAAATGCTCTTAAATATTTTTTTCAGCAAATGGGTTGTGAAAATGATTGATTCTTAAGAATAACAAGGGCTCTGACAAAAGCTTTCTTTATATGCTTTTAAATAATTTTATCGGCAAATCAGTTTTGAAAATGGCTGTTACCGATATCTATAAAAAATTCTTGATATCGGCGCAGATGACGATACCAAATATTACAGATCAAGTAGACCGATAACCAATATTTTGAACCGATATTTATGTCTGGTGAAATAAATGTCAAAATTAAGAATAACAAGGGGTCTGATAAAAAACTCTTTAAATGCTTTTAAAATATTTTTTTCGCAAAACGGTTCTGAAAATGACAGATACCGATAACCATAAAAATAATCAGTCAACCCCTAATCTAGAGAGAACAGAATATCAGCAATATGTTAGCAGACATATATGAATATTTAACATAAGTTGTATAGATAGATAGATAGATAAACTGATGAATACTGAACAGATATACATAAATACAAAGTGGTTTATGCCATAAAAATGTTTGTGGACTTCACAGGCTGAAATATGTCTACACAGTACATCAAACTCTTATTTCAAGCCTGAAAAAACCTGATTTCCATGACGCGTCCTTCTAAAGCAACACACAGGCTCATCTCCACTTCATTTCTTCATCTAATCAGGACGCTTGACTGATTCTAATAGGTTTTAAGAGTGAATCTGACGGCACAGCACACAAAGACGACTGACCACTGCTGCCTCCTTCCATCTTAAGGAGCTTATCGAAGAAAAACACATTAAAAATGCAAGTTCTAACACGTCTGACACAGGGGTCAGCGCGACTGAGAGTCTCGAGCTGTTATCACGACATATGTGTCAGGGTGCCAGATTATGGAGATTTTTTTTTTAGCCGCTGGCTGATAGAAATATAAACATCACGCCAGTCATCTTCAGGGACTAATCCGTTTGCGGGATGGGACGACAACTGACCAACAATCAGAGAATATTAAACATCTGCTATTACTCAGCAGGACTGGCTATCAATACAGATACCCGGATTTGATCGACTCCATTCCACTCTGAATCATTCAAAACTTAGTTGATGTCCGCTGTGCTTACATACATATTAATTTTTTTTTTTTGCAGAGACTGTCAATTACACAGAAAACTCTGAAAATCAGTACATTACAAAAATATTAATAAGAAAGGTGCATGTACATTATTATTCATTTTCAAAATGGGGTTTAATGGCTCCAATTGGATCTGTACAATGATTCATTAAAACAATCCAATCAAAATAGTCAATTGTTTGTAAATTGTACTACACTACTACTGTATGTATGTTTTTAATACACTATAAGAATCATTCGTTTATAAATTGGACTACACTGGTTGCCTACTACTGTATGTTATTGATTCACTAAAATAATCGTTTAATAAGAATGATTTGTTTATGAATTGCACTACACTGCTTGTCTTGTTTGTGTTTAATTTACAAAAACAGGCAATTGTTTTTCAATCTGACTACATTGAGCTGCATTTTAAGATGCTATTAATTAGTTTTGTTTTTGAGTGGTACTGATAATTATGATGTTTGAACTTCTATTTGTGACTTAATAATGAGGTCTTGTGGCAAAGACGCACTTGAAATGCAGTAAACGGATGCAGCGACAGGGTTGAAAAGGATTTTATGGACAGCAGAGAGCCGCGCAGTGGAAAGCACAACTGAAATTGACTTTTTAAATAGGGTGTCTATGAGCTGCTATTCAATTAATTTGATTTTTACTAAAGATTTCAGTGTGTGGACACGAATGACAACTAGAAGCAAAGCAGCGTTAGTGATTTTCTCCCTGAGCAGACGACAGGTGTTTAGGATTAATTCTGCTTTAGTAGTGCAGATGGACGTCGTGATATGTAAACTTTTATTAAGCGACTTAATATTTCATATGATTTGTACTGTTTGTATTGTATTTTTGATCAAACAAATGCAGCCTTGGTAAGCATGAGAGACTTGAAATGAAAACACTTTCTGTCTTCCAGAGCAGATTAGTTTTCTTCGAGCACTTGTTCACTTTTATTATGTGACTTAATAAAGAACAGTCTCTTTTTATAGAGATCTGGTGGCAGAACTGAACTTGAAGTGCAGTAACGGGGTGGAAAGCGATCTTACGGGCCAACGGAGGGCCGCACAGCGGAAACCACCGCCGAAGGTCTTTTCGCTCCAGACCTCATCCATAAAATGCTTTCTGTGTGTGTGAACCCTGTAAAAACACTATCCGTCAGCTCTCAAAGGGAAATACATTCTCTCTCACGGCGTCCTGCGTGTCTGAAATGGATATGGCAGTGTGAAATAATACTGCGGCTGGCGGAGGTCACTGGAAGAGAGCTGTTGATTGAAGTATTTTGTCTCCTTCGGTGTCAGTGCTGTGAAGGTGAACTCCTGCATCTGTTTGTTAAATTCAGTCTTTTATTAGTGTGTGGCTGCAGAGCGCCTGTCCTTTCTTTTGTGAGCAGGGAACCGTGGGTGAATCTCGCTTTGAGGATTCTGGCTGCAGACTCCAAAAGAAAGGATTTGTTATCTCGCAGTCCGTTTAAGCACCCCAGAGACTGGCGTTCCTGCTGGGCAGGCGTCCCCGAAGCACTGCACCCTGACCTGTCCGTGGAGACGCAAAGGCCTGCAGGTTTTTATGAACTTAAGCTTCTGATGGAAGAAGGCTAAATATGACTAGACTGTAGTCTAGTATAGTCCACTAAGTTTGTTCTCCAAGTAGGAATCTGTTGTCATTTTTGTGTGCAGTGTGAATCAGATGTTCATGAATCATCTGACTGAAGGTGCATTTATAGTGACAGCAAATAAACTTGGTAGGGCTGGGTAAATATATATTTTTTTTTTTTCATTGGAGCTATCTTGGCATTGATTCTTACAATTCCAAGAACAAAACGTTTTGTTCCGGATCCACTAGATAAGTATGATTCATGATTAAATGACTTTTAAAAAACAGTTATTTTTGGTGCATCAAAAACATACAGTTAAAGACAAAATTATTAGCCACGCTGTGAAATTTTACATTTTTTTTTTTTTTTTTTGAATATTTCCCAAGTGTTGTTTAACAGAGCAAGAGAATGTTTTCACATTTCCTATAATTTTTTTTTTCTTCTAGAGAAAGTCTGATTTCTTATAGTTGCTTGAATAAAAGAATAAATAAATACATAAATAAAAAACTGCTAAGGTCAATATTATTAGCCCCCTTCAGAAATTATTAGTTTGATTAGCTATAGAACAAACCACTGTTGTCCAATGACTTGCCAAATTAACCTAATTTGCCTGATTAACTTAATTAACCTAGTTTGGCCTTTAAATTGCTCTTTAAGCTGAGGATTAGTATCTTGCGAAACAACTAGTAAAATAATATGCACTGTCATCATGGCAAAGACAAAAGAAATTAGTTTGGACTTGAGAGAAAGAATTGTTAATGCTCATAAAGATGGAGAAGGATACACACGTTTATCAAAGCGTTTGCAAGTGTCAAGAACTGCAGTGAGATGCATCATCAAGAAGTTTAAAGAGACCAACACAGGGGAGAACAGGACGGGCAGAGGCAGGAAGCTAAAGATTTCAAAAACTGTGGAAAGAAAACTAGTGAGAGAGGTTTCTAAAGACCCAAGAACAACTGCCAAGACACTAGTGAATGACCTAGCCAAGTCTGGACTTGATGTCTCAACGAAGACAGTCACTAGAGCCCTGCACAGGAATGAACTACGAGGTTGCCGACCAAGAAAGACTCCACTTCTGAAGAAGAGACACCTCCAAGCTAGAATGAAGTTTGCTAAGGACAAACTGGGGGAATGTGACCCCAAGAACACATGGTGGTGGGAGTATAATGCTGTGGGGATGTTTCAGTGCGTTTGGAACTGGGAATCTCATCAGGGTTGAAGGAAACATGAAAAAGGAAGACTATAAGAAGATTTTGAAAGAAAACTTATTTGAGCATATGTCACTTCTGGTGAAGAAATACCTCCAAATGAGCAAAGTGAGTGTACTTGACTGGCCTGCACAAAGCTTAGACTTGAATCCAATAGAAAATCTGTGGGGCACACTAAAGTCCAGAGTTTGTGCCAGAAGACCAACAAATCTGGAGGAACTTGAGAGATTTGCTAAAAAAGAATGGGCTGTCATTCCTCAGCAGACATGACTGAAACTTGCTGAGAACTACAGCAAACGACTAAAGGCTGTTATCAAGCAACAGGGATACACTATTGACGATTAACATCAGAGGGCTAATAATTTTGACCAGTAGACTTTTTACAATTCTTGGTTATACACTTATTTCTATTTGTACTACAAACCCTAAAAGCTTCCTGAATAAAAGTATTATGTTTAAAAATGCTGTGTTGATAAAATCGTCTTTCTGTTAAACAACACTTGGGAGTTATTTGAAAAATAATTAAATATTTTATAAGGGGCTAATAATTTTGTCTTCAACTGTATGTGGCAACCATAATCCGATTTGTATAGAATTGACTCTTGTGAACTGATTCATTTTAGTGAATCAAAAGCATACTCTGCAACAAATATAGCACAATTCATGAAGATGTGACTCTAATGAACCGGTTCTTTTTAGTGAAAACACACAAGGCAACCAGTGTAGTCTTGTTCACAAATGATTCATGTGAACTGATGCGTTTTAGTGATTTAAAACATGCTAGGCGACCAGTGTAGTCCAAGTCACAAACAAATGATTCATATGAACCAGTACTTTTAATGAATCAAAAGCATAATTTGCAACCAGCATAGACATTGGTCTAATTCATGAACAAAATACTCTTTTGATCCAAGTGTTTTTAATCAAAAACACATCACACAACCAGTGTAGTCCAACTCACAAACAGATGGTTCTTATGAACCAGTACTTTTAGTCAATCAAAAACACTGACAACCTAAACATTGCAACCCAATATAGTGAGATAGAAAAACAACTGCCTGTTTTTGTAAATGAAACACATTCAAGACAACCAGTGTAATTCAGTTCACAAACAAATGATTCTTATGAACCAAATCATTAAGTGAATCAAAAAACACTAGACAACCTTTGGTCTAATTCACGGACAAAACATTTTCAACCCTGTTACTGTGCTCGTTCACCACCATTCAAACAAACTACCACAAAACCTCTGTAAAAACTTTGTTTAATTTATGAATTTACATTTACATATAATGACATTATTCACACACACAGAAAGCATTTTATGGATGAGGTCTGGAGCGAAAAGACCTTCAACGGTGGTTTCTGCTGTGCGGCTCTCCGTTGGCCCGTAAGATCGATTTCCACCCCGTTACTGCACTTCAAGTTCAGTTCTGCCACCAGATCTCTAATGAAAGAAACTGTTTTCTTTATTAAGTCACATAATAAAAGTGATTGAAGAAAACTAATCTACTCTGAAGGACAGAAAGAGCCGTAAAGAGTCTTCATTTTGAACAACATGCACTACAAAGTTTGGGGTTGATATGATGTTTTTAAAGTTTACCAAGGCTGCATTTATTTGATCAAAAATACAGTACAAACAGTAATAGTGTGACTCATAATAAATCATATAAAATTTTAAGTCACTTAATAAAAGTTTACATATCACAAAGTCCATCTGCACTACTAAAGCAGAATAAATCCTAAACACCTGTCGTCTGCTCAGGGAGAAAATCACAGAGGCTGCTTTGCTTCTAGTTGTCATTCGTGTCCACACACTGAAATCTTTAGTAAAAATCAAATTAACTGAATAGCAGCTCATAGACACCCTATTTAAAAAGTCAATTTCAGCTGTGTTTTCCCCTGCACTGCTCTCTGCTGTCCATAAAATCCTTTTCAACCCTGTCGCTGCATCCGTTTACTGCATTTCAAGTGCATCTTTGCCGCAAAACCTCATTATTAAGTCACAAATAGAAGTTCAAACATCATAACTATCAGTACCACTCAAAAACAAAACTAATTAATAGCATCTCGAAGCTAATTCACTTAAAAAGTCATTTTCAATATGTCTGTCTGATGGTCCGTGAGATGCATTTTTTATACCCTGTTACTGCATCTGTTAACCAGGTTATTCAAGCATGAAACTGCCACAAAATACCTTTATATAACAGTTTTCTTTTAAATCACTTTAGTTGTATATCATGACAGCGAGAATAAAAGAAGAAAGTAATATTAAAAAGACAACGAATCTAAAAAAAAAAGCCGTCATGTGCTTTAGGAGAAACACACGGAGGCCATGTTTGCTTTTAGTTGTTATTCCGCACTCTGAAATCTTTCATAAAATCACATGAATTTAAACAGCATATCAAAGATACTCATTTAGAAGGTCATTTTCGGTGGTACTTTCTACTGTGTGACTCTGCAGTGATGTGCAAGATCATTTTCAACCCTGTTACTGTGCTCGTTCACCTCCATTCAAACATAAACTACCACAAAACCTCTGTAAAAACATTGTTTCATTTATGAATTTACATTTACATATAATGACTTTAGCTATTCACACACAGAGAAAGCATTTCATAGATGAGGTTTGGAGCGAAAAGACCTTCAACGGTGGTTTCTGCTGTGCGGCCCTCCGTTGGCCTGTAAGATCGTTTTCCACCCCGTTACTGCACTTCAAGTTCAGTTCTGCCACCAGTTTTCTAATGAAAGAAACTGTTTTCTTCATTAAGCCACATAATAAAAGTGACTGAAGAAAACTAATCTGCTCTGAAGGACAGAAAGAGCCGTAAAGAGTCTTCATTTTGAACAACATGCACTATGTTGGGGTTGGTATAATATTTTTAATGCTTACCAAAGCTGCATTTATTTGATCAAATATTGTAATATTGTGACTCATAATAAATCATATGAAATATTAAGTCACTTAATAAAAGTTTACATATCACAAAGTCCATCTGCACTACTAAAGCAGAATAAATCCTAAACACCTGTCGTCTGCTCAGGGAGAAAATCAGAGGCTGTTTTGCCTCTAGTTGTCATTCATGTCCACAAACTGAAATCTTCAGTAAAAATCTAATTAATTGAATAACAGCTCACAGACACCCTATTTAAAATGTCAGTTTCATCTGTGAATTTACATTTACATATAATGACAGTTATCAGCTATGCACACACACAGAAAGCATTTCCACCCTGTTACTGCTACCAGACCTCTATAAAAATATGAAATCTTTAGTAAAATCATTATGAATTTAAACAACAAGTCAATGGTACTCATTTAGAGAGTGATTTTCAGTGGTGATTTCAACTCTGTACTGTGTCTGTTTACTGTCATTCAGGCATAAACCATCAAAAAACCTCTTTAAAAGCAGACCTTGTTTCTTCTATTAAGTCACTCTTTACATATCACAACAGTAATCAATGGCACTTGCAGTAAAGATAATCATAAAAAATCCATCACATGCTCGAGGAGATGTCATTTCCACATGCTGAAATTTTTCATAAAATCAAATGTATTTAAGCCCTGTTACTTAATCCATTTATTGTCATTCAATCATAAACCACCACAAAACCTTAATAAAACAAACAATATCTGTTTTTATAAAGCCACTCTTTACATATCACGACAGCTACCAGCAGCACTTACAGAAATATTATTGCAAAAAGTGTCATGTGCTTGAGGAGAAAGACACAGAGGCCACCTTGGCTTCTAGCTGTCATTGCAAAATCACATGAATTTAAACAGTTTGTCAAAAATAATCATTTGGAAAGTAATTTTCAGACATCATTTTCAACCCTGTTACTTCATCTGTTTTTCATTTAAGCAAAAACCACCAGAAAACTTTGTTCCTTTCATTGAGTCACTCTTTACATATCGCAACAGTAATCAACGGCACTTACAGAAAACAGAATAGTTAAAAACCGCCACATGCGGTTGTCCTTTCCACATGAGGAAATATTTAGTAAAATCACAAATTTAAACAGCATGTCACAGATAGTCATTTAGAATTTTTTTTTGTCCGTGGTGATTTCCACTCTGTTACTCTCTGGTGGCAGGTAAGATCTTTTTCAGTCATGCTACTGCGTCCATTTATCAACATTTAAATATAAACCACTGGAAAACCTCTATAAAAATAGATATTATTCCTTTTTCAACACTGTCACTGCATCCTTTTACCATTATTCAAGCATAAGCTACAACAAAACAGACACTGTTCCTTTTATTGTCAGCTTTACATATCACAACAGCTATTTGTGACCATAAACTCTTCACCTGCTCAGAGAGAGTAAAACAGAGGCAGATTTTGCCTCTAGTTGTCATTTCCACATGTTAAAATATTTTGTAAAATCGCATGAATTTAAAGAGCATGTCATAGATACCCACATAAGACCTTTTTCAACCCTGTTACTGCCTCTGTTTACAGTCATTCAAGTATAAAACATGACTATATCCTATATAAAAACAGAAAATGCTCCTTGTATTAAATCACTTTCTATGTATCAGTGGCACTGGAAAAATCTGTCACAGGCTTGAGAAGAAAGACATGGAGGCCATCTTGGCTACTAGTTGTCATTCCACATGCTGAAATCTTTTGTAAAATCACATTAAATTAAACAGCTTCTCATAGATAACTATTTAGAAAGTCAATTGCAGTGGTGCTTTCCATTGTGTAGCCCCCTTAAGACTTTTTTCAACCCTGTTACTGCATCTGTTTACCATTACTCAACCATAAACCACCACAAAAACCTCTATAAAAACAGACATCGTAGCTTTTAAGTTACTCTTTACATATCACAACAGATATCAGCAGCACTTACAAAATACTAATCGTTAAAATGCTCACATGCCTGAGAAGAAAGACACTTTCTTTCGGAAATTCACAAGATTTTAAACAGCATGTCATAGATGCTAGTTTAGAAAGTAATATTCAGTGGTGGTTTCTACTGTGTGGCTCTCCAATGATATGCAAGATCTTTTTCAACCCTGTTACTGTCTCCATTCATTCTCATTTAAGCACAAACCACCACAAAACCTCTATAAAAACAGACACTATTCTTTTTAATAAGTCACTCTTTACATATCACGACAGCTATCAGCGGCACTTACAGAAAACTAATGGTAAAAAGCTGTCATGTGCTTGAGGAGAAAGAAACAGAGGCCGTCCCGGCGTCTAGTTGCCATTCACCTCCACACGCTGGCAGTTTTATTATAATCAAATGAATACAATAGCATCTCATAAATACCCCACTTAAAAAGTCATTTTCTCCGGCTGCAACGTGTTTCGCTGTCCATCGCGGTGAGGCGTGAACGAGCAACATGTTTAATTCAGATGCAAAGCAATTTGCAGGCAGCTCGTTCCGTCACACACACATACTTTGCGAGGACACGAGCATCTTAAAGTCTTCTGCCGACGGGATACTAACCCACACACTTTTTTTAAGGATTTACAGACACGCACACACACACACACACACAATTCTAGCAGAGGACACACGCCTTCCACTTATGACCTGGAGTTTCATTTACTGTACGCGAGAGTCATTTCTCCATATTTATCCCGGTAAATCGTGTCGCATTTATTACCGCTACGCTTGCCGGCACTCTATTACAGCAAGGTCCAGATTCAGCTCTGGCAGGAGATCGGCTTGGCGATAGAGAAAGTTATTACAAAGATTTCAGGCGTGGAGCTGGCCAACCCCCAGTGTGGACGGTTTCGCTGGGCCGGAGCGTCGGGAAAGAGCCCGGGGGATTAGAGAGTGCTGCGCGCACACAAGGTCAACAAACCGGGCAGGTGACAAATAAGAGGAACTCACAGCGAGAGGACAGCAACGCAAAAGCCATCATTCTTCACGATTAGCATTCGAGGCACACAGCGGTACGCTAATGGTTCGAAAATATACTACCGCTGTCTTTGCTTTAAAAAGGTCAGCGGCTGACCCCTACATGCTGAATATTGAGAGGAGGGAGGGTTAGATGCTACTATTACAGATGATATATTAACTGGACGGAATTCTACATACTATACTTAATAAGGGTGGTGCGCCATTCAGAACTGAATTAAGAATGGCTTTTACATTGTAGGTCAGCCCCTCAATTTGACCTGAGGTTGCAAACAACATGCAAAATTGCAATTTGCATTTCAACGTTGGGAAGTAGAATTAAAAGATAGATAGACAAAAGGATAGATACATGAAAGAGAAGGATAAACTGATTGACAAAAGGATATATGGATAGAAAAATAAATAAAAGGATAGACAGAAGGATAGACAGTAGGACAGAGAGATAGAAGAACAGACAAAAGGGTACATAGAAGGATGAATTAACAGACAGACAGACAGATGGATAGATTGAAGGATGAATCAACGGCCAGATAGATAGATAGATAGATAGATAGATAGATAGACAGATAGAAGCAAAGACAAGACAGACAGACAGACAGATATATAGATAGATATATAGATAGATAAATAGATAGATAGATAGAAGCAAAGACAAGACAGAGAGACAGACATACAGATAGATAGATAGATAGATAGATAGATAGATAGATAGATAGATAGATAGAAACAAAGACAAGACAGACAGATATATAGATATATATATATATATATATATATATAGATAGATAGATAGATAGAAGCAAAGACAGACAGACAGATATATAGATAGATAGATAGATAGATAGATAGACATAGAAGCAAAGACAAGACAGACAGATATATAGATATAGATAGACAGACAGATAGATAGATAGATAGATAGATAGAAGCAAAGACAAGACAGACAGACAGACATAGATAGAAGCAAAGACAAGACAGACAGACAGACAGACAGACAGACAGACAGACAGACAGATAGATAGATAGATAGATAGAAGCAAAGACAAGACAGACAGACAGATAGATAGATAGATAGATAGATAGATAGATAGATAGATAGAAGCAAAGACAAGACAGACAGACAGACAGACAGACAGACAGACAGACAGACAGATAGATAGATAGATAGATAAAAACAAAGACAGATAGATAGATAGATAGATAGATAGATAGATAGATAGATAGATATAGACATAGACAGACAGAAGGATAGATAGATAGATATAGATAGATAGATAGATAGATAGATAGATAGATAGATAGATAGATAGATAGATAGATAGATAGAAGGACAGACAGACAGACAGACAGACAGATAAAAACAAAGACAGACAGACAGAAGGATAGACAGTCATAGATAGATAGATAGATAGATAGATAAAAACAAAGACACACAGATAGATATAGACATAGACAGACAGAAGGATAGATAGATAGATAGATAGATAGATAGATAGATAGATAGATAGATAGATAGATAGATAGATAGATAGATAGAAGGACAGACAGACAGACAGACAGACAGACAGACAGACAAAAACAAAGACGGACAGACAGAAGGATAGACAGTCATAGATAGATAGATAGAAGGACAGACAGACAGACAGACAGATAAAAACAAAGACAGACAGACAGAAGGATAGACAGTCATAGATAGATAGATAGATAGATAGATAGATAGATAGATAGAAGGACAGACAGACAGACAGACAGATATAGACAGACAGACAGACAGACAGAAGGATAGACAGACAGACAGACAGACAGACAGATAAAACAAAGATAGATAGATAGATAGATAGATAGATAGATAGATAAAAACAAAGACAGACAGATAGATATAGACATAGATAGACAGAAGGATAGACAGTCATAGATAGATAGATAGATAGATAGATAGATAGAAGGACAGACAGACAGATAAAAACAAAGACAGACAGACAGAAGGATAGACAGTCATAGATAGATAGATAGAAGGACAGTCAGTCAGACAGACAGATAAAAACAAAGACAGACAGACAGACAGACAGACAGACAGACAGAAGGATAGATAGATAGATAGATAGATAGATAGATAGATAGATAGATAGATAGAAGGACAGAAGTACAGATAGAAGAAGAAATAGAAAAAGAAAATGATAGGGGGATAGACAGACACACACACACACACAGACTTTTGAACATCAGCAGGAAAGAACAGTAATTTTACAGGAAGAGCTAGTTAGTACAGTTTACTAAAAGATTACAAAGCCAAAATAAATAAATAAATAAAATAAACATCTTTAATAAGTAAATCGAATAAATGTTGATTTGGAAAGAGCATCTCCTGCACTAAACGACTATCACACTGCTAAATTCCCACAGTGGTGTCAGCATCCACCTCTGTATCTCCACAGGTCTAAAGCTCGTCCTGTGGGCCTGGCCAGTTAAAAGGGTTCATGGCCTCCACGTAATCCTCAGCACAAGCAGGTTCAGTTCAACACGGGTCTCTGTTTCACTCTGATAGCGGTGGAGATGAGTAGGTGATCACGGTGCGTGTGTGTGTGCGCGTGCGAGCGAGCCGAGGGAATTCAATCTCCCTCGCAGACGCGAGCGGACAGGCGAGCAGATAGAACAGCGGCATCCCAGAATAACCCTGGAGGTATCCATGAATGAAATGACAGGATTACACAAGCATTCGAAATCCCGCTGAGATCCCAGATAATGCTGTTTACTGCCGCGTGTCGCACCCGTGGCGGGGGGAGGAGTCAAACTGTTTGGCTAATGAAAATATGGAAGAGCTTTTCAGAGTCGCCAAGCAGAAAATTCAAACCTGCGGGTCAAACGTTTCGGCGCGAGAGAGTCCGGCGCTGCGGTTATTAATGCGGTGATTTCCTCTGGAAACGTGCTAAATGAGGGCGGCGTCATGACGGCTTTACAAATACCAATAATCTGGTGTCAACAGGCTCCGTCGTTGACAGTAATTTGTGCTCAAGCCGTGGGACTCCAGCGCTGAGAATGAGACATCGTCAGACCATAATTACTGAAAAATGCCAGTTACAGAAACCATTCATTTAATGCTATATTCGTACACACAAAACAAAAACATATGTGAGACAGCGAAGCCAAGAAACATCTGAGGAGAAGACAAAATGTGTGTGGGAGCGTTTATATCAATTTGCCAACAAAATGAAGCCACTGTGGGTCTATATTTCTACTTTTAACATGTTATTATGATTTTGTTGTTGTTGTTTTTGACATGGTATCATGGAAAAACGCGCTTACAAAAAAGAAATAAAAAAGTATCATGGTGCTCCCATTTTGGACATGAAGTTCAGGCACCATAGTAATACCACTGTATTTTTGGAAGTGATACATCTCGGAAATACCATGGTGACTACTAATAATATGCTTGGAGTAACAATAAATTCCATGCTAAATACTATGGTAAGTATACAATACTATAGTATTACCACTGATACCATTTCTTTACCATGGTAAATTGTTACTGTGTGTATTTGAACTTGTGGACAACACAGTGTAAATTGTACCATGGTATTTTTGGAAATGCATGGTACTTTAAAGATACATGTTCAAAATACCATGGTAGTTACCAATAATATGCTTGGAGAAACGATAAATACCATGGTAAAACCTATGGTAAATCATACAGTACAGCATTGCCACCCAATTACATCACTTTAACATGGTAAGTTACTACATTCACTACCATCACTTTACCATGGTAAATCACTACAGTACTTCTTTGTACTTGTGGACAACACAGTGTAAATAATACCATGGTATTTTTGGAAGTGCATGGTACTTGGATACATGTCTAAAATAACATTGTAGTTACTAATAATACATTTGGAGTACTATCACTTTACCATGGTAAATCACTAAATTCACAACCATCACTTTAGCATGGTAAATCACTAAAGTGTTCATTTGTACTTGTGGGCAACTAAGTAAAATCTCCACTGACACCAATAAACTCAAATCCATGTACCATGTTCAAATACCATGGTAAATCCAATAAAATCAAAATCTTGTTTTTCCTGAAAATCAGATGTCAAACTGAACATGAAGTTATAATAATATAATATAATAATATAATAAGTGTAAAAACCCACATAGATGCTAGTGTGTTAACACACATCAACAAGATGAAGTCACTGTCAGTCTTTACTAGAAGGGCAAACCTACAGGAAATCTATAACATTGCTCAACTTCCTGTTCAGTTTAATGGCTTCCTGTCATCCAATAGAAATGGCAATCTGTGAATGTCAGCGTTAACATCTCTTTTCATCAAACTGGGTGTTTATTTGAGTGTTAAACTATCACTTCCTGTCAACCAACAGGAAGTCATCAAACGGAAAAGGAAATTATGGGATACTGTAGACTTCATGTGAGGTCTGCCCTGCTCTAAAAGACTTCAGTTTGTTAACAAATAGATGTTAACAAATCTATTAGCACGTTGCTAAAATGTGAAAAATATGCTAAACTATCACTTCTTGAAGGCGACAAACAGGAAGTCACCAAACTGAACAGGAAGTTGAAAGAATGTCTTGATACTGGTGGAGACTGTCCAACAAAACAAACTTCTATAAAGACTCAAAAAGACTTCAGTTTATTGACAAATCCCTGATAGCACACATACATCTCGGAAAAGTCTGTTTGACATCTGCAAAATGTAGTTTGCTCATCTGCAATACGTCTGCAATTGGACGTTTCCTATCAGATGTCAAATAGACGTCTATTAGATGTCTTTAAGATGTTTATGATTTAGAATACATGTAAAACTGTCATCTTACAGATGTCTGCCAGACGTTTTTATACAGCAGATGCTTTCCAGATCATGTACATCTCAGAGATGTCTATTTGACGTCCGCATTTACATCTGCAAGACATCGGCAAGATGTAGTTTACTCATCTGCAATAGGCCTGCAATTGGACATTTCACATCTGCTGTATACAAATGCCTGGCAGACATCTGTAAGATGTTAGTTTTACATATATTCCAAATCATAAACATCTTAAAGACATCTAATAGACATCTGTTTGACATCTGTTAGGAAACGTCCAATTGCAGACGTATTGCAGATGAGCAAACTACGTCTTGCAGATGTAAATGCAGACGTCAAATAGACGTCTCTGAGATGTACATGATCTGGAAAGCATCTGCTGTATACAAACGCCTGGCAGACATCTGTAAGATGTCAGTTTTACATACATACTACATCACAAACATCTTAAAGACATTGATGTATGTATGTATGTAAAACTGACATCTTCTACAAACGTCTGCCAGATGTTTGTACACAGCAGATGCTTTGCAAATCAAGAGATCTTTAACAGACATCTTGCAGACGTACATGTGCTATCTGGGCCCTGACAGCACAGATACATCTCGGAGATGTCTATTTGACATCTGCATTTACATCTTCAAGACATTTGCAAGACATAGTTTGCTCATCTTCAATACATCTATAGGATGTTTCCTATCAGATGTCAAATAGACGTCTATTAGATGTCTTTAAGATGTTTGCCAGAAGTCTGAACACAGCAGATGCTTTGCAGATCAAGAGATCTTTTTACAGACACCTTGCAGACGTATGTGTGCTATCTGGGATAGCCACTTTCGCAACGCTAAAAAATAGAACGTATGTTAAACTCTCTCTCAACCCTGCTGAAAAAAACTGCTAAAACCAGTCTAGGCTGGTTGGGTGGTCTTAGCTGGTTTAAGCTGGAAGTAGCTGGCTTTAGGTGGTCTCCCAGCCTGACCAGGCTGGGTTAGTGGCCAAAACCCCTCTAAAACCAGCTTTTTCTGAAGACTCAAAAAGACTTCAGATGCTGATAAAATTTGTGGAATGCTAAAAATATGCTAAACTATCACTTCCTGAAGGCGACAAATTGGAAGTTAAACAGGAAGTTGAGGGAAATTCTTGGTGTCACTGATGGCTTCTGTTTGCCGCCTTTCTGGAAATAACAGTTTAGATTTGTCAACATATAAGCATTACACGCGACCTTTTACATCCATTTGCCAAAAACTGGAGAAATGTGCGTATTTATTTGAAGGATATTATAGTGTGGGGCAAATCTCCAATGACTTCAGGAATGTCCCTCAACTTCCTGTTGAGCCTGATGACTTGCGATTGGTCCCCTGTCAGGAAGTGATAGTTTAGCGTTTTTTCCTGACTGAAATGATGTGTTTACTCAACGACTGTATTTACATTCTCCCTGGCAACGCTATGTATATATATATATTTGTCCTAAACGCTCTATTGCTGGAGGGATGATTTCTGTACAATAAACCTCAATGGCTCTGAATCACTCAGGCATAGAGGTAATAACAGCCTCTCATATCAGGCCGTGGAATGCAGCGACTGGAGAAATGTAGTCATGTAAGCGTCCAGACAGCGCCTGCAGTGAACAGACTTGTCATTCAGAAAGAACCAGAAGCCGCAGTGAAAACAGAACCTGGTCCTGATCCAGAGGGACTTTCTACTCGCTCCAGCTGCAGATGTTTCCCATCACAAACTCTGTCTGAGAGAGAGGAAAACAGCAGAACGTGACTGGAGCCTAGTACACACTATGAGACTCTTTCATGACAATACATCAAAACAATACACTTTTTGTTTTTCAACCCTAAAATATTTTGCCTTATTCTGGTACACAAATATATAATAAATACATTAATTAACTAACTTACTATTTCGCAAGCAAACAAACAAACAACAAATACCTATTTTTTTTATAAATATTTTTAATAATATAATTTTAAAAGCCTTTAAAAACTATCATCCAGTAAAATCTATTGTCAGTTCATTATAAAATATTCAAATAAATAAATTCATTAACATTCTTATAAACAAATAAATAATAAATGCATATTTATTATAAATATTGAAAATAATATTCTAAAAAAATGCTTTAAAAATAAGTAAAATCTCAATGAATCGAAACTACTGTCAGTTCATGTCTCTTATAAATAAAATTATAAACTATTATACAGTTATTATGTTCTATATTAAATTTTAAAATTATTCTACATTGATAAATACAAAATAAATGATTACACTTTTAATTATATTCAATTATAAAATATAATACAATTATAAATATACAAATTAATAAATTTCCTATTTAATAAATAATTAATAAAACATATTTAAAATATTTAAATAAGTATATTATTTGAATGAACAACCAAATTAATGAATAATAAATAAATAAATAAATAAATACACCTATTATTTTAAAAACAAATAAATAATAAATCCATATTTATTATATTTTAAACAAATGTAATATTTAAGGCACGTTTATTTTTAAGAAATTATAAAATAAAATAAATTATAAAATTGTAATAAGTTATAAATATATAAATGAATACATTTCCTATTAAATAAATACATATTTATTTAAAATACTGAAACTACTATATTATTTGAATAAGTCAATGAATAAATAAAGAAAACAAAATAAATAATCAATACATTTTCTTTATGAATATTTTTAATAAATATATTTAAAAAAAAATAAAAAAAGACCAACCACTTAAATCTCAATGAATAAAATCTATTGTCAGTTTATGTCAATTACAAATAAATACAAATTATAAAATAATAATTTTTCCCTTTTTTGTAAATTACAATTTAATATTGACCATTATTATATTAAATAATGAGATCTAGTTCATGTTAAATATAAATAAATGTATACATACATTTCTTATTTAATGAATACATAAAAAACATATGTAAAACATCTAATAATTATTATAAATAATTACAATCCAATTAAAACTAAAAATCAGTTCATGTCAAATGTAAACAAATAAAAAAAAACGTATTTAATAAATTAAATAAAAAAAACATTTATTAAAAATATTTGTAATAAACATTCACATAAATGAATAAATAAATACATTTCTTATTTAATAAATAAATAATAAAACGAATGAATGAATAAAATTTATTACAAGTTACTGCCAGTTCATGTCAAATGTAAATTAATAAATTGTTGATAATTCCTTGAAAATAAATAAATAAACAAACAAAACAAATACATAAATAAATACATACTGTACATACATTTCTTATTTTACAAATAAAAGAAAAGAAACATGTAAAATGTTTATAATAAGCATATTATTCAAATAAATAAACAAATCCAGTTAAATCTCAACAGATAAAATCTACTCAACATTACTGATTAATATCATATATCATACTAGATTATACAAATCAAGTTTTTGGTGGAATTGCGGATTGTAGTTAATTAGTAATAATGGATCGATATAAAAAAAACACTAAAAGCTGATTTGTATTTTTTTTTAATAATTAAATGATTCATTTTTTCTGTAATATGACAGCAAAAGCCATTTATATATATATATATATATATATATATATATATATATAAGTGCATATTGTGCATGCCACTTGGTCATATAATGTGCAAAAAAACAAGAAACTTGAATTGTGCACTTGTTGTATTGTGCACTTGGCCTTAAATGTGCAGAAACGTACAGAGGAGATGGAAAATTCCAGTTTGTGTGTGTGTGTGTGTTTGTGTGTGTGTGTGTGTGTGTGTGTGTCTCACTTGACTTTGACATGAAAGTTGTGTGCCGCTGCTCCAGGCCGTCTACAGATGATTTTGGAACAGCTCAGCAATGTCCTTTTGTTTCAGCGCATAAAAACACAAACCTTTCCATTTTCATGTCCCTGAATATTGCTGATCTGAGAGGAAGTCGTTTACAGCTACAGGATCTGGATTATGTAAAGGATATAGAGCGGTGAAAAAAAATCCTCTCAGCTTCCACTGGCAGACTCTCACACTTCACAAGCACAAAAAAAAAAAAAAAAACACACGAAGCCGGAGATTAACCGTCAGCAGACGAGCCGTTTTCAAGCTCTGGCCTCAAAACTCAACGTCCAAAGCCGCGCTTTAGCAGAAAAGCTTGTCCTTGTGTTAAACGCTTTCATGCCGTACTTACTTCTGATTCAGACAAAAGCCAAGGACCAGCGGTGACACGATGCTTTTCACTGTAAACAGCTCAAGACGCACACTTTGTGCTGCACGCTTCGCCAAGATGCCGTATTTAATTTGTCCGTTCAATAGGTCGTCTTGGGTCGCATCTAATTTCCACAACCAGTGCCTTCTGGAGTTTCACAACAGAAAAACCTAGTGAATTAGCTTTTTTTGAAAGCCACCACCATTTAATACATTAGGATTTAGCAATGTGCGATTATTAAACGTAAGCCTTTGAGCAGGAGTAATGGCTGAAATAAAATAGCAGATCAACTAAATGGCATTATTGAGTTTATGTATGACCTGAAGGAAGTGTTTTATATATATATATATATATATATATATATATATACAAAGATCTACACGATGAATAGATGTGCAGTGTGTAAATCACTTTCACCCTGTTTTAAAACAACAACAACAAAAATAATAATAATAATAATAATAATAATAATAAATACAAAATAAATATTTAAATTAATACATAAATAGAAATTAATAAACATAATTTATCCAAAGTAATTAAATATATTTAAAGATACTATTTAGACATATAATTTTTACACCAAAAAAAAAAAAAAAAAAAAAATTATGCAAGACAATTAAATACTATACAATTTACACTTAATATTAAATAAATTAATTAAAATGATTAAACATCTTTTTTTTTTGTATTTATTAATTACTCCTGATACAGTTCCTAAATAGTTATAATTTCTTACAAAAAATATATGATCTGGATAATGTTTTTACAATTTGAACAAAAATAAATAAATAAATAAATAAATAAAGAAAGAAAGAAAGAAAGTAAATAAGTAAAATAATATATATATATATATATATATATATATATATATATATATATGTTTTTTTTTTTTTTTAAGTTTTTCCAGTTTATTGTAATTGTCTTTTAAACACTTATTATTTAAATATTCAAATAAAATATTTAGAAACATAACATATATAGTCACATATAAATAATTAGATTATTTATCTTTTTTATTTATTAGCATTTGCAATTTTAACAAAGATAAATAAATAAATCTAATAAATCTAAAAGAGAATTTTTTTTTTTATTTTTTTATTTTTTTTAATAAACTAGTTTTCCAGTTAATTCTATTAGTATTTATTACATGCTCTGGATAACATTTTTTTCAATCTGAACAAAATAAAAAAATAAATCAAATAAAAAGTAATTAATTTTTTTTAAGTTTTTCCAGTTTATTGTAATCACCTTTAAACATTTATTATTTAAACATTTAAATGAAATATTTAGACATATATATAAAAAATTTGATTTGACATATTTATCTTTTTTTATTTATTAGCATTTGCAGTTGTAACAAAAATAAATTAATCAATCAAATAAAAATAAAACAGAATTATTTTTTTTAATGAAAAAACTAGAAAAAAACTAAAAAAACTAAAAAAAAAAAAATTGAATAAAAATTTTTTTTGAATGTTTTTCCAGTTTATTGTAATCGTCTTATAAATATTTATTATTTAAATATTCAAATAAAATATTTAGACATATAACATATACATAGTTTATACAACCATCACAAAACATGAAAACAGCCGTGGCTCTTCCAGGAAGCGGCACACAGTTTTAACATTCAAGGGTATGTAAACTTTTGAACAGGGTCATTTTTATAAATTCAGTTCCTATTTTGTCTTGTGAAGTATATATAAACATCTGTTGTGTGAAATAACTTATTCAGGACAGTACTAATTAAAATAATAACATGCAGTTTTCATGATCCCTTTTATTTAGCTAAAATTATGAACATATTTGCATGTTCTGCAAGGGGCTTTTGAGCACAACTGTGTGTGTGTGTGTGTGTGTGTATATATATATATATTATCATTTACTACTAGTTTTTCCAGTTCATTGTATTAGTATTATATATATATATATCATTAACAGTTAAATGAAGCTTACTGTAAGAAGATAAAATGCCATATACATGTATTCCACACTACCTCCGTTTAAGATGTTTGAGTTTTTTTAAAGATCAATAATAAATACAAAATAAATATTTAAATACATAAATAGAAATTAATAAACATAATTTATCCAAAGTAATTAAATATATTTAAAGATACTATTTAGACATATCATTTTTACACCAAAAAAACTTTGATTATTTATGCAAGACAATTAAATACTATACAATTTACACTTAATATTAAATAAATTAATTAAAATGATTAAACATCTTTTTTTTTGTATTTATTAATTACTCCTGATACAGTTCCTAAATAGTTATAATTTCTTACAAAAAAAAAAAAAAAATAAATAAAATCTGGATAATGTTTTTACAGTTTGAACAAAAATAAATAAATAAATAAATACATAAATAAATAAATAAATAAATAAATAAGAAAGTAAATAAGTAAAAAAAATCCAGTTTATTGTAATTGTCTTTTAAACACTTCTTATTTAAATATTCAAATAAAATATTTAGAAATATAACATATATAGTCATATATAAATAGATTATTTATCTTTTTTAAAAGATAAAATTCAGTTTTAAAAAATAAATAAATTCAGTTCCTATTTTGTCTTGTGAAATATATATAAACATCTGTTGTGTGAAATAGCTTATTCAGGACAGTACTAATTAAAAAATAACATGCAGTTTTCATGATCCCTTTTATTTAGCTAAAATTATGAACATATTTGCATGTTCTGCAAGGGGCTTTTGAGCACAACTGTATATATATATATATATATATATATATATATATATATATATATATATATATATATATACATTATCATTTACTACTAGTTTTTCCAGTTCATTGTATTAGTATTTATATAAATATATACCATTTACAGTTAAATGAAGCTTACTGTAACAAGATAAAATGCCATATCCATGTATTCCACACTACCTCCATTTAAGATGTTTGAGTTTTTTTAATGGATCAATAAAGCTAAAATGTCATGTGACTTACTATCTACATTCTGCCTTACAAACGAACATTGCAACCAAACAAGTGTCTGCTAAAACCCTAGAGTGAACTTCCCAGCCTAAATTCAATAAAACAGAAACCTCTCAGAGCCAGAATAATCACAGACGCCCAAATATGGGCTTCCAGAAACGGCCCGCCACAACACGCAAACCCCGCTCATTTATTCTTCAGAGAAAGTAAAACTGTTGCTGTTCTTGTCGAGTGTTCTTGCGAAACAGCGGACGTAAACCTGTCAGTCTGCTAATCAAATTGGAGCATATCGAATCTCTCCCCCAATTAAATTTTCCAAGAGCTGCGGCAGAATGATTTCGTGAAGTGCTAAAAGCTCAGGTCAGGTCTGGA
The DNA here is from genome assembly GCA_033026305.1 of Cirrhinus molitorella. Taxonomy (NCBI): domain Eukaryota; kingdom Metazoa; phylum Chordata; class Actinopteri; order Cypriniformes; family Cyprinidae; genus Cirrhinus; species Cirrhinus molitorella. The sequence goes on along the minus strand of CM065141.1, from coordinate 3,366,485 downwards.
TGTGAGGCGTACCATCTGCTGCCAATGTGCTTCTGCAGAATCGCACAGCGCACAGCCAAAAACTTTGACACGCGCGCGTTGTTAATTCGGACGCGACAGCTTGACTGTTCCTCGTGCTTGCTAGGTATTACACAGTTTAAGCGCTCCGCTCTCAAAATGACAAACCTGTCCTCGCTCAAGCATCTTTCCGGCTAACGGCAAGGCGCTCCGCATTCGCAGCAGCTTGGAGCAGGAGGAGGAGGAGCCGCTCGCCCACCGGACGGATCCGGTCCTGCCGCGCCCTGGCACTGACGCTCGCGGCCCAGCCTGCCGCAACAGCTTGGATAGTCGCAGGGGGTGATGGGATACTGGAGGGCCTGGACTTCGAGTCGGGGCTGGGGGGAAGGAAAGAGGTGTTTTCATCGCGCCCGCCCCGCAGAGCGCACTGTTGAAGACGGAAAACTGCGACGGCGTGTGTGACGACCCTCGGACCGCAGAGCTACAAGGCGGTCGGTTACAAAATTGACCTTAGGTTTAGTTAAAACGCCCTGCTTATTACTTCTAGGAGCAACTGTGATTATGATTCCTTCTGGCAGACATTAAAATGGGCAAGACATCCTTTTGACTACCCAGAAAACTACCCAGAAGACCTTTGTAACTGTGTGCTAAAAACACACAAAACACCTTAGAAGTTAACAACATGGTAAAATTACTTGAAAATATACTTTTATGACTCTAAAGCAAAACTAAACTGAAATAAAAATGGCCTAGAAAATCAAAATTAAGAAAAAAATTAAAATAAAAATCTTTATTTAAAATATTGGTTAAATTAAGGTTAGGAAAAAAAATTAACATTAAAATATTAAAAATCAATACAACAAAATTCTGATCAACAATCAGAAGACTGAAAACTGACAAAAATGGTACTAAATTAAATACTAAGCTAAAATACTGAAACTAAAAAAAACAAACAAAAAAAAACAATAAAAGACTGAAAACTGACAAAAATGTGACCAAATTAAAATACTAAAAAAATTAAATTAAGGGGAAAAAAATCTAGAATAAAATGTACAAAAAAAAAGTAAAATAAAAATAAACTATTATAGGCTGAAACAACTAATACAGAAATAGCATGAATAAACACATGTTCATTTTAATAAAAATAACTAGAAAAAGCTAAAATTACTCAAAAATATACTTTTATGGCTCTAAAGCAAAACTAAACTGAAAAAAAAAAAATTAAGAAAAAATAATAAATTAAGAAAAAAAAATCTTTATTTAAAATATTGGTTAAAATAAGGTTAGAACAAAAAAAAAAACTAACACTAAAATATTAAAAATGAATAAAACAAAAATATTCTGATCAAAAATGTTACTAAATAAATTAAAATACTAAGCTATAATACTGAAACTAAAACAAAACAACAACAACAAAAAACAATAATAGACTGAAAAATGTGACTAAATTAAAATACAAAAAAAAAAAAAATCTATAATAAAATGTAAAATAAATAAATAAATAAGTAAACTATTATAGACTGAAACAGTTAAAATAGTAATGGCGTGAATAAAAACATGTTTACCAGAAACAAAAACATAAAAAACAATAATAGACTAAAAACTGACAAAAATGTGACTAAATTAAAATACTATTCACAAATAAAATTTAAAAAATAAAAAATAAAAATACTATTTTACACTGAAACAGCTAAAATAGTAATGTGTGAATAAAAACATGTTCGTTTGAATAAAAAATAACTAGGAAAAGCTGAAATTACTCGAAAAAATATACTTTTATGACTCTAAAGCAAAACTAAACTCGAATAAAAAATGGCCTAGAAAATCGAAATTAAGTAAATATATTTAAAATACTGGTTAAATTAAGGTTAAAAAAAAAATTTAAAGTCAATACAACAAAAAATATTCTGATCAAAAATCAGAAGACTGAAAACTGACAAAAAAATGGACTAAATTAAAATCCTAAGCTAATATCCTGAAACTAAAAAAAAAAAAAAAAAAAATAGACTGAAAACGGACAAAAAATGTGACTAAATTAAAATACAAAAAAGAAAAATCAAAAATAAGAAAAAAATCATCTAGAATAAAATGTCAAAATAATAAAATAGAAAAATAAACTATTATAGACAAACAGCTAAAACAGTAATGGCGTGAATAAAAACATGTTTGTTTAAATAAAAATAACTAGTAAAACATAATTAATAAAAATATACTTTTATAACTCTAAAGCAATACTAAACTGAAAAAAAAAGGCCTAGAAAATTGAAATTAAGAACATTTTTTAAATAAAAATCTAAAATAAAATCAATTAATTAAACTTGAAGACAGACAAATTCTAAAATATAATAAAAATATAAACATTATTAAGATAAACTGACAAAAACATTGACTAAATTAATGAAATGAAGACTAATGAATTAAACTCAAAACAGAAAAAAAAAAAAATACATAAATTTACAATAACTAAAAAATGACCAAAAAAAACCCTTAAATTAAAATACTAAGCTAAAATACTAAAAATAAACAACAACAATAGACTGAAAACTGACAAAAATGTGACTAAATTAAAATACTAAGCAAAAATACTGAAACTAAATAATAAATAAAAAACAATTAAACAAAATAGAAAACAGAAAAAACAATAATAGACTAAAAACTGACAAAAATATGACTAAATTAAAATACAAAGCTAAAATACTAAACAAATGAAATAAATTGACTACATTAAAATAATAAGCTAAAATACTAAAACTAAAAACAATACAATAGACTGAAAACTGACAACAATGTGACTCAATTAAAATACTAAGCTAAAATACTAAACTAAAAGGTAAATAAAAACCAATTAAATAAAATAGAAAACAGAAAAAAAAAACAATAGACTAAAACCTGAAACTAGGAAAGAGAGGAAAAAAGAAAAAGAGAAAAGAAAACAACCCAGTAATAATAAACAAAAAATAAAAATGACAATGATAGACTAAAAGCAGACTAAATTAAACTACTAAGCTTAAATACTAAAATTATAAAAACTAAAACTCAATAATAAAAATCAATACTTTTTCGCTCAATAAAATAACTAAAGCTGTCACCAACAAAAAATGCATATCAATTTGATCTAACAGAAAAAAAAATGTTAGTAATTATGGTATTTGGGGTGAAAATATGGTTCTGGTAAATGGTTTGTAAAATATGTAATAACTACCGCAATCATGAGTGTAATTAATATTCATACACAGCTAGCACAAAATCTGTTAAATGAGGTGAGGCCAGCCGACACAGTCACTGATCAGGGGTCGTATCACAACCGAAAGCGGTTCATAACGCAAGAACAAATTGAATTAATTGCATTCAAAAGGTTTTGTGCCAAAATTACCCAACTCCCATCTTCACGGTTACATTTAAAAGAGCACATTACCAATAAACGAGGCCAGTTTGGCTCAGGTAGCCTGAACAAACTTCAAAGCCGCTCTCTGGGCTGCAACTACAAACCGTGTTTTTCATGAGGAAATGATTAATTTTTATAACCACGGACGATGATTTGGTTCCCTTTCTCGCACTCAAATGAAGTGATAAAAAGCGCTCTATTAGGCCCTGAATAAATGAGGTATGGTAATATTCGCGCTGGTTTTGCCGGGGGGCGAATCGTCATTCGCCAATTAGCCGAACAGCAGGACCAGGAGCCCGCTGGGGGGGGTTCACCTGTCTCGAAAAAGGAGGAAACCTGCGAACGCTTTTCATTCCTGCAGGTCTGAGAGCTACAATACTACAACCAAAATAAAAACTAATTAAACTAAATAGGAAAGAGAAAAAAAAAAAAGAAGAAAAAAATTATAATGTGTGACTAAAATGTGACTAAATTACAATACTAAGCTAAAATACTAAAACTAAAACCAAAATTAAAAATGAATTAAACAAAAATTATAAAAAAAATAATTTAAAAAATATAAATAATTAATAAAAAATAAACAAAAAATAAAACAAAACAGCAACAAACACACACACAAACAAAAAATAGACTAAAAACTGACAAAAAAATAAAAAATAAAATAAATAATGAAATGAAAAAATGACAATAACAGACTGAAAACTGACAAAAAAAGGAATAAACTAAAATACTAAGCTAAACCATTAAAACTACAACCAAAATAAAAACTTAATTAAACAAAATAGGAAAGAGAAAAAAAAAGAAAAGAAAAAAAAGAAAAAATTATAATATGTGACTAAAATGTGGCTAAATGAAAATACTAAGCTAAAATATTAAAACTAAAACCAAAATAAAAATGAATTAAACAAAAATTATAAAAAAATAATTTAAAAAATATAATTAATTAATAAAAAATAAACAAAAAAATAAAACAAAACAGCAACAAACACACACACACAAACAAAAATAGACTAAAAACTGACAAAAAAATTAAAAAATAAATAATGAAATGAAAAAATGACAATAACAGACTGAACACTGACAAAAAAAGGAATAAACTAAAATACTAAGCTAAACCATTAAAACTAGAACCAAAATAAAAACTTAATTAAACAAAATAGGAAAGAGAAAAAAATAAAATAAAATAAGAAAAAATTATAATATGTGACTAATATGTGGCTAAATGAAAATGCTAAGCTAAAATACTAAAACTAAAACCAAAATAAAAATGAATTAAACAAACTAGGAAAGAGAAAAAATAATAATAAAAAAGTAATTTAAAAAATATAATTAATTAATAAAAAATAAAAATAAAATAAAAATAGAAAACAAAACAAAACAAAACAACAACAAAACACACACACACACACACACACACACACACACACACACACACACACAAAACAACAATAGACTAAAAACTGACAAAAATGTGACTAAATTAAAATATGAAGCTAAAATACTAGGACATAAGGGAAAATAACAACAAATTAATAGTGCTGTCAAACGATTAATCGCGATTAATCGCATCCAAAATAAACGTTTATGTTTACATACTATATATTTGTGTACTGTGTATATTTATTATGTATATATAAATACACACACATGCATGTATATATTAAGGAAAAATATTTTAGATTTATATATATTATAATATTTATATATATTTATATTTCTTTATAATCTGCATAATTGCATACAGGTATAAATATATATACATATAAATATTTGTTTTAATATATACATGTATGTGTGTGTATTTATATGTACATAATAAATATACAAAGTAAACACATATAGTATGTAAACATAAACTTTTATTTTGGATGCGATTAGTCGCGATTAATCATTTGACAGCCCTACTAATTAAACAAAACAGAAAACAACAAAAAAGTACTAAGCTAAATTATTAAAACTAAAACCAAAATAAAAACTAAATTAAACTAGGAAAGAGAGAGAGAAAAAAAAAATTAAAACTAGAACCAAAATAAAAACTTAATTAAACAAACTAGGAAAGATAAATAAATAATACATGACAATAATAGACTGAAAACTGACAAAAATTTGACCAAATTAAAATACTAAGCTAAAATACTAAAACTAAAAACAAAATAAAAATAAATAAAATTAATTAATAAAAAAATACACAAAAGACCAAAAACAATAATTAGACTAAAACTGACAAAAATTTGACTAAATTAAAATATGAAGCTAAAATACTAGAACTAAAGAAAAAAAAAACAAATTAAACAAAATAGAAAACAGAAAAAAATACTAAGCTAAATTTCTAAAACTAAAACCAAACTAAAAACTAAATTAAACAAATAAAACATAAACTGAAAACTGACAAAATGTGACTAAATTAAGATATTAAGCTAAAATGCTAAAATTAAACAAACTAGAAAAGAGAAAAAAAAAATTAGAAAAAAGAAAATAAAACTGATTATGACAGACTGAAAACTGACATACATTTGACTAAAATAAATACTAAGCTTAAAATAATAAAACTAAAACCAAAATAAAACTAATTAAATTAAAAAATAAACTAATAATAAACTAAAACCAAAATAAAACTAATTAAAAGAAAAAAAATTGAAAAAATACAAAACTAAGCTAAAATACTAAAATTAAACAAACTAGAAAATAGAAAAAATGTTAGAAAAAATAAAATAAAATGATGATAGACTGAAAACTGACATATATTTGACTACATTCAAATACTAAGCTAAAATACTAAAACTAAAACCAAAATAAAAACTAATTAAACTAGAAAACAGAAAAAAAAATAATTAAATAAAAATGACTATGATAAACTGAAAACTGAAAAAAATTGACAAAATAAAAAACTAAGCTAAAATACTAAAATTAAACAAACTAGAAAATAGAAAAAATAAATTTTAGAAAAAATAAAATAAAATGATGATAGACTGAAAACTGACATACATTTGACTACATTCAAATACTAAGCTAAAAATACTAAAACCAAAACCAAAATAAAAACTAAATTAAACAAACTACAAAACAGAAAAAAATAAATAAAAATGACAATGATAGACTGAAAACTGATAAGAAAATACTAAAACCAAAATAAAAACTGATCAAACTACAAAACATCTAATAAATAAATAAATAAATAAAAATAACAAACAATGATATACATGAACAAATTACAAAAATCTGACTAAATTAAAATACTAGTTAAAATACTAAGCCCTAGAATAATAAACAAAAATAAAAACTAGACAAACTAGAAGAACACAGACTGAAAACTGACAAAAAAATAAATTAATTAAAAACAAATAAAAAAAAATAGAATTGAAAATAAATGTAAAATTCTAAACTATAATAACCCTGTATGAAAGGCATTGTCTTCTTCCAAAAATAAATAAATAAATATTATATATATATATATATATATATATATATATAATATTTAAGTTTATGTTTACATACTCTATGTGTGTTTACTTTGTATATTTATTTTGTACATATAAATACACACACATACATGTATATAGTAAAACAAAATATTTATATGTATATATATTTATACCTGTATACAATTTAGATTATAAATAAATATAAATATTTTAGATATAAACCTAACATATTTTTCCTTAATATATACATGCATGTGTGTGTATTTATATATACATAATAAATATACACAGTACACAAATATATAGTATGTAAACATAAACTTTTATTTTGGATGCGATTAATCACGATTAATCGTTTGACAGCACTAATATATATATATATATATATATATAGAGAGAGAGAGAGAGAGAGAGAGAGAGTAAAAAAAAATAAAAATAAATAATAACTATATATAATACAAAATAAATAAATGACAATGATAGACTGAAAACGGACAAAAAAAAATGGTCTAAATTAAAGATTTTTTTTTTTTTTTAATTTATTTATTTAAATATTCTAAAATATCTAAAAAATAGGTTCGAGAGCCACGATTGACAGCAGGGGGAAAACCGGGACGACATCAATCTCTGACAGAGGTTTCTAGAAAACAAAGAAAAAGAGGATAAAGACTACAAGCTTTTAAATCTGTGATGCAGATTTTTACAAGCTTGTGAAATGAAATGCTTCAGCCATCATCCTCTTATACTACAGAACAAATTACGTCTTTAAAACAAGAGCTTCTTTAAGCCTGCTATTGTTAGAGCGCACATAAACACAGACTTACTGAACCCAAAACAACATTTGATGGACAAGTAGGTCGTCCGTCCAGATTAAGAAACAGAAACACAGTGGAACTCTGGACCAATGAGATTCTGCTGTGGGCGGGGCTACACAGGGAACTGACCTATAGAATAACAGAAGCCAACTGCTCAGTAACCTGCTGTGGATTCTTGTGACAAAAATACACATTTATATGGAAGAGATGGCTTTGTAAATCGCTTTGTCACAGTGTTAGACTGCTATCACAGGAAAGAATGGGTCCTCTCAAAGAGGAAGACAAGTTTGGACTTGTTCAAGAATCCCAGAGAGAGGCCAGAAAACTTTTGCAACAGTTTAAATCGGCAAACAAAAGCGGAAAGAGATGGTATGCATTACATAACCTGATGCGGCGTGGTACATTTTCAGCGCCGTGTGAGTTTTCTATCTGCGCTGAAAGTGGAAATGCTGAGAGAAGCAACAAAAGCAGAAATATTTGATGTTGAAAATTAATAAAATAAATATTAAAACAGACAAAACATACTATAAAATATCTTCTTGTACTTCATTACATTGTTACCACTAACCAATGTTAACTAAAATATAAACATAAAAAAACATCTTTAATTGTAAATTAGCTTTAAGATGAAGTACTAAAATTACAAGTTTAAGTTTTAGTAATTTTGTTATGTGCTTATTTAAAATTAATTAGTTAATTTCTTGTATTATTTATATATTGCACCATAATATTTTTGTTCAATATTTTTATTTGGCTTTTATTTTCAGTTTACATTTTAATTTTAGGTTTAGTAATTTTGTTATGTGCTTTTGTTATTTATTTATTTACTTATTTAGCAACCAGTATATTTTAGTTCTATATTTTTATTTGGCCTATATATTTTCAGTTTTCATTTTAATTTTAGGTTAAGTTTTAGTAATTTTGTTATGTGCTTTTGTTTTTTTTATTTTTTTATTTATTTATGTACTTACTTATTTAGCAACTAGCATATTTTAGTTCAATATTTTTATTTGGCATATATAATTTCAGTTTCCATTTTAATTTTAGGTCAAGTTTTAGTAATTTTGTTATGTGCTTTTGTTATTTATATTTATTTATTTACTTATTTATTTACCATAATATTTTAGTTCAATATTATTATTTTGCCTATATATTTTCATTTTTCATTTTAATAGTTTTAGTAATTTTGTTATGTGCTTTTGTTTATCATAATATTTTTGTTCAATATTTTTATTTGGCCTGTATATTTTAGTTTTCATTTTAATTTTAGGTTAAGTGTTAGTAATTTTGTTATGTGCTTTTGTTATTTTTGTTTATTTATTTATTTACTTATTTATCTACCATAATATTTTTGTTCAAAAATATTTGGTTTACATATTTTCATTTTTATTTTAGGTTAAGTTTTAGCAATTTTTGTTATGTGCTTTTGTTATATTTTGTTTGTTTATCATAATATTTTGTTCAATATTTTTATTTGGCCTATATATTTTCCGTTTTCATTTTAATTTTAGGTTAAGATTTAGTATTTTTGTTACGTGTTTTTGTTATTTTTATTTATTTATTTATTTACCATAAAATTTTTCTTAAAAAATATTTGGCTTATATATTTTCATTTTTATTTTAGGTTAAGTTGTAGCAATTTTGTTATTTTTATTTATTTATGTACTTATTTATTTACCATATTTTAGTTCAATATTTTTATTTGGCCTATATATTTTCTGTTTTCATTTTAATTTTAGGTTAAGTTTTAGCAATTTTGTTATGCATTTTTGTTATTTTTATTTATTTATTTTCTTATTTATTATTTACCATAACATTTCTCTTAAAAAATATTTGGCTTATATATTTTCATTTTTATTTTAGGTTAAGTTGTAGCAATTTTGTTATTTTTATTTATTTATGTACTTATTTATTTACCATATTTTAGTTCAATATTTTTATTTGGCCTATATATTTTCTGTTTCCATTTTAATTTTAGGTTAAGTTTTAGTAATTTTGTTATGCATTTTTGTTATTTTTATTTATTTATTTATTTTCTTATTTATTATTTACCATAACATTTCTCTTAAAAAATATTTGCCTTATATATTTTCATTTTTATTTTAGGTTAAGTTTTAATAATTTTGTTATTTGCTTTTGACATTTATAGTTTTCAATTTATTGTAGATTTTTTGATAATTTCAGAACTTAAACGTATTTATTTCAGTTAATTAATTGTTGAAGAATTAAAAAGTTGAAGAACAAAAATTTGAAAAAATAAATAAATAAATAATAAATTCATTCAAGCTATAAAAATAAAAAAATTAAAAGGCACAAAGTCAACTAAAATATACATATTACTTGGGGAAAACTTTTATAGCTTGAATTTATTTTTATTTCAGATTGAATTTTTATCATTTCAGTACTTCAGCTTAATTAATTGTTGAAAAATAAAATAGTTGAACAAAAATTTGAAAAACTGAAATAGAAAAAAAATAGTTCAAGCTAGTTAAAATGTTACAAAATGCTATAATGGTATATAAATACTAATAAAATACCAAATTGACCAAAAAAGTCACCAACGGCGTTTGTCACAGATTTTACAGAACATTTACTATGAAAATTGTAGAGTAGGACTTTAAGGGTATAAAATGCATAATGCCAATAAACAGGGCCAATTTTGATTTGATCTGTTGACATTTTAAACCCTACAAATGAAAAACAGCAGAGAAAATACTGGGCACCTTTTCTATTTCACATCCACCTTGTCATCGGTTACGAGGCGGGCGGCACAGCCAGAGCTTTCTGAGATTCATACCCAATGTTTTTCAGGTCCAAGTCGAATAGTGATTTTTCTAGGCCGCAGGGAAAAATAAAAGAATATAAAACTAAGAGATTGAGTGAAAGATGTGCTCTGAATGAAACAGGTCACCGTTTCTCCAAACCCCCCGTCCGCGCTGTTTCCCTCAGGATGTGACAGCCAAACAATAGCAGCAAGAAACGCCTTAACGAGGACAGAGAGAGAGAGAGAAATGGTGAGAAAGAGAGAGACGGAGTGAGCGACTCGGCTAATTACGGTGCACCTCATTTCTCTGACCCCGCTCAATTTGTGTCTCTCTCCCTCTCCCTGTGCTGGAGAAATGCAGCCAGAGGAGACTTTACACTGGCAGCGCTCCAACAAGCCTGTGGAAATCACTCAAGCACAGTGACGGGAAGAAACACACTAAAATTAGCAACAATACTTATCTAACCACATTTTTTTTGTGCAGTTGCTTAGATCTTTTCATTATAAATGCTGCTTTTGAAACCGGTCACTTTTACCAACAAATATGTATTTTTCAGGGCTTAAAACAGGTCTATTCATTTATACATTGAATTATAGGCCTGCAATTAAAATGATTGATGATAATGAAAATTGAGAGCAGCTTTAGGCATATTTCATGGACGTTTTCAAAAACAACCCGTTTGATTTACTGATTTGTTCAGTTACGGTAATGAAAACTGGACATTTACAAATCTGTTTTGTGAATCAGTTTGTTTGGATGGTTCACTGGAACCTGTTAATAAAATCATCCATGATTCATTACATTACAGTTATGGAAATTAACATTTATAATAAATTTTAGTGAATCTGTTTATTTGGATGGTTCGCTAGAACCTGTTCATAAAACGATACCATAATATTTTTGTTCTGTATTTTTATTTAGCGTATATATTTTCGCTTTTCGTTTTAATTTTAGGTGGAGTTTTAGTCATTTTGTTATGTGCTTTTGTTATTTTTATTTTTTATTTTTTGTATTATTTATATACCCTAATTTTTTGTTTTATATTTTCATTCAATATTTTTATTCGCCTTATATCTGACAGTAAACAGGGCCAATTTTGATTTGATTTGTTGACATTTGAGTAATTATTTTTTGTCCATCTAGATAATTTTGTATTATTTAACAGAACCTATTCATAAAATGATTCACTGATTTGTTCAACTACAATAATGGAAACTGGACATTTATAGTTAATTTTAGAGAATCAGTTTGTTTAGATGGTTCACTAGATTTGATTCATAAAACAATTAAATGATTTGTTCAATTACAATAAAATAAACTGGATATTAATGATTAATTGTAATGAATCTGTTCTTTTGTGTGGCTCACGAGAACCTGTTCATGAAATGATTCAATGATCAGTTTAATTACAATAATGGAAACTGGACATTTATAGTTCATTTTAGAGAATCAGTTTGTTTAGATGGTTCACTAGATTTGATTCATAAAACAATTAAATGATTTGTTCAATTACAATAAAATAAACTGGATATTAATGATTAATTGTAATGAATCTGTTCTTTTGTGTGGCTCACCAGAATCTGTTCATAAAAGGATTCACATATTAATTGAACTCCTATCATGGAAACTAGACTTTTACGATTCATTTTACAGAATCAGTTTATTTGGACGGTTCAAAAGAACCTGTTTATAAAACAAGTCATCAAATCATTTGATTCATTTTACAGAATCAGTTCGTTTGGACAGTTCACTAGAACCTGTTCATAAAACAATTCACCAAATCATTCGATTCATTTTACAGAATCAGTTTATTTGGATGGTTCACTAGAACCTGTTCATAAAACAATTCACCAAATCATTCGATTCATTTTACAGAATCAGTTAGTTTGGACAGTTCACTAGAACCTGTTCATAAAACAATTCACCAAATCATTCGATTCATTTTACAGAATCAGTTTATTTGGATGGTTCACTAGAACCTGTTCATAAAACAATTCACCAAATCATTCGATTCATTTTACAGAATCAGTTCGTTTGGGCAGTTCACTAGAACCTGTTCATAAAACAAGTCAGCAATTCATTCGATTCATTTTACAGAATCAGTTTGTCTCTTTATAAAATGATTCACGGATGCATTCAATTACAACAGAGCCTGGTGCATTTGTGCTTTAAAATAGACACAAAAACCTCAAAAAACAAATTTTAAAGTGGTCTGTATGAGTTGGTAAACTAAATACATGTCTTCAAAAGCAATCATCTGCCTTAGAGATTTCAACCAACTCACTGAAAAGATCTGACTCAACAAAATGATTCGTACACAAATCCCGTGCCTGACTGGTAAACAAATCATCCTTTTGAGTTGAGGTCAAACACAATAATTCAGTCGCAGCAACTGCTCACTGCAATTTAAGATGAACAAGAAATAGTTTATAAACTCAGCTAATATATAGACTTACAAGACTTAAAATATAACAGACAAGTCAAATGTGCCATTTTATGGTGCTTTTATTTCCTTTTCAAAGTTTGAAAGTTTGAATCCCCAATTCACTGAAGATGCCCGAAGAGCATCCAGCGCAGCCTTCAAAGATTGCTTTTTGTGTTCCACTGAAAAAAGAAAGTCTTCTGGGTTTTTAACAATACAAAAACAACACTTTCGGGTGAACTATTCCTTCAACTAGCTTGTAGCTTGGCAAGTTCCAGTATCAAAACTAGCTTCCCAACATTGCCAAATCCCACACACCCCTGAATGTGTGTGTCTGGAAGACAAATGGAAAAGCGAGGTGGAAAACAAGATTCAACTTAGAGAGAAACGGCACTAAACATCAAAACAGTAAAACACATAAATGAAGCCAAAGAGAGAGAGAGACATTCTCCAATTCGGGGTTGGTTTCAGCCGCCCAAATTTCCCTCACGATTCGGCGAGTTTGCCAACTGCGAGCGTAAAATTAGCATTTCAATACCTCTAAGGGATATTCATTACAAAAGGCTGAAACCTACTATCACTTCTCATTTTTATAACCCCCTTTTTCATTCTTCTGCGCTCTGTCTCTTTGATAAGCGCGTGGAAAGAGGGGGCGTGTGGAAGAGCAGAGCTCGAAGGGAAATGTTTAGGAGAACAAGTGGCACTTTGTTGAAGGGCCGCTGCTGTTTTGCTGACTCACGCAACGGTATCAGCTGACGATCAAACACAGATCGGCTGGAAAATGTCATCACAATGAAACTACTGTGGGAATCAAAGTCTAAAGTGGACCGTTTCCATGAGTTTATGCTATTGAGAGCTTTGAGATGAGAGTTATCTCTTCACAGAAGTTCAACGACTTAATATAAACAGACCGTTCTGATTTAAAGGGACAGTTTGCTTTAAAATTCAAATTCTGTCGTTAAATCTCACCATAATGTCAATCCAAACCGTAAGACTTTCGTTCATCTTCAGAACACAAATTAAGATATTTTTGATGGAATCTAAGAGCTTTCTGACCCTCAACAGACAGCAAAATAGTCCATGTGACAGCAGTGTTTCAAAGGCGAAAAGGTCTTATTGGTTTGGAACAACATGAGGGGGGAGTAATAAATGACAGAATTTTCATTTTTGGGTGAACTACCCCTAATTAAAGCCCAAGTCACTGAGCTGTTAATTGTTCCTACTAGGGGTCGACCGATAAGTGTTTTTCAGGGCCGATGCCGATATTTAAAGTAAACCGATATTTTGAACCGATATATATGTCTAGTATTTATTCAAATGTATTAAGTATTAAGACTACCGTCATTAATGAAAATTCAGAGCAGCTTTAGGCCTATCTCATACACATGTTTTCAGAAACAACCCGTTGCGAAATACATTTCTTCTCATGTTTTTCACTCTACGGGCCGCAATAGAAATATTAAAGGAATAATTTTAGACAGTTATAAACTATTATCAGCACATGTTGAAGTGGATTCGTCTCTTGTTGTGCGATTAATGCAGCATTAGAAAACTCATCCGTTTTTTTACTTTCACTTTCTATGTGGTGAATTGCCTGAAGTTGAGACGTTCACTGGCGTAACTATTACACAAAGTTTGCAGGTTGCTTGTGTGATATCCATTGGTCCACCTTTGTGGTTTAAAACAGAAATATTTACTATATTGCGACGTAACCGAAAACCCCCCATGTGTATGTATCTTAAATGCCGGGAGACGTGAAAGATGAATCAACTCGGCATGCTAATGCTCTATGCGCGCTTGGGGTGTGTGCGAGAACAGCACATAAGTAACGAATTGAGATATGTTTTGTTGCTTCTTCTTGTGTTTGTAAATAGCTTGAATGTGTAAATTGGCAAATTAATCTGCAAACTACATGACAAATGGTGGGGTCTGGACCTAAGCTGTATTTCCCAAACGCATCGTAAGCTTAAATTGATCCAGGGCTCGAAATTGCGACCATTTTGGTCGCTTATGCTCCCGAAATTTTATCTATGCGACCTCAAAATATATTTAGGAGCATTTGTGCGAGTACATGTAACTGTTGTTGTGTGACCTCTTTTCATTTCTCTAAAAACGTTCACAGTATGTGGCTTCTGTGTACTGAATGCTGATACGGTGACCGGTCTGCCGTGCAGATTTTAGATTGGTTAATATTAGCTGTCAATCACTCTGCTAACTACTACGGGAAATGTAAAGGGCTGAAGAAGAGGGAAAATGAAAAGAACACTGACAGATTTCTTTTGCAAACTGCCTAACGTTACAAATAATGGCACTGGTGAAAGAGCATTTTACTTGCCCTACCGGACAGTAACCCGATCAAAAAATCAATAACAAACGATAACTAGCGCAGCACCGAAATTTGAGATGATTCTGATTGTATTAAACGGTGACTGAAAACGGACAGTATCAAGGTTGCGTGAGTTGAGGCTCAAAACTAATAGGCGCAACAGCAAACAGAAAGAAACAAACATACTGTGGTAGAAAAAAAAAACTGCATATAACATATATAGGTAAGAAACATTACACTAACAAGCACCATTACGATATGACATTGATGTTATGCAACAGCAGTTCAATAAACTAATAGTTAATATTAAATGACTTACATTTTAGACACATCATTGACCATTTTGCTAACGAAAATAGTTCTAAGCAAAGGCGCAGCAGAACAGTCGCGAATCTTCGAGCCATTCTGAATAACCGTTTGAACGAACTGGTTGAATCCGTGACTTATTCATTAAGACAGTCTCTTATCCTATTGGTGGTTCGGTTTCATATTTTAAAAATTGTTGCATTTTACCAACATTTTACATGTATATGTTTAAAAAACGAAAACTTTAATTTTATAACATTATGCATTTGCAATTTTATTGCACAAATGCATTTTTTGGAACCTCTTATCTTCATTAAACAGTAAAGACATTTAAATGCACTTAGGATTTGTTTTCCTCTGTATTGGAAAAATGGAGTTGGTTGATACTTATTTAATATGTCTAATTATTCTAACTAAATGTATTGATAAGTACAAATCTGACGTAAATAATGACACGTACATTTAGTAAGGATAGGAAAATATTGGCCTTCATGAAGAATCTCCGCCCTCCGCAGTTCTGGCAGGCTGCATCATATAGCGTGTTTAAAAATTAAATAATTTTATCGGCGAATCAGTTTTTAACATGACCAATACCGATAATTAGGAGTCGACCGATTATCAGCGCCGATATTAAGCATTTATATGATTATCTGTAATTTAAAAAAAAAACAGTATATAACGGTCTAAAATTATTCCTTTAATATTTCTATTGCAGCCCGTAGAGTAAAATAAAACATGAGAACAAATGTATTTCGGGTTGTTTTTGAAAACATGTGCATGAGATAGGCCTAAAGCTGCTCTCAATTTTCATTAATGACGGTAGTCTTAATACTTAATACTTTTTAACAATTACCAGACATATATATCAGTTCAAAATATCGGTTATCGGTTTACTTTAAATATTGGCATTGGCCCTGAAAAACACTTATCGGTCAACCCCTTGTAGGAAGAATTAACAGCTTAGTAACTGGGGCTTTAATTAGGGGTAGTTCACCCAAAAATGAAAATTCTGTCATTTATTATGATGCTTGCATATAGGACAACCACAGCTACTGCACCTGCTTATCTGCACTCGCTATTGCAAATCTACACCCCCTCCAGAACTCTGAGATCTGCTAGTGAGCGACGCCTTGTGGTACCATCACAGAGAGGTGCTAAATCACTATCCAGAACATTCTCTTTTACTGTTCCTGGCTGGTGGAACGATCTTCCTACCCCTATCCGGAATGCTGATTCCCTGACAAGCTTCAAGCGACAGCTTAAAACTCATCTCTTTCAACTCTATTTGCTGTTACCATTAAAAAAAAAAAAAAAAAAAAAAAAAAAATTAATCTCTTTATTCCTTCCCTTTCTAGCTTGTACTTGTCTGAAGCACCACTTGAAATCTGGTATTATAGCACTGCCTGTGTCTGTTTGTCTCCTTAAGAAGAATCGCTCTATGTTCTCCCAACTGTATGTCGCTTTGGACAAAAGCGTCTGCCAAATGCCTAAATGTAAATGTAAATGTTATTACTCCCCCTCATGTTGTTCCAAACCAATAAGACCTTTTCGCCTTTGAAACACTGCTGTCACATGGACTATTTTAATGACGTCTTTACCTTTCTGGGCCTTGAACGTGTCAGATGCGTTGCTGTCCGTCTCTGTGGCCTAGAGCAATCTCCGCCCACTGCCTCTCTGATTTGTTGGGAGTCACAAGTCCGACCAATCAACGCGGACGGCTGAAGACACTGAAAGTTTTGCACTCTCACAACGAAAGCGCTTGCTAACTGGAGCTGTTTCAGTCATCACTCATCAGTTGTCTCTCAAAGTTAAGGCAGCAGCAGCAGCAGACGGTGCTGAAGTTGACCAGGACTGCATTTCCTAAAAAAAGCACCCTAAGCCTTGGTTGATCGTGGGTTTACGATCAACTTAGGTTTACAATGCATTTGGGAAACGCAGCCCAGGTCCAGACCCCACTCGCAGATTAATTTGCCAAATTACACATTCAAGCTGTTTAAAACCACAAGAAGAAGACACGAAACAAAACTTAATTCTGTTCTCGCATACACCTGAAGTGCACAAAAGCATAGAGACGTGTTTCAGACAGCGCAGCATACCGAGTTGTTTCATCTTTCACGTCTCCCGGCATTTAAAATACATACGCATGAGGGTTTGCGGTTACGTCGCAATATAGGAAATATTTCTGTTTTAAACCATTAAGGCAAGCCAATAATCATCACACAAGCAACATGTAAACATTGTGCAATAGTTATTCTGGTGAACGTCTTAACTTCAGTCAATTAAGCACATAGAAAGTGAAAGTAAAAAAACGGATGTAGTTTTCTAATGCTGCATTAATCGCACAAGAGACAAATCTACTTCAGCATGTGGTGATAATGGTATGTAGCTGTCTAAAATGATTCCCTTAATATTTCTATTGTGGCCCGTATAGTAAAAAACAAACTTATTTTGCGTTAAACAGGTTGTTTTTGAAAACGTGCATGAAATAGGCTAAAGCTGCTCCCAATTTTACTCTGCTATTGTAAATTATGTTTTAGTTATCAGAAAAGAATTAATGAGTAATTATGAGAGGTTATGGTATTACACATACATTTCTAATATGTCAATTATTGAATTATTGAATACTTACATTTACCCAAGCTGTTTAGTTGTAGTACAGTATTCATAGGTTTAATCATGAAGTATACAGAGGAAGACAAGAGTAAGAAGTGCAGTCAGAGCCCCTGTTATTTTTAATTTTGAAATTAATTTTCATTTTTATACCAGACGTATATATTGGTTAAAAATATCGGTTATCAGTTTACTTGATCTGTAATAATCTGTATCGGCATCAGCCCTGAAAAACATATTGGTCGACCCCTACCGATAATCATAAAAATGCTTAATATCAGTACCGATTATTGGTCAACCCCTAGTTCCTACTCGGGCTGCATGAGGCGTCGAATCTGCATTTCCACTGGTTATAATGCCATCAAAGAACATAACTGAAAGAATAAACAAACACAAAGCAGAATAGATACATTTGCACTAACATGACACACGTTTACTCACAGTTAACTGCCTCACACAAAGCTTTTAACTCATTTAAAGATTCAAAACCACAAAATCTCCCATACTCACATATTTTACCTCAAAAGCACTCATTGTAGTAGCCTAGGAACAATCTTTGTGGAGAATCTGTAAGTGGTCTGCGGTTTTTAGGGTTGCTTTCAGACTTCGTTCCTACATCAAATTGAGCATGCAATAGCAGCTGTTCGCAAGACAAACTTCATAACGATTTACATTAGAAAGATGCCGTTTGCACTGTTTTATTCATGCGTTGTTCAGTCGGATATACCACATACGCCAAGAGAGACAGAATGGCACTTTTGGCGGATGTATTGCAAGAGACGTGAAAAAAGTGAAGGCAAATGTGTTTGGATGAGCACTACCCTTGACTATAATAAAGCTGGGAGCATGGATGCATATTTTATTAATTAAAGATGACATTCAAGATTGATTGTGCTCATATCAACCTTTTCAAGCAGAACCAAATGAACCGAACTTTGACAAATGGACTCAGGTCTGCGTCAAACTCTCTAATATGAAAGAACCGTAAATAAAGTACATAAACCATGTCAGATCAAAATGTCAGGAGCTTGACTCTGGTTGGCTTCTTTTGAATTGCTGCTTTCTGGTGAATATTGTGAAAGGGTCCAGACTGAGCAGTTTGAGGGGTACAGGAGTGTTTTGGCTGTTTAATAGCTCGCGTCTGTGTGTGTTTCTCCTCTGAGGTGAAACACGGGAGAGAACGGTGCTTCAATCACACACAGCGCTGGCAGCTCCACCAATTAGCTGCTCTCTACCCTCACACATGGTCACACACATTCACGACCTACCACACACACACACAGTCCTGACCCTGGCTTCATTAGAGCAGAGGGTCGTTGTGTGTGACAGCCGGGGGCAGACGAGACCCCTCACACACACACACACACACACACTCTTCACTGGCAGGTCTGATGTTCTGGCAGAGGTGAGCAGCACACACACAAACACTACACTGACAGCAACAGGTGCAGTGGACCACGGCCATACAACCAATACACAGAAGGAATGAGAAAAGAATGAGAAGAGTTGGGATAAGAAAACATGAGGTCAGAGACAAAAAAAAGAGACTGGGAGATGAAGTGGCAAGAATGTAAGAAAACAAGAGGTGAGGACAGATGACATGGGAAAACATTAGGTGAGAGGAGATTAAAAAAGAGACATGAGCGAGAAATGGGAAGAGACGAGATGAGAAAAAGAGATTCAATAAGAAAATTACATGATATCAGATGAGAAAATGTATGGTAAACGATGAGAAAACGATGAGAAGCGATAAGATGAGAATACGACTGATGAGAAGAGAGCAGAAAATGAAATGAGAGAACGAAAGGGGTTGAAGAAGAGATGAGAAAGTGAGAGCAACAGATGATTTGACAAGATGAGAAAATACAAAAAATATGAGATGATAAAATGAGTGATGAGTAGAGATGTGAAAAGAAATGAGATGAGACGAGAAAATTACTGATGAGAAGAGATGAGAAAACTAGAAATGATAAGATAGGATGAAAAAAATTCAGAGAAAAGATGAGAAAACGAGAGATGAGAAATGATGAGAAGAGATGAGAAAACGATGAGATGAGAAAGCGATGAGAAAACGAGAGATGAGAAATGATGAGAAGAGATGAGAAAATGATGAGATGAGAAAACGATGAGAAGAGATGAGAAAGTGAGAGATGAGAAATGATGAGAAGAGATGAGAAAATGATGAGAAGAGATGAGAAAACGAGAGATGAGAAATGATGAGAAGAGATGAGAAAACGAGAGATGAGAAATGATGAGAAGAGATGAGAAAACGAGAGATGAGAAGAGATGAGAAATGATGAGAAGAGATGAAAAGATAAGAAAATAAGAAATAAGAAGATGAGAAATGAAGAGATGAGAAGAAATGAGCAAACAAGAGATGAGAAAATGAGAAATTATGAGAAAACAAAAGATGAGGGGAGAGAAAATGATGAGAAGAGATGAGAAAACGAGAAAATTATGAGAAGAAATTAGGAAAGACGAGAAGATGAGAAAATAACTGATGAAAAGAGATAAGAAGATGAGAAAATGATGAGAAGAGATGAGCAAACGAGAGATGAGAAAATGAGAAATTATGAGAAAAGAGATGAGGAAATGATGAGAAGAGATGGAAAAAAATGAAAAAAAAAAATAAGAGATAAGATGATAAGTAAATGATGAGATGAGAAAATGATGAGAAGAAATTAGGAAAGACAAGAAGATGAGAAAATAACTGATGAAAATAGATGAGAGAAACAGATGATAAGATGAAAAAATTATGAGAAGAGATGAGAAAAAACACGATATGAGAAGATGAGAAATTGTAAGAAAACATGAGATAAGAAGATGAGAAATGATGAGAAGAGATGAGAAAATGAGAGATGAGAAAATGATGAGAAGACATGAGGAAAACAAGAGATGAGAAGATGAGAAAATGAGATGAGAAGACAAGAGATGAGAAGATGACAAAATGATGAGAAAAGATGAGAAAACTAAAGATGAGAAGATAAAAAATGATGAGAAGAGATGTGAAGACAAGAGATGAGATGACAAAATGATGAGAAAAGATGAGAAAACTAAAGATGAGAAGATAAGAAATGATGAGAAGAGATGAGAAAACTAGAGATGATAAGATAAGATGAAAAAAATTATGAGAAGAGATAAGAAGATGAAAAAACGAGATATGAGAAGATGAGAAATTATGAGAAAATGAGATGACAAGACAAGAGATGAGAAGATGACAAAATGAAGAGAAGAGATGAGAACACAAGAGATGATACAATGATGAGAAAACAAGAGATGAGAAGAAGAGAAAATTATGAGAATGAG
Source organism: Cirrhinus molitorella (assembly GCA_033026305.1). Taxonomy (NCBI): domain Eukaryota; kingdom Metazoa; phylum Chordata; class Actinopteri; order Cypriniformes; family Cyprinidae; genus Cirrhinus; species Cirrhinus molitorella. The sequence goes on along the minus strand of CM065141.1, from coordinate 3,345,131 downwards.
AGATGAGAACACGAGATGAGAAATGATGAGAAAACAAGAGAAATGAGAAATCAGGAGATGACATGAGACGACACGAAAGAAGACAAGATGAGAAAGTAAGCAGTAAGGCAAAGTGAATGAGAGACATAAATAACAGAATTAGATGACCAGAATGAGAAGAAAAGAGCCAAGAAAAGACGAGATGAGAAGGTGAGAAGCGAGAAAAGAAGAGACAGGATGAGAAGAGAATGAGAGATGAAATGCAACACGTCCTCTGGCAGAAGCGTCAGCGCTGGACTGAGTGTGTGAGAGAGAGAGAGAGGAGAGAGAATGGAGGAGGTTTATTATGGAAGGCTTAATTAGTCCGAGCATTAGAGTATTCACATGCCAGAAATAGACAAAAACATCTGATTAGCATTCACAATTTTCTTTGAAGATTTCTGAGAGTGTGTGACGCTGTCTGGAGATTTGTGATCACACGTGCTGCTGCTGCTGCTGTGTGTGTGTGCGTCATATGGCTGGTGTTTGTAACCAAATCTCTGTTCTGTTCCAGCGAGAGTTGAGATGAGAGCTCATCTCCCATTACACTTTCATTCCGCGATCAATCCCTACAGCTGGAAACACTCGCACACGCACACTCGCAGCGCATCTGAGCCGTTCAGTGTGCATTTGAGTGTTAGTAATTGAACAATGATTTGTGTGTGTGTGTGTGACTGACCAGCGATCACCTGCGCCTCTCGAACAAGACCTGCATGACCACAGCTTAGATTCATGTGAAGAGAGAAGATTACAGAGGAGAAGAGAGGCCAGAAAAGATGAGACTGGAAAAGACATGAAGAGATGAGACCAGAAAACAAGAGAGACACAGGAGATCAGAAAAAGAAAACACAAGAAAATAAGAGCGGAGATGAGGGAGAAACAAGACGAGAAAGCCTAGATGAGAAAATAAAGAAGTGAAATGAGGAAAAAACATTAGGACAGACGACCACGAAATGCAAAATGATGAGAGACTGAAAACGAAAACGAAGAGATGTGACAAAACAAAGAGACAAAGGACGAGAAAACGAGACATGAAAACAAAATGAGATGAAGAACTGTTAGAGACAAGATAAAGATGTAAGAAAAGCAAGATGAGACGTGAAAACGAGAAAATGAGACAAGGTAAGTTAGAAGAAACAAGATGAGAAGAGACAAGAAAAAGAAACGATACGATGAGATGAGCAAATTATTAGTTCAGAAAAGTGAGAAATTTGTTTAAAAATGATAAGAAGATAAGAAAACACATGAAATGAGGCAAAAAGACCAGAAAAGACAAGATCATGAGAAACCGGAAAGGAAGAGGGCAGAAAAAGAAGTGTGACAAAACAAGCAAAGAAGTGAGAAGATAAAAACAAGACAAGACAACAAGAGATGAGAGTAGAAATGAAAAATGAGACAAGATACGTGAGAAAAGCAGAGACGAGATGTGAAAACGAGAAAATAATGAGACGAGACAAGTGAGAAATTAGATGAGAAGATGAGAAGAAAAGACGAGAAGAATCAAGATGAGACGTGAAAAAAGGAGAAAACAATGGGAGTTGAGAAAGAAGAGATGAAAAAACTGATTAAATGAGGCAAGAAGACCAGAAAAGACAAAATGATGAGAAACTGGAAAGAAGAGAGCAGAAAGAAGTGTGACAAAACAAGCAAAGAAGTGAGAAAATAAAGACATGGGAAAAGAAACCAGACAAGAAATGAAGAGCATGAAAACGAGACGAAATGAGATGTGAAAACCAGAAAATAATGAGTTAAAACGAGTGAGAATTGAGAGACTAGAGAAGTGAGAAGAAACAAGATGAGATGTGAAATCAGGAGAAAACAGTGGGAATTAAGATGTGTGAGAAAAATGTTGAGAAAGATGAGATGAAATGGAAAAAAGAAGACAAAAAGACCAGAAAAGACAAAATTGATGAGAAACTGGAAAAGAAAGGGAGACAAGAAAGAGGAGGTGTGACAAGTGGAGACAATAAAAAGACACAAGGAAAGCAACAAGATGAGATGTGAAAACAAGAGAAAACAATAGGAAAAAAGTTGAGAAAGATAATATGAAATGGAAAAAAGAAGACCAGAAAACACAAAATGATGAGGAACTGGAAAAGAAAAGGAGACAAGAAAGAGGAGGTGTGACAAGACAAGTGGAGACAATAAAAAGACACCAGGAAAGCAACAAGACAACAAGGGACTAAAACAAGAAAACAAGAGAAAATGAGACAAGATGAGAAAAAAAGTTGAGACAAGTGAAAATTAGATGAAAAAGGAAGAGACTGAGATGGCAGAGACGAGAAAAGTCCGAAGAGACAAGTCGAGACAAGTACGAAATGAGATGTGAAACACTAGATAAGAAAAAAACTAAGACAAGAGAAGAAATGAGAAAACAAAATGAGACAAGAGGAAAAAAATGAGATAAGGCAAGAAAACCAGAGAAAATAATGCGATGAGATACTTGAGAAAAAACAAGATCAGAAGAGTTATGGAAAAAGAAGAAAAATAGATTAGAAAAACTAAAAGAAACAAGCAGAGATGAGAGTGAAAGACAATAAAAAAAAAAGTGTCAAGACAAAGAATCTCTTCTCATCAGATCAAAATAAGCCAAGTAGTAAAAGATTAGATAAAATGTAAAAAAAAAAATGAGGGATGAGATGAATTAGATGTGAATGAGAATAAAAGATTGGATGAGAATAGACTAGTTGAGTAAAGTAAAGACAAAATCAGATGAAATGAGATGTGAAAATAGGAGAAAACAATGGGAGTTGAGGAGTGAGAAAAAAAGTTGAAAAAGATGAGAAAACAGATTAAATGAGACAGTAAGACCAGAAAAGACTAGATGAGAGATGAAAAACTGAAAAAAAGACCAGAAAGAAGAGGTGCAACAAGACAAGAGACGAAACATGAAAACGAGAGAAAATGAGACAAGTGAAAAAATGAGATGAGAAAAGAAGAGACCGAGACAATTTAAGTCAGAAGAGACAAGATGAGAAGTGACAAAACAAAACAAAACAAATAACAGTTGAAACAATTGAGAAAAGACGAGAAAGACTAGATGAGAAAACTTATGAAAATAATCATTAAGAAAATAATGATATGAGAAAAATAAGATGAGATGTGAAAACAGGAGAAAATCATGAGAGTTGAGATCAGTCTAATCTAAAATGGGATTAGAAAGACAAGAAGACAAAGGAAGAGATAAGAAAAGATGAGACAAGATGAGATGAGAGGAGAGATGAGAAACTGGAAAAGAGATGCAACAACACTGTCTGAGACAAGAAAAAGAGATGAGAAAAGCAACAAGACAAATGTGAAAATGAGAGAAAATGAGACAAGTGAGAAAAAAGTTGAGACAAGTAAAAATAATGAGATGAGAGAGGAAGAGACAGAGATGACAGGGATGAGTAAAGTCAGAAGAGACAAGATAAAAAGTGACAAAAACATAAAAAACTGTTGAAACAAGTGAGAAAATATGAGAAAAAAGAGAAGAGACAAGAAAACTAAAGAAAATAATAATATGAGACACTTGAGAAAAGAAAAAATAAGATGAGATGTGGAAACAGGAGAAAATCATGATAGTTGAGACTAGTCTAATCTAAAATGAGATTAGAAAGACAAGAAGACAAAAGGAAGAGATGAGAAAAGATGAGAAAAGACATGAAATGAGACAGGAAGACCAGAGAGGACAAGATGAGAGATGAGAAACTGGAAAAGAGACCAGAAAGAGAAGGTATAAACAACACAGGCAGAGACAAGGAAGAGAGACGAGAAAAGCTACAAGACAACAAGAGATCAAACATGAAAATGATAAGATAAGTGAGAAAGATAAGTGAGACAAGATAAGAAGTGACAAAACACAAAAAACAGTTGGAACAAATGAGAAAAGACAAGAAAGACTAATGAGAAAACAACTAGGAGGCAAGAGAAGATAAAAAAAAAATAAACAAGATGAAAAAATTAGAAGACAAGAAAAGTAAAGAAAATAATGATATGAGACACTTGAGAACATAAGATGAGATGTGGAAACAGGAGAAAATCATGACAGTTGAGACAACTATAATCTAAAATGAGATTAGAAAGACAAGAAGACAAAGGACGAGATAAGAAAAGATGAGGCAAGATGAGATGAGATGAGATGAGAAAAGACATAAAACGAGACAGGAGGACCAGAAAAGACAAGATGAGATGAGAAACTGGAAAAGAGTCCAGAAAGAGGAGGTCCAACAACACATGCAGAGACAAGACAACAAGAGATAAAACGTGAAAATGAGAGAAAATGAGACGAGATAAGTGAGAAAAAAGTTGAGACAAGTAAAAATAATGGACGAGAAAGGAAGAGACAGATGACAGAGACGAGTAAAGTCAGAAGAGACAAGATGAGAGGTGACAAAACACAAAAAACAGTTGAAACAAGTGAGAAAAGACAAGAAAGACTAGATGAAAAAACAACTAGGAGGCGAGAGAAGAAATGAGAAAACAAAATGAAACAGGATAAAAAATGATAAGAGACAAGAAAACTAAATGTGATGTGAGATGAGATGTGGAAAAAGGAGAAAATCATGAGAGTTGAGACCAGTCTAATCTAAAATGGGATTAGAAAGACAAGATGAGAAAAGACATTAAACAAGACAGGAAGACCAGAAAAGACAAGATGAGATGAGAGATGAGAAACTGGAAAAGAGACCAGAAAGAAGAGGTGCAACAACACTGTCGGAGACAAGAAAAAGAGATGAGAAAAGCAACAAGACAAATGTGAAAATGAGAGAAAATGAGACAAGTGAGAAAAAAGTTGAGACAAGTAAAAATAATGAGATGAGAGAGGAAGAGACAGATGACAGGGACGAGTAAAGTCAGAAGAGACAAGATGAGAAGTGACAAAACACAAAAAACTGTTGAAACAAGTGAGAAAAGATGAGGAAAAAAGAAAAGAGACAAGAAAACTAAAGAAAATAATAATATGAGACACTTGAGAAAAGAAAAAAATAAGATTAGATGTGGAAACAGCAGAAAATCAGTTAAGAGACTAGTTGAGACTAGTCTAATCTAAAATGAGATTAAAAAGACAAGACAAAGGAAGAGATGAGAAAAGATGAGACAAGATGAATGACATAAAATGAGACCAAAAGACCACAAAGATGAAAATATGTGAGACTGAAAAGAAAAAAGATGAAGATGAGACTTGAAAGAAGCAGTAAGACCAGAAAGACAAGCTGTGACAAAACAAGTAGACGAGAGCGAAAGACAATAGAAAAGCTTTAAGATGAGAGAATAAGAAATGAGAAGATTAGACGAGTAAAATGAAATGGGATGAGACAAATAAAACCGAGGATAAAAGATGACGAGAAAAGCAGAGACAAGACCAGACGAAATGTGAAAACAAAAAAGACAGAGATGAGAGGAACAATAGACTTGATTCAAGAAATTTACAGAAAGAGACGAAGAAGAAAAAGAAAAAGTGAAAAAAAAGATGATAATGTGATAAGAAATATAAGAGGTGAAGACAGACAAGGAAAGCTGAGAAGAAATAGATGAAAAAAACTGATAATGATAGCCGAGGCGAGAAAATACGAGAGAAGACAAATGAAAAAAACATGAGACATGACTTAAGAAACGAAGAACAGAAGTGAGACGAGTTAAGGAGACGCCAAAAAGATAACATAATGCGAGACCAAAGTGAGATACGATAGGAGAAAAGTATAGCAGAGACCAGATGGGGAGGAGAATGAGAGATGAGACGAGACGAGAGCCACTGAAGGAGCCAAAGCGGAGCAGATGGAGAGAAGTAAAGTAGAAGCGGAGAGCGGCAGCTCGGTCTCACTCATCTGCTGCTAGTGGTTTATTGATCGCAGACAGCGAGTCTCAAAGTCATTTATCACCAGCTCCTCAAGCCCCCGTATGTGTGTGTGAGGGAGATAACTCCTGCGATAGCGGCCATAGCATCCATTATTCCTCACAATGGGCTGCGCCTGGACCTGCCCGACAGCTTGACACACACACACAGGCTCGCTCCCCCCGACACAACGACAAACGGCCTCTTTCTGAAAATAATAAATAAATAACAGCACGTATTGTTTCCCAGGCTTGGCCGAACGGCGAGAGCGAAGCTGCTCCACTGCTGATAGCGAAGCAGAAGCCTGAAATACGGCCAGAGCGCTGGAAAGTGCTGAGGCTGTGTATGTGTGTTTACACGCTCAGGTTATACTACATCATATTGAGCCAAGCTTGCAGAGACGAAGAAGGATTAAAGTTACAAAGGAAACATGTCAAAACGCACTCGATTTGCTTTCTTAATATGCATTCCTGGTTTAATGGTTTTAGCGATTCATCTGTGCGCATTCTTCCAAAGAAACTAGCTGGCTACCTCTGAAATTACTTTTACAGGCATAATGTTAATTAACCAAATACACTACCAGATTTTTTATTTTTAAGATGTCTCTTCCATTTGCCAAGCCTGCATCTATTTGCTCTAAAGTACAGCAAAAGCTGTAATATTGTGAAATATTTTTGCTATTTTAAATAACTGCTTTTTATATGAATATGTTTTAAAATGTAATTTATTTCTTGTGAACAAACCTGGATTTTCAGCTCCAGAAATCATTCTAATATGCTGATTCGCTGTTGTAACATTATACACTATACAATTCAAAAGCTTGGAGTCATTTTTATTTAGCAAGGATGCTTTAAATTGATCAAAAGTGATGATAAAGACATTTATGATGTTACAAAAGATTTCTATTTCGGGTAAATGCTGTTTTTCTGAACATTATATTCATCAAAGAAACCTGAAAAAGGTTCAGCATAATAATAATAATAATAATAATAATAATAATAATAAATGTTTTTTGAGCAGCAAATCAGAATATTAGAATGATTTCTGAAGGATCGTGTGACTGGAGTAATGATGCTAAAAAAAATCAGCTTTGAAATCAGGAATAAATTACATTTTAAAATACATTTAAATAGAAAACATTCATTTGAAATAGTAAAACTATTTCAGAATTGTACTGTTTTTGCTGTACTTTAGATCAAATAAATGAAGGCTTGGAGAGCAGAACCTTTAAAAAAAAAAAAAAAAGAAAGAAATGTACAGTTCAAAAACTTTTGACTGGTAGAACAAATACACTACCATTCAAAAGTTTACAAGAAATTAATACTTTTATTCAGCAAGGACGCATTAAATTGACCAAAAGTGACAGAAAACACTATTTTTATTTAAAATAAATGCTACTCATTTTAACTTTCTATTCGTCAATGAATCTTTAAAAACACAGTTTCCTCAAAAATATAAGCAGCACAACTGTTTTAAACATTGATAATAAATAAATCAATTAAGCAAAGCTTGCAGAGACGAAGAAGGATTAAAGTTACAACCTGCATTTATTTGCTCTAAAATGCAGCAAAAGCAGTAAAATTGTGAAATATTTTTTATTGGAGTCTTTTATTTGGTAAGGATGCTTTAAATTGATCAAAAGTGATGATAAAGACATTTATAAATGTTACAAAAGATTTCTATTTCGGATAAATGCTGTTCTTCTGAGCGTTCTATTCATCAAATAAACCTGAAAAAATTCTATTATGCTGTTTTCAGTAAAATAATAAGAAGAAAAATGTTTTTTGAGCAGCAAATAGGAATATTACAATGATTTCTGAAGGATCGTGTGACTGGAATAATGATGCTAAAAAAATCAGCTTTGAAATCACAGGAATAAATGACATTTTAAAATATATTCAAATAGAAAACAGTCAGTTTAAATAGTAAAAATATTTCAAAATTTGACTGTTTTTGCTGTACTTTAGATCAAATAAATGCAGGATTTGAGAGCAGAAGAGAAAAAAACTTTTGACTGGTAGTGCAAATACACTGCAGTTCAAAAGTTCAAAAGAAATTAATACTTTTATTCAGCAAGAATGCATTAAATTGACCAAAAGTGGCAAAAAATACCATTTTTATTTTAAGTAAATGCTGTTTATTTTAACTTTCTATTCATTAATAAATTTATTAAAAAAGGTTTTCTCAAAAATATTAAGCAGTACAACTGTTTTCAACATTGATAATAATCAGCAAATCAGCATTTTAGAATGATTTCTGAAGGATCATGTGACACTGAAGACTGCTGAAAATTCAACTTTGCATCACAGGAATAAATTACACTTTAAAATATATTCAAATAGTAAACATATATTTTAAATTGCAATAATATTTCACAACGTTACTGTTTTTACTGTATTTTTGCTCAAATAAATGCAGCCTTGGTGAGCAGAAGAGACTTTGTTTAAAAAAACTTTACCCCAAACTTTTGATGTGACCGTTTTATTAAATTCAACATGTATAAGACAAAGACATCCACCCTACATTTTTTCACCATTTCACTCGGAAATGCAACACAACCAAGAAGAAAAATGTGTTTAAACACATGCAAATGACATTTGCAACACTTCTAAATATTGATATGCTAAATAAACCAAGCCCCGCCCAAACAATAAGACCAAAAACAAAGTAAACAGGGTGATCCTAAAGGAATAGTTCACCCAAAAATGAAAATTCTGTCATGAATTACTCACCCGCAAGCTCTCGGATTTCATCAATATCTTAATTTGTGCTCTGAAGATGATGGAAAGTCTTACAGGTTTGGAACGACATAAGGGCGAGCAATTAATGACAGAGTTTTCATTTTTGGGTGAACTATCCCTTTAAGGAAAAGGCAGTTTAGCATGCTGTCATCCTCCACTAGGCTGACTAATCAAACCCAAAGCTCAGCGCTGAGAGAGCCAGTGAGGATGATTAAACGAGAGGAGGGGGAAACGATAAACATTCGAAGCGATCAGACACATTCTCGGTTTCCTTCCAGCGGCTCTTCCCACTGCGATCCAGAAGCCTGATGTGTGTCAGGATGAATAAAGGCCGTGCGGGAAGCTAACCAAGTGCCACATAGCCGTTTCAAACAGAAACAGCGGACGGGCCGCCAAGCCGTGGCCCATCTGCCAAAAAGATAAAGAGCGCATCTGAAAACAACCACAGTCCTACCTTGCAGTCTGCCGCCCCAGAAGAAGATGAGCGGGAAAACCTGGAAAGCAAACACATTTCTTAATCAGCATTTGTATACAGCATACAAGTGTTTGAACATCAAGGTATTTACTTGAGAAGCAATATAGGTGGTTTTATCCAAATAGCAACTAATTTTAAGCATAAACTTGCTGTTAGTTTTGACCAGTGTTGGGGGTAACGCATTATAAGTAACGCAAGTTATGTAATAATATTACTTTTTTCAAGTAACTAGTAAAGTAACGCATTACTTTTTAATTTCCAAGCAAACATCTGAGTTACTTTTTGAAAAAAAGTAACGCTAGTTACTTTTTGTTTCCTTTAAATATTTAATCCAATTTTATTAACCAAAGACTTTGCAGCTGACCTTTGTTGATCCAATTCAACCGTACACTGCAAAAATACAAAATCAAGAAGGATTTTCTAGACAAGTAAATAATTATTTTCTTGTTTTCAGAAAAAAAAAAAAGTCAAAATTAAGTGAGTTTTTGCTTAGAACAAGCAAAATAATCTTCTGTAAGAAAAAAAAAAAAACTTATTTTAAACAGAAAACCCCATTTGGGAGATTATTTAGCTTGTTTCAAGCAAAAACAGTTAATTTTGACTTGTTGACTTGAAAAAACAAGACAATAATTTTTACTTGTCTAGAAAATCCTTCTTGATTTAAGAATTTTTAGATATTTTGGCTGGAAACAAGACAAAAAATCTAAGTAAGAAAAGCATTTTTTGCAGTGTACTAATAAGCAAAACTTACTTTAGATTAACTAGATTTCTTTTTATACAGTTCTACTGTACAGGCGTGAATTTAATTTTTCTTTAGCCTTAGGTATATTCACTTAATTAAACGCAAAAGTAATGTACTACTTTCCAGAAAAAGTAACTAAGTAACGCAATTAGTTACTTTTTTTAGGGAGCAATGCAATATTGTAATGCATTACTTTTAAAAGTAACTTTCCCCAACAGTAGCTCTGATATTATTTACTCACCCTAGTCATTTTTCAGCAAACTACCCCTTCAACATCTTTGCTTCTCAAGTAAATTTATCTCGCCAAACGCTGATGCAAAGTGAGATATGTGCAAACAGATAAATACAGGCTAAAACAAATCAAGAAAAAAGTTCTCCCACACCATATGCGCCATTGATTTCCTATTCTCTCGGAAACATTTAATGAGCTTAAAGCAGAGAAGCAGAGGTTGAGGGAGAGAGAAAGAGACGAGGAAGAAAGCAGATAAAGCCTCACGGAAATTTCCCTGAGAGAGCAAATCATTCAGGAAGACAAGACGGTGCTTAGCAGAGGAACAGGTGTTGGATGTGACGATTCCCACACTGGTATCCGAGCCAAAACCAGCGGGAGTCCGTCAACAAGGAGCAAAGCTGGACCACATCTGTCTGCAAGCCATTCCCAGAGCGACAACAGAGAATGAATAGAGAAAGACGAATATGACTCTTTAAATATTTAGGTGAAGGATGGACTAAAAACGAATTGTACTTGCTAATAACATCAATATCTGGCATTGCTTTTGAGGCCGATTCACTAAAAGCAGTATCTTGAAGTAAAATTCTAGGCCCTTTGTCTCACTCAGTGTAAGCATGGTTTCAAATATCAGTGTTTTCATAGAGAGAGAGAAAAAAAAAACAACAGCAGACAATCATTACACGTCCGCTGATGCCCTAATCGAGGAGCCGCCGAGAGCTTGTTTTAGCAGTGAAAACGATTTAAACGTTGAAGAGCCATTAGAGAGGCAGATTGTGAGTAATGTGAGATTCGAACGTTCACCCGAACGCCGCCCCATTAGCTCCGGCAGCGCAACGGAAAAGAAATCTGCGGTACACGCTGCCATTACGGCGTCCCTCAGGGCTCGGTATTGGGCCCAGTGCTGGATTTCAGTGATGTGCAGTATTGCTTCATCCTTTCATTCTGCCCCAGCGGAACCGCAGCCGCGTCGCGCTAAACGTTATCAATCAGCTAACAGCAGCCTGTTTAAAAATCACTCAAGGCTCACATGGTATTAAAAGCTGCCAATGCAAATGCTAAACAAATACTTGTTCCTTATCTACAAGCGTCAAGCTGTCTAAAGTAGATCTCAACCAGGGGTGGGCAGTATGAACATAATTTAGTGTACTAAGTAGTAATTATATACTATGTTAACAATGTGCATCACAATACCCACACAGTTCAAAAGTTTGGGGTTGGCATGTGTTGTTTTTATTCAGTTAATATGCATTAAATTGAACAAAAGTGACTGTAAATATAATCAATAATGTTACAAGAGATTTATGTTTCAAATAAATGCTGCTCTTTAGAGCTTCCTATGAGTTATTCCTCAGAACTGCAAAATACAAACTCACAATTCTGGCTTTTTTTTTTTTAGAATTGGGTGATATAAACTCGCAATTGTGAGAAAAAAAGTCAGAATTGGGAGATAGGACCTCACAATTCTGAGCAAAAAAAAAAGTTTATACTGCAAATTTATCTTGCAATTCTGAGTTATTTTCTATACAATTATCTATACAATTCTAAGAAGAAAGTCAATCACAATATGTAAACTCAAGATACAAACTTGCTTTTTTCTAAGAATTGCGTTATATAAACTTGCAATTGTGAGAAGCCAGATTTGTGTGATATAAACTTGCAATTTTTATTTTTTTTTGCTCTATCAGAATTAGGAACTATAAACACAATTCAGACTTTTTTCCCAGAATTGCATGATACAAACCCTCAATTTGGACTCTTTTTTTATTTGCTCACAATTCTGAGAAAAAAAAAGTCAGAATTGCGAGGTACAAAGTCACAATTACAAGAAAAAAAGCCAGAATAGCGAGATACAAAGTAGCAATTATGAGAAAAAAAAAATGCCAGAACTGCTAGATACAAAGTCGCAATTACGAGAAAAAAAGTCAGAATTGTGAGATAAAGTCACAATTACGAGAAAAAAAAACGCCAGAACTGCGAGATACAAAGTCACAATTACGAAAAAAAAGTCAGAATTGTGAGATACAAAGTCGCAATTATGAGAAAAAAAACGCCAAAACTGTGACATACAAAGTCGCAATTACGAGAAAAAAAAGCCAGAATAGCGAGATACAAAGTTGCAATTGCGAGAAAAAAAAAGTCTGAATTGTGAGATACAAAGTCACAATTACAAGAAAAAAAATGCCAGAACTGCGTGATACAAAGTCACAATTACAAGAAAAAAAGTCAGAATTGTGAGATACAAAGTCGCAATTATGAGAAAAAAAAGTCAGAATTGTGAGATACAAAGTCGCAATTATGAGAAAAAAAAGTCAGAATTGTGAGATACAAAGTCGCAATTACGAGAAAAAAAAAACGCCAGAACTGCGAGATACAAAGTCGCAATTACGAGAAAAAAAAGCCAGAATAGCGAGATAAAAAGTCGCAATTGCGAGAAAAAAAAAGTCAGAATTGTGAGATACAAAGTCACAATTACGAGAAAAAAAAAACGCCAGAACTGCGAGATACAAAGTCACAATTACGAAAAAAAAGTCAGAATTGTGAGATACAAAGTCGCAATTATGAGAAAAAAAACGCCAAAACTGTGACATACAAAGTCGCAATTACGAGAAAAAAAAGCCAGAATAGCGAGATACAAAGTTGCAATTGCGAGAAAAAAAAAAGTCTGAATTGTGAGATACAAAGTCACAATTACAAGAAAAAAAATGCCAGAACTGCGTGATACAAAGTCGCAATTATGAGAAAAAAAAGTCAGAATCGTGAGATACAAAGTCGCAATTATGAGAAAAAAAAGTCAGAATTGTGAGATACAAAGTCGCAATTACGAGAAAAAAAAAACGCCAGAACTGCGAGATACAAAGTCGCAATTACGAGAAAAAAAAGCCAGAATAGCGAGATACAAAGTCGCAATTGCGAGAAAAAAAAAGTCAGAATTGTGAGATACAAAGTCGCAATTACGAGAAAAAAAAGCCAGAATAGCGAGATAAAAGTCGCAATTGCGAGAAAAAAAACGTCTGAATTGTGAGATGCAAAGTCGCAAATACAAGAAAAAAAAACGCCAGAACTGCGTGATACAAAGTCGCAATTACGAGAAAAAAAGCCAGAATAGCGAGATACAAAGTCGCAATTGCGAGAAAAAAAAAGTCTGAATTGTGAGATACAAAGTCGCAATTACAAGAAAAAAAAAACAGAATTGCGAAATACGAAGTCGCATTTACAAGGAAAAAAAAAAAAGTAGAATTATTTATAACACACAATGAACACCATATTAAATGTACTTCATTTATAATGGACTACATCATATCTTGACATAGATTATTTAAGATCTACACACAGCATCTTACTACATCTTGTGTTGAGTGTTATTTCGCCATCTGCAGCTGCCGCTACAGAGCCCCAAATACCAGGACAACCAGGCACAAGAACAGTTTTTTCCAAAGGCAATCTACCTTATGAACAGCTAAATGTTCACCCCATTTTGCAATAAAAATATGTGCAATAACCTTATATTTTTTTGTGAGCTATAGTTAATACTATGAGTGAGATGTAAACTCACAAATGTGTCAGAATTGTGTCAAAAGAGTCAAAATTGTGAGACACATAAAGTTGCAATTACTTTTCATTTTTTATTCGGTGGTAAAAAACGGGCTTCCATGGAAATGTGAAAAAAATAAAAACGCGATTCCAAATCAGTATTTCTTGTCTTCTGAGAATACATATTGATTTATTCAATGATTTTCTTATGCTATTGTATTTTTTCGTCTTCTTGTATTTAGCACACACCTCACTACATACATATTAGATTTGTTCACTCAGACTGCATGAGAAAAACAAAACTGTAATTCAGTGTAAATTCTTCCAAAACAAGTTTTACCAAGTCAATTTATCATCCGAGGATGATTAGATATTTTGACCGAAAAACAAGACAAAAACACTGATTAAGAAAATGAGGTTGAGATTACACTGCAAGAATGTGAGAAATAATGCGAGGAAGATAAAGAGGAGTCTTTAATGATGCGATGGAGAGAATTATACAAAGGGGAAGAAACGTGATGCTGTCTGCAGACAAACATCCGGATGGAGTGGAAATCCACAGGAGATGCCACACTGAAGAAAGTCAAGTGAGAGAGAAATTAGAAGGTGAGAGTATGAGTGAGAAAGTCGAGCGAAAGAGGGATCAAACCTTACTACTCACTGGAGTGTCGGGTGAATTCGCGGATTCACAGTTTGGGGTCTGTGAATGCAAGCCTGTGAATATTTATAAAGGAGAGTGAGCCTGAAACGAGACGAGAATACGAGCCGGAGAGACATCGTTTGCTTAAGCGAAGACACGATTTCTCCTCTCAATCCTGAATGAAATTTCTTGAGTGTACATGTAGCTATGAGCCGCTGCCCTCGAAGCGAATCCGAGAGGATTTTTGACGGCGAACTAGTGAAGGGGTAGCAAAGGGCATCCGAGAGAGAGCCAGAGAGCGTTTGAAGGGATATGAAAGCCTTGTGCCAAGTGACTTTCCCGCCTAGACACTATAATACACTAAAGCTTCATGTAAATGCATGATCCTACAGTGGGGAAAACTCTTGCCCTGCAGCAAGTTTCCTGTAGTTTACCAGCCTACGCTCAGCCCACCTGAATATTAACCTGGTGTTTTGATTCGATACACTCACAGAATTCATTTCTCCATCAAGATTCTTTCAAGCTGTAGATGTCAGGGGCTTTGTTCAATAAAAAACTTCTATCGGCCTGTCAGCAAATACCGCTTTCTCCAGAAATCGGTGCGGGCTTAGCGTGAAAAGTGGACTCGTGCTTGCTCGACAGACACTTCAATGGTCCATGAAGGATAATTCAGGAGGGACACCTGCTAACACTATGGTGACATGAACAAACCAAAATCAAAGTGTTCTTCACAGCTGGAGAGGGTATGAGGAGGAAACAGACCATTCAATGAAAAATTAATGAGAAGTGCTCAACATGGTGGCTGCAGGAAAGAAGAAGAGCCTGTTATTAGCCATTTAGTTTATTAGCCACATGCCACCAAGGCATTGTTTTGAATGGAATAGAATACTAGCACACCACTTATTGAACACCGTGTTTTGCCCACTATATATTATGGAAGCCCGTTTCTGCCACTGAATAAAAAAAATGTTATTGCGACTTCTCACAATTCTGAGACACAAACTCACAATTGTGAGTTATAAACTCAGAATTGCGTGATATAAAATCGCAATATTGAGAAATTAAGTCAGAATTGTATGACATAAGCTCGCATAAGTCACAATTGTGAGAAAGTCAGAATTGAGAAATAAAGTCGCAATTGCGAGAAAAAAAGTCTGAATTGCGAGATACAAAGTTGCAATTACGAGAAAAAAAGTCAGAATTGTGGGATACAAAGTTGCAATTATGTGAAAAAAAGTCTGAATTGCGAGATACAAAGTCGCAATTATTAGAGAAAAAAGTCAGAATTGTGGGATACAAAGTCACAATTATGAGAAAAAAGTCACAATTACGAATAAAAATCTCTGAATTGCGAGATTCAAAGTCGCAATTGCGAGAAAAAAAAGTGAATTTCGAGATACAAAGTTGCAATTACGAGAAAAAAAAAATTCAGGATTGTGAGATACAAAGTCACAATTACGAATAAAAATGTCTGAATTGTGAGATACGAGGTTGCAATTACGAGAAAAAAGTCACAATTATGAGATACAAAGTTGCAATTACAAGAAAAAAGTCAGAATTGCAAGATACAAAGTCACAATTATAAGAAAAAAGTCACAATTATGAGAAAAAATGTTTGAATTGCGAGTCGCAAAAAAGTCGCAATTTCGAGATATAAATTCAGAATTGTATGATATAAACTTGCAGAATTGCAAGATACAAAGTCTCAATTACGAGAAAAAAAGTCAGAATTGCGAGATACAAAGTCGCAATCACGAGATATAAACTCAGAATTACGAGATACAAAGTTGCAACTACGAGAAAACTCACAATTCTAAGAAAAAATTGTTTAGTTCTGAGAGGAAAAAAGATATGAGATACTGATATGGTCTTAGAATTGCAATGATAAACTTATAATTCTGTTATAAACAGTGTAGCTTTTATAACTTTATTGTTATAAACTTGTTTATAAAGTTATAAACTTGCAATTCTGAGAAAAAAAATATGTTTATATCGCAATACTGACACAGAATTTCAACTTTAAATTAAGTTTTTTTTTTCCTCCGAACTTGCAATTCTGACTTTATAACTTAAAATTGCAGGTTTATGTGTCACGATTCTGAGAAAAAAAGAATTTTGAGATGTAAACTCATCAAAAATAACTTAATTTGTGTTCTGAAGAAGAATGAAGGTCTTACGGGTTTGGAACAAGTAATTAATAACAGAATTTTAATTTTCGGCTAAACTATGCCTTTAAGCTAATTTCTTCACAACATTTGTAAATGTAGAGAGCATTAGCTAACATATGAACTGAAGCTTAATGCCATTTATTATTGAATTGAAAGTTTGATAACATCTGTAAGCTAAAACTAATGATCCATTGAGCATTGGTAATGATTAAGTTTTTTGTTAAGAAGTGTTTAATCATAAACCAAAATGTGTAGATTTTCAAGAAGTGCATGATGATGAAATAACGATCTGTTAATTATTAGGTAACATATAATAAAAAGTAAACATTAAAAAGCACATTACCTCATATTTGTAGCTATTCGAGTAAAAATTAGTGAATTATCTGTTAAGCATTATAATGTTTGTTAATGATTTATTAATGAAAGTTATTATAGTTACAATATTTAATTATTTAATAATTTTATTCATTATATTGTTTGCATTTTTTATTAATTTATTGTTTTTTTTAGTATTATTGTTATATTAAAACATCTTTTAGGAATGTCTTCATTTGTAAAAGCAGTATAAATATAAAGTAAATAAAGTTAAAACCTCCCCGGGGAATTGCTAAGACAGTCACCAACTTGCTTAGAGAATGTAACCACACAAACGAGATCACCTGAGGCAAACAATCCTGCCAAGCAGAGTCAACATATCGGCAGCCGAAGAGCTCAATAATGGTTTTGAGGGTTTCTACCACTCATTAGCACAGCGCTAGTGGTGGAACGTGAAGATAAGCGCCGGATCGGTGGCCTGTGACACGCCGCCGCTTATCTGACGAGCCCATCGAACCTCTATCAATACACGACCCAGAAAAATCCACGAGACCAACACCTGTTCGATCAGCCGACAGTCAAACAGCACGCGACAACCCGATGACCTGCAGGATGGCTAGTTAGACAGCCAATAAATACACAAAGCAAAGGATGAGATGCGGATGAGCACACACAGAGACCTCTAAAAGTAGTTCAATGCCCTGTGACCGAGGCATTACACTCTGGAGGAGAAACACAGGGCAGTCATGCTATATACAATCAGTGTTGGGAAAAGTTACTTTTAAAAGTAATGCATTACAATATTGCGTTACTCCCTAAAAAAGTAACTAATTACCTTAGTTACTTTTTCTGGAAAGTAGTGGGCTACATTACTTTTGCGTTACTTTTTAAATCTGTTTGTTTTTAATATAAAAACGTTCGATTCTTAGCAAATGTAAAAACCCTTTCACACCAAAATGAAATTAAGTGAATAAACCTAAGGCTAAAGAAAAATGTAATTCATGCCTGTACAGTAGAACTAAAGAAAGTTCAACACTCTTCAGCAATGAGAAAAAAAGCACAAATGGTAGTTAATCTGAAGTAAGTATTATTATTAGTACACTGCAAAAAATGCTTTTCTTACAGCCAAAATATCTAAAAATTCTTAAATCAAAAGGGATTTTCTAGACAAGTAAAAATTATTGTCTTGTTTTTTCAAGTCAACAAGTCAAAATTAAGCTTTTTTTGTTTGAAACAAGCTAAATAATCTCCCAATGGGGTAAGCAAAATAATCTTGTTTTCTGTTTCTTACAGCAGATTATTTTGCTTGTTCTAAGCAAAAACTCACTTAATTTTGACTTGTTTTTTTTCTGAAAACAAGAAAATAATTATTTACTTGCCTAGAAAATCCTTCTTGATTTAAGAATCATTTTTATATTTTGGCTGGAAACAAGACAAAAAATGTAAGTAAGAAAAGTATTTTTGCAGTGTATGGATGAATTGGATCAACGAAGGTCAGCAGCAAAGTCATTGGTAATAAAATTGGATTAAATATTTAAAGGAAACAAAAAGTAACTAGCCTTACTTTTTTGAAAAAGTAACTCAGATATTTTTTTGGAAATGAAAAAGTAATGCGTTAGTTTACTAGTTACTTGAAAAAAGTTATATTATTATGTAACTTGTGTTACTTGTAATGCGTTACACCAACACTGTATACAATGCAATATTTTTATTTTCAATCCCTGGTTCGCGGGACTTAAAAAATAGGTCGCCAGGATGATTTCCGGAAGATGTATATATGTATGTAACAAAGTTCAAGACTCGGGGAAAGATGCGGGAAACTGCAAACGTAACTTTAATAACAAAATAAACATTAACAAAACGAAAGTAAACGGCAGCCGCCTCACGCCAGACTCCAGTGCGTATCTGTTTGCCCTTCAGTCAGAATCCACTCACCGCTCAAAACGCTGGATTTTTTTGTTCAGTCCTGAGTTCTGCAAGCTAATTATTCCTCTAATTATAACAAAGCCTGTAGACGCGCTCAGAATGCACCATCAGTGCCGCCAAGGGTTTTACTGAAAACTGAAATTAAAACGCGCACTCGCATTCAATATCAATTTTAATACCCCGCGTTTAGAAAGCGATTCCCCAATGCGCGCAAATTAGGCTATATGACATATCTAGGCTAGTGTTGGGCGATATGCTGAATTTTCATATCGTCCTATCGTCAGCCTGTGAGCTCGCCGATACACGATACTATCGTGCTACTTTAATTATCCATGTACTAAATTCCTTATTTGTTTTGTAAGGGTAGTCTCGTTGTGTACAGAGCGCTGATGATCGTTCCGCCTGAGTGGTTCCAGTTTACTTTCGGTTTCATTCTCTGCTATCCCCTATCTTCAGTGAGTGGTAAGCTAAATGTGCGTGCATGAATGTAAATCAATTTATCTTTCTTTACCCGTCACGTTGCGACAATGTTACCGCTGCATGTCTGATTGTTGTCATTAGCCCATACTGTAGTTTTGTTCATATAGAATGTGGAGAAGCGATGTGCGTGAATAAGGAGCTAAGAACCGCGGGAAACGTCGCGTTTTTATGGTGAAACAGATAGCGTCAAAAAGAAGCTGTGAATAAGAAGCTGGATTCAGCCTCGCGTACGTATGTTTTGAGCCATTTTATCTCATAATGTTTCTACTTGACGCGCATACAGATGTTACTGAGGTGAATGTTTATGTTTACTATATACATACGGATTCTGAACGTATTTGTTTGTTTCAGCCTAAACCACATTTTACCACCTCAGTGACCTAATAAATGTGCAGTGCTGGATAATATAATGCTTATATTTCCTTAGTTATTTTAAAAAGCAGCTACAGAAAACGAGCAAAGAACATTTGTCAAAGAACATTACTATCCTAGTCTATAGGGAGTTTATACACTTCAAAAAACACTCGCGTTATACTCAATAAAGCCATCTACACTATATGATGAATAAAATCTCTTACCCCGTATTTTCACTGTAGCCTACACGTCTGCGGCACATTACGGCTCTGACGCCCCGCGGCAAGTTTCTGAAGCATACTAGAAGCGGCTCTCCGCGCTGCTTAGCTAAATATAAGCGCCTAGTCTGTTTTTGACGGATAATAATAATAATCGTCTTGGTATCGTCAAAGGCATCCGCAACAGGCGATATCTCTGACTATCGTCGATACACGATACTATCGTCTATGGGCACAACCCTAATCTAGGCTTTATAACTGTTGCTGTGAGTTCTTTATAGTGTATATAGGTTGCGTGGCGGACGCGTCGCGGATTTGTTGCGTGTTGATTTTCCTTTCCGCGCCTATGTTAACAGATTAGAGCAGCCACACTGTCTGCGGAATACGCGCGTATCAGGTGCGGTAACCACACCGCAACCGCGACCCCGCGACAGAACAGAAGTGAAGCGGATTTTTTCCGCAGCAGTCATGTAACAAACCCACTCCGCCACGCAGGCAGTGTGTTCCAGGCGCAAGGCTTCGGTTGAAAACGGCATGCAGCTCCGCATGCTCTGTTAGGCTGGCTAGACAGCTCACATTTCATTGAACAAAAATATGTCTTTATATTTCAAACTTTAAATTAAATCGCAACCTGGTTGCAAGCTATAGTGAAACTAGTACCTACACTCTTTTCTCCATGGCTTGCTGACAGCTCTTCCCCCTCCTGTTCACTAATGGGCGATTCAAGTGCGAATGAGAACTGTTTCGCGGGGGAAGTCACGTGTTGGAAAAAAAAAAGAATATTCGAATCTCAGAATTGAAAATCGAATGCCAACCCACCGAACGAATATTCGAATATTCTAGTCCAGCCCTACAATATTTATTTATAAAGCGCATTTAAAAACAACCAAAGTTGACCAAAGTGCTGTACATATAAAAAAACTGAGGCACAAGGTTATTAAGGGCTTATAGGCAAATGCCGGTATCAAATTTTCATGTTGCCATAAATTTATAATGTTTTTATCACGGTATACGGTATTATCACAGTATTGAAATGTAGCTGCAAAAAAGTGAACATTAAAACACAATAAAGCAACACACAAAAAATGTATAAAGTTCAAGATTTTACACAGATTAAAGTGCAAAAGAATTAAAACACCAATAGGTATCACTTTACAGTAAGATCTTATTAGTTAATTATTATTAGTTAACATGATCAAATGAACAAAAGCTACATTTGCTACAGAAGTTATTAATCTTTGTTAAAAATAACAACTTTTAGTTCATGTTAGCTCGGTTTATTAAAAAAAAACGTTTGATTTTTAAGTGTTATTATTATTATCATCATTGTTATAATACAGTATAACAGGTTTATTTCTGAACAATAAACACACAATAAATCAATACACAAAATTGTATAAAGTTAAAAGTTTTACACAGATTAAAGTGCAAAAGAATTAAAAGACCAATAGGTATCACTTTACAGTAAGATCTTATTTGCTAACCTTAGTTAATGCATTAACATTATCAATGAACAAAAACTACATTTGCTACACAAGTTATTAATCTTTGTTAAAAATAACAACGTTCAGAGTTCATGTTAGCTCGAGTTCATTAAAAAAACAGTTTATAACTTTTGATTTTAAAAACATGTTACTATTATTATTATTATATTGGAATTATCTAAGATTAATGAATGTTTAGCTTTCATTAAGATTATGTTTAATGTTTAATTTTTCATGGGGAGTTTATTTTAAATAATTTATCAAATAATGTTAACTTATGAAGCCCTAAAGTAAAGTGTGACCAAACAATAAACAATCAATACACTTTCAAACAATATCTAGGGCATGTTGTAGTCCAGATTAAAGTGTAAAACGTGTTAAAATAAATAGCCTATTGAGTCTAAATATTAAAGTATGAAACTATGGTGAAACCTTTCTTAAAACAGAATAACTTTCAAACAGTGATCCATGCCTTTGTAACAACCCATTTAGACTACTGTAATTCACTCTATTTATTTTAGATAGTTGACGGAGATTATTTTACTACAGCACTGATCTGTTTATCGAATTTCATATTTTGGGTTAGGGTCAACATCTAACATACAATTTTCCTTTTCCCCAAATAAGATTACTGCAGTTTTATTTTCATTTAAACGTAAAAAATTGCTCGAGAGCCAGAGCTTAAGTTCTTCTAAACAGGCCAACAGTGGTCGTAAGCCATTTTTATCATTATGCTTTGAAGGAAAATAGATCTGAGTGTCATCAGAATAGATAAAAGGATACTTATATATTTTTAAAGGATATTTTTATTAAAAATGGAAACCAGAAGGAGCTTATACAAGTAAACAATACCGGCCCAAGTATTGATCCCTGTGGAACCCCACAATTAAGAGGTATTCTAGAAGAGCAATGCGAACACTAAAATATCTGTTGGTCAAATAAGAACGAAACCACTGTAAGACTGTGCCACGCAGGCCCACAGATGTCTCTAAACGTGTCAGCAGAACCTCATGATCAACCTCTATATCACAAATCCACTTTCTTAAACCGCATCTAGTGAATTCCTATTTGTCAAACACACAAAAAGCTGCTTCTAGCATGCTAAAGTTTAATTCCAGCTCTGTATAAATACACTTTCCTGTCATTTTCACCACAATTGAACTGCAAGACCTTGATTAGGACAGGTGTTTGATTAGAGCTGGAACTAAACTCTGCAGGAAACTAGCGCTGTGGCCGCAATTAACATAACATTTGCTCTAAAATAGCAGAATACAATAGTTCAGCACAGTATACAACTCTATTTCTGCAGTATATAGCACTTTTTTATAATTGTATGGTAGCAAACTTTGCTCAGGCTAGCCTTCTAATGCACAAACAAATAATATACAATGTTATTTCGCTAACATTCACATGTAAACAGAGACAATATGTGATAAGGTGGTTTAATGCTAGCATGTGTGCGGAAATACTATGCGATAAGTTTAGTTAATTTTAACATTCACGTATGGAAACAAAATGCAATAAGTATTATTGCTAGCGGAAACAATACGATAAGGTTGTTTAATAAATGCTATTGCTAACATTCACATGCAAATGGAAACAATGTGATAAGGTCATCTAGCTAATGCTAAGGTTCAAATGCAAACAAACAATATGCGATGAAGCCATTTAGCTAGTGTTTAACAGTAAACAAACAATTGCAATAAATTTAGGTAATGCTAATGTTTGCATGCAAATGGAAAAAAGTGTGATTTGTTTGTTCAGTGAATGCTAACATTCACAATCATATTGAAAAAAATCTAACTAATACTAGCATTCACATGCAAACAGAAACAAAATGTGATCAAGCTGTTTAGCTAATGCTAATGTTAAAATATAAACAATTTGTAATAAAGTTGTTTCAATAATGCTATTGCAGACGGAAACAGTATGTGCTAAAAAATCACTTAGCTAACGCTTAAAAGTAAACAATTTGTAATAAAGTTGTTTAGGTGATGCTAATGTTCACATGAAAATGGAAACAACATGCAATATGTTTGTTAAGTGTATGCTAAAATTCACATGCTAGCGGAAACAATGCGATAAGGTCGTTTAATAAATGCTAACATTCACATGCAAATGGAAACACTGCAATAAAGTAATCTAGCTAAGGCTAACGTTCAAATGCAAATAACAATATATGATAAATCCATTTAGCTAATGTAATAAAGTTGTTTAAATAATGTTAGCATGCAAATCGAAACAATATGCAATAAATTCGATTAATGTATGCTCAAATTCACATGCGAATGGAAATAATGCAATAACGTCATCTAGCTAATGCTAACGTTCAAATGCAAACAAACAATATGCGATGAAGCCATTTAGCTAATGTTTAACAGTAAACAAACAATTGAAATAAATTAGTTTCGGTAAGGCTAATGTTTGCACGCAAATGGAAAAAAGTGTGATACGTTTGTTCAGTGAATGCTGACATTCACAATCATATGGGAAAATAATGCAATAACGTTCACATGCAAACAGAAACAAAATGTGATAAAGCTGTTTAGCTAATGCTAATGTCAAAATGTTCACATGAAAATGGAAAAAACATGCATTAAGAGCCGGGGGGTGAAAACTTTTAAACAGAATGGAAAAGTGTACATTTTGCTCATTTTGACTAAATATCATATTTTTTTCATTTAGTACTGCCCTTTAGAAGCTACAGAAGATACTTGCATGTTTCCAAGAAGACTAAATTAGTTACATTTACCATGATCTTCAAATTTCAAAAGTTTTCACCCCCTTCTGGAGCATCAGTGAGTGTTTGAACCTTCTGTAATAGTTGCATATGAGTCTCTCAGTTGTCCTCAGTGTGAAAAGATGGATCTCAAAATCATACAGTCATTGTTGGAAAGGGTTCAAAAACACAAAAAATGCTGAAAAACCAAAGAATTTGTGGGAGCTGAAGGATTTTTCTGAAGAACAGCTGGCAGTTTAACTGTTCAGGACAAACAAGGGACTCATGAACAACTATCACTAAACAAAAAAACACAGCTGTGGGTCATTCAGGTAACAACACAGTATTTAGTATCAAGGGTGTGTAAACTTTTGAAAGGGGTCATTTTTATAAATTCAACTATTATTTTCTTTTGTGGACTATATGTAAATGTCTTTTTATGTAAAATATCTTATTCAGGTCAGTACTAAATAAAAATAACATGCATTTTATATGATCCCTCTTATTTTGCTAAAAGTAGTAACATTTTGCACATTCAGCAAGGGGTATGTAAACTTGAGCACAACTGTATAAACTGACCCTTAATGACTGGTTTTGTGGTCCAGGGTCACAAAGGGTCTGTGACAGCATCTTCCAATACTGTATAGTCCTACAGCGTACTCAAAAACGCATGTATTTTTAGTGCAAGTATGCAAATTGAGACGCCGCGGTTGATTAGCTAGTTCAGGTGTGTTTGATTAGCCAGATCTGAACTCTGCAGGAAGGTAGATCTCTGCTCCACAGAATTGTTCAAAAATAGACCATGATTACCGCCAATGGCGAAGCAGATTCGAGTGTTTGTTTGAAATACTTACGGCACAAACGACTCTGGATTGTTTTGAATAAATCACGCTATTGACTTATTGACTTTTAGAAGGGATTGCAGCATGAGCTGTAATGGATCGCTAGCCATCGGGGTGAAAATAAAGAGGTTGGGTGTTTACGGACACGCTTAAACCCAAACATCCTGTGCTTTAACGACGCCTCCTGGCGAGGGACACCTTCCACCCCTCGCGGTGACAGAGTCTGGCCCCCGAAAAACTCACCCGGTTTCCTGCGAGAGCCCACAGCCGGCCGATAATGAGAGCGAGAAGGAGAGCATGTCAAGAAGTGGATTCTTTCTGCTGAGCGCCATCTGGAAAATGCGTGCTAGATAAACAAGTACGCCGCTCGTATCCCCTCCTCGCACACATTGCGCGCGGACACACAAAGCCTTTTGGATTGTCAGGGATTCTGGCTTATCAATTTCCAGCCAGATACAAACCCAAAGATGAGAAAACGCACAATAGCGAGAGCGAGCGAGCGAGAACGAAACGGGGAATGCAGGTTTTACAGGCCACAATGGCCCGACCCGCGGCGAAGATGATGGCTGGGGCTTCGTTTTTCACAGTCCTTTGTGCGATTTCAGTCTGGTTGAACTCAACACACGGGTTAAATGGAAAGCGCTGAGATCCGACAGGCAAAAGAGGTTGTAAAAATGAGGCCTTAGTGAAAATCACGCAGCAAAAAGCATCACGTTGAAGAAAAGGGTTGGTGTGAACCTGAAAATGCCTTCAGGTACAAATGTGAAGCGGAGAGGAAGCCAAGTCGACATGTGAAACCCTCTGAACAAGAAACCACCCAGAACTGAAACATTTAAGGGCAACTACTTAAAAACTACAATAGATCTATTCAACCAACAGAAATAGATGGCAACAAAGTAAAAAATATTTTTAAAATTAAATAAATGAACTATATATACACACATATATATATATATATATATATATATATACACATTTTTACATTTTTATTTAGTGCAATTTCTATTGTTAACACTAGATATGAAATAAAAAAAATATATATAAATAATAAAAACTATAATTAAATACTAAAATGTAATAATACTTTTGATTTTGGGAAACAACGTACTACACAACTGTTACTAATAAATAAAAATAAGGAAAGAAAAAAGTTAATAATGGTACATTATAATAATAAAAAATGTAAAAAATGTATATTACTTTGTATGATTTATTTAAATTTGAATTTAATTTATAATAATTTGTTTATAATTTTACTTTTTTATTCAACATTTTAAATTTAAGTTTAGTATTTTAAATGTTTTGTTTTTATTTTAATGAATCTTTTTTTTTTTATATTTCACTTTTTTATCTATCTATCAATTTTTTTTTTACATAAATGCTATTCTTAATTGTTTTATTATTTATATATTTGTAAAATTGTTTCTATACTTTGTATTATTTATTTAATTTAAATTTTTATTCAACATTCTAAATGTTTAGTATTTAAAATGTTTTATTTTTATTTTAATTAATCATTTTTATTTTATTTTTTATAAACAATTTTATTAGTTTTACTTTTTTATATTATTTTTAATTTTAATAGTAAAAAAGTGGAAAAAATAAATAATTAATAATAAAATAAATACAAAAACAGAAAATTCCTGATCATTTAACAAAAATAATAAAATACTAAATAAACAAAACATTAATTAAATACATTTAAAATGCAAATAATGTGGAAATAAATGTTACATATGCACATTTCATAATAAAATGTAAATAAAATAAATATTTAATTAATTTAAATAATAAAATAAAAAGTATAAATAAAATGACATAATTTTGAGTTTGAGAATCAGTATACTACAAAACTACTACTACTACCAACACAAAAAATAAAAACTAAAAGCAATACATAAAAGTAAAGAAATATTGATGTATGAAAAATAAATATAAACAATGTAAAAAAGTGTAAATAATAATAATAATAAATAATTAAATGATTAATAAAATATATATATATATATATATATATATATATATAAATACTGAACACCTAAAATGTAAAAAATAAAACAAAAATTATATATATATATATATATATACACACACACATATTATATATATATATATATATATATATATATATATATATATATATATACACACACACACACAATTATATAATTATATAAATATTTATATTATATATAAAATATACAAATAATAAATGTAAAATAATGTAAAAAAGTGAAAATAATAAAAAGTTAACTTAAAAGATGACTTAAAAATAAAAAATATTAAATAATGAATAAAATTAAACATTTACATTTAAAAACAATAATAAAAATAAAAAATATAAACAAAACAAACTTAATTAAAATTAACTACATTAAAATAAAAATTTTATAGAAATAAATCAATATATAAATAAGATCAAAATGTAAAAATTGTTTAGTTTATTATAGTTTATTTAAAAAAATGACAGATATAGATAGATAATAATAAAAACTGTAAACAAATTAATTAAAATAAAAATAAAACATTAAAAATACTACACTTAAATTTAAAATGTTGAATAAAAATGTAAAATTATAAACACATTATTATAAATTTAACTAAACTTAAATAAATTATATAAAGTAATACAGAAACAATTTTACAAATACATCAATAATAATACAAAAAGAAATTGAGAATACCATTTATTTAAAAAAAAATAAAATTAAAGAAAGATAGATAGACCGGTGGACCAACCACTGAACTAAGGAGCTGTTTGAGACAAACCACCACCCTTAAACTCAACTCTTCGAAACAGATCTAACGGTGTAAGAAAAGAGATGACACCCTTCCTCCAAACACAAACACACACACAGCCATGTTGACTAGCATCAGCTGACCTGCACTGTTCAAGCGTTGAGGGGCTCAGGTGGCAGGTGAGATCTGGAGGCGTTTGACAAATCAAGGCGGTCAGATAACGACAAGCCAGCGTCTCCCAGAAGAGGACGTGGACGGGGAGGAACCGGGCGGCTGTCCATTTGCATCGAATCACAGCTGAAGACTCTGACCTGATTACGAAACCTGCGTGTTCAGCCAGAGCTCTGAGGACGACGCACAACCTCTGATCAAAACCACGAGGACAGAGACACAGAGATGCAACTTTGTTTGGACGTCTTTAATTGAGAAGATCAGAAACGGACGATAACGTGAAATCACAGCGCTTGAGGACGTGTCTGTTGTCTACAAATGAAGATCCCATCAATCTCCAAGCAAGTAAAAACTAATTACAGCTCAACAAACACAATGGCGGGATTACAATTTGCATACATCTACCACATATGAAAGTGTGTACTTGCTGGTATGTAAATATATTGTAAATAAAATAAACAATTGGATTTTTTTTTTTTTTTTTTTAATAAATAATAAAGAAAAAGAAATAGAAAAATAACAACAATATATATTATTTCTATATAACAATAATAATAAATAATAACAAAATATAATACAATTTAATAAAATATCAAATGAATAGTAAAATGCTTCACAATGTTGCAAAAAAATAGGTAAATATCACTGTGTATTACTGCACACAGGACTAAATATAATAATAATAATAATAATAATAATAATAACAACAGATAAAAATAAAAAAATTATATTTAATAAACAAATACATCAAAATAAAATACTAAATAAATAAATGAATAAATAAATAAATACTCTATAGCTTCAAAATGTTGCATTAAATAATAAAATTAAAAATTAATAATAAAATAAATCAAAATAAAATACTAAATAAATAAATACTATATAGCTTCACAATGTTGCATTAAAAAAATTAGGTAAATATCATTGTTTAAAAATATAATAATAATAATAATAATAATGAAAAATAACACAATTAACAATAAATTAATTTATAAAACAAAACAAAATAAAATACTAAATAAATAAATGAATAAATAAATACTATATAGCTGCACAATGTTGCATTAAATACTAACATAAAAAATTAATAATAAAATAAATCAAAAAATACTAAATTAATTGGCTTCACAATGTAGAATTAAATATAGGTAAATATCACTGTTTAAAAATATAACAACAACAAAGAAAAATAATACAATTAAAAATAGATTAGTTTATAAAATAAATAAAAATAAAATACTAAAATCAATAAAATTAATTAATGAATAAACAAACAAACAATTTTAGCTTCACAATGTTGCATTAAAAATAAAAATATAAGTAAATATATTAGGTAAATATTACTGTTTATTACACATAAAATAATATAATAAAAATAAATAATAAAATTAAAAATGTATCGTAAAATAAATCGAAATAAAATACTAAATAATACAACAAACAAACAAATAAATAAATACATTAATAAATGAAATAAAAAAAGATCAATTAATAAAACAATACAAATATAAATAATATAAATATAAATAAAAAAAAATTAGGTTTAAGTTTAGGTAAATATCAGTTTATTACTGTATGCAGGAATAAATAAAAATAATTAAATATCATGATATCAATAAACCAATATCATATATCATATACATTTGCTTTCTACATGTAACAAAAAAAATCTTAAGCATTTTTCTTAAACGTAAAAATATCATCACAAAGTGAAAAATGAAATAATAAATTAAAATAATAATATAAAATAGTAACCAAAAAATTAAAAAATGTTATATAGCTTCACAATGTTGAAATACAAATATTATAGGGATATACTGCTTTTTATTACTTTGCAAAAGGATAAATAAAAGTTATTAAATAACATAATATTAATAAATAGCATCCTACTGTTCATGTAGTGGAAAATGAGGGGAAAAAATGTTTGGGAAAATGTTTTACGTCTCATTTAACCATTTTATAACTTGCATGTAACAAAAATCAGTCTTTCGATCATTTTTTAGAGCATGAAGAATGAAAAATACTGAGATTAAATTTAAACCCTAGTAATTCCAGTCCAGAAAGCATGGAAATCTGGCCATATAATCCTAATGCTATAAAGTATGGATAGTTCACAAACTGGGGTTGAGCCACACAAACACACAAAGACCTAAACTGAAAATCAAGTGGTGTTGATCTCATTTTGTATGTATTTTTGTTGTTGTTGTTGGGGTAAGATCCATAATAAGTTGACTGTGGCGTCTGGTTTACACAACATCCTCTCACGGCGTGATATTACCAGAGAGATAAAGAGCCGCCATTCATTTTTAATGTCAGAAATGTAATGCATTATGAAGAGTCCAAACACACACACATAGAAACGCAGAAATGCACACCTCATTAAGCCGTGCAGGAAACTACTCTGATATCCCTGGGTCCGTGTAAGATCCGCCGTGCCACGAGACTAATGCCGCTAATCGTCTGTCCGGAAAGCTCACGGATACCCTCAGGTAATGGGGCAGCACCTCTAGAGACGGCGGTCCTGCTGGGGAAATCATTTGTGGAGGTCACGCTTACAATCCGGCTACAATGAGAACTCAATGTGCTACAATCAACAAGAAACTGCAGGCCTGGGATGAACTTCATCACACCTTGATTGGAGATTGTTTGAGAATCCTTTTGGACGATTATTATTAATCAAATGGACATTTGCTAAGCCCCGCCCCCTGGGTTGCTGCTGTCAATCACAGAGCAAACCAATAGGAATGAACTCCGGATGATTGACAGGTCAACTATTGTGACGTTTTGGTTTGATCCACAATATGAACTTCTTAAGATTTATTTAAAGGTTTGGAAAAGGAAAAAAAAAAAAAAAAAAAATACAAGTACAAAAAAGAAAAATGAAGAATGAAGAAAAATACAAACAAAAATCAAAGTAAATAAAAAAAATAATAAAACTAAATCAATATATTAATAAATAAATTAGGATATATATATATATATATATATATATATATATAAACATTAACAATTTAATAATAATAAAATGTATAAATAAATAAAATGGAATCAACTTAATAATGAAAATAGGAAATATAAATTAAGAAATATAAATAATAAACAATAACACAAAAGCATAAATAAAAAAATGGAAGCACAAATTAATAATGAAAATAGGAAAATATTAATTATAAACAATAATAAAAATAGAAACAATAATAAAATGTATAAATAAATAAATAAATAAATAAAGGAAACAAATTAATAACAATATAAATATTATAATATAATAAATAAAATATAATTAATATAACAAATGTTGGATTATAAGAATAATAAAAACTATATAAATAAAAAACTAAGAAAAAGAAAAAAGATTAATATAACCATATAAATATAAAAAAAATAAAATAAAACAGATCTATAAATAAGTAAAATATTAAATACAAAGTAGTAATGAAAATATATAATTAATGAGTGGAAATAAAAATATATATATATATATATATATATAAATAAAATAGGAAGCATAAATTAATGAAAATATATCATAAAAGTGGAAATATAAAAATGCTAAAATAAAATGTATAAATAAAAAAAAAACAATATAATAACTGAAGTGGAAAATGTATGTATGTATGTATGTATGTATGTATATATATATATATATATATATATATATATATATAAATAAATAGAAATATAAGATTAATAAAACAGTGGAAATATAAAAATAATCAAATCTGCAAATAAGCAAAAAACAAACAAACAAACAAAAAAATATTATATATATATAAAAATATAAGATTAATATAATAGTGGAAGTATAACAAATAATAAAAACCTAACTAAAAATCAAAGTGTAAATATCAATAAATAAATGTAAATGAATAAAATAAGAAATATAAATAAATAATAAATCATGATAACTATAATCATGGACATGGAAAATAAAAAACTGTGGAAATATAAAAACAATAAATCAGATCTATCAATAAGTAAAATAGGAAATAAAAATTAACAATAAAAATGGAATATCATAAAAATGGAAATAAAAAAAAAAATAAATAAATATATAAATAGACAAAATAGGGAATATCAATAAATAATAAAAAAAATCTAAAAAATAATAAGATCTATAAGTCTATAAGACTTTTTTAAATAAAACTTAAAAACTGAATATATAAAAACAACAAGTAAGATCTATAAATAAGTAAAACAGGAAATAAAATGAATAATAAAAATATAAATGTATAATATAACATAAAAAACACCACTAAATAAAATAGATCATACATAATATAACAGTGTAAATATAAAAATAAGTAAGACTTTTTTTATAAAAATTAATAAAAATATAAGATCAATATAACAGTGACAATCTAAAAATAATAAGTGAGATCTATAAGTAAGTAAAATAGGAATTAAAATTAATAAAAAATAAATTATTATAATATAACATAAAAAACACAACTAAATAAAATAGCTCATACAAAATAATAATAAAAATGTATATATAATATAAAAATGGAAATATAAAAATAATAAAACAAATATATAAATAAATAAAATAGGAAATGTTATGTTTTATAAACAGTAAAGCAATTACTATAATCATGGAAGTGGAAAAAAAATGCACATTTTCAGATCATTTCAAAAACAGTCCAAATACAGATAACCTCCATAGACTTACATTAGATAAGACTGTGGATGGCAACGGTTGCTAAGGTAAGATTGGTCGGTAACAGTTTAAGGCGGGGCTTATCAAGGGTAAATTCCATTAGCTGTCACTAACAGCACAAAAATAACACACTTCATCATGAACAGCAACTCTAAAAGCCTTTGGTGAGATCAAAATGACCTTATATCCACCACACACATGAACAAACACACTCAAGTATCACAAACTACAAAAAACAATCTGTTTAATCAGTATTCTCAACTTAATCATCAACATTTTGACTTTGAAACAAACAAAAATCCTGATTAAAAAGCACAACATCTGGAAAGCATCAGCTTCTATTTTAAGCAGCATACATGAATAAAAAACATCTGATAAACATATTAACAAGTCGCAAATATTCAGAAACATCTGTTAAATGTCGTTCTAACATTCGAGAGGAAACCTTTCGAGCTGATAAGCCCGTTATAATCTACAAAAGCGGGTCTTCGTTAATTAAAGCGCACACACTCAGGGAAAAAAAAAAAAAAAAACGCAGCACTTTAATCCTGTTGACGGTATTACAAACACATATAGAAATGTCAGGGCTTGTCGACATGGTTCAGCGCCCAGGCGTCTGGAAAAGTGATTCTTGTCCTGACTGAAATGATTTCTGCACAAGCTAAATACATTGTACTCACGCTTTTCTTCAGAGGGATTTGGGAAGTTTTAACTCGGTGGCAGGTGGCAGCGGCCGTCGCTGGCAGGCTGTCGAAAATGTTGCCATGACTGATGGCATGTAATCCCAGTACAGCCAACACGTTCTTCTGCGTCTGGAGACAAACAGGTAAAGATCTGCTCGCCTCAGAGCTGCTTCGGGATTTGCAGCGGCATCAGAATGAGTTCAAGCTAAAGTGTGGCTTTTTTAATGTACGAAAATACCTTTTAAGTGAATAAAAACAACACACGTTTAGTTGTTTATGAGTCACTTGCTTGTCCTGAACTGTTAAACTGCCTGCTTTTCTTCAGAAAAATCCTTCAGGTCCCACAAATTCTTTGGCTTTTCAGCATTTTTGTGTATTTCAACCCTTACAATGACTATACAGGCATGTGATCAGCTAGAGACAAAAAGCAGCATTTAATAATCATGCTAACAATATAACATAATATATTATAAAAAAGTACTATAATATATTAAAGTATATAGAATTGTTATTATATATTATATATAATATTATATAATATAATAAAAAATAAATAAAAATAAATAAATAAATATATATATATATATATATATATATAAATTAAAACTTACAATTATCAATGATTTTTAAATAAACATCGTCTATATCTATGACGTATCTATAAGTAAAAAAAATAATAATTATTACAAATTAAAAAAAAATTCAATTTGAATATATTATAAAATGTAATGTTATTCCTTTGACGCAAAGCCAAATTTTCTTCATCATTACTCCAGTTTTCAGTGTCACGTGATCTTTTAGAAATCATCATTTATTTTTACATTTAAAAATATAGGAATAATATAACAGCGGAAATATAAAAATTAGTGCTGTCAAATGATTAACTGCATCCAAAATAAATGTTTATGTTTACATACTGTGTATATTTATTATGTATATATAAATACACATGCATGCATGCATGCATATGTTAAGGAATAATATTTGATTTATATCTAAAATATTTATATTTATTTATAATCTAAATTGTGTACAGGTGTAAATAAATAAATTAAAAAAAAAAAAAAAAAAAAAAAATTATATATATATATATATACACACACATATATATATACATACATACTTTGTTTTAATATATACATGCGTGTGTGTGTGTGTGTGTGTGTGTGTGTGTGTGTGTGTGTGTATTTATTTATATGTACATAATAAATTTAGAAAGTAAACCCACACAGAGTATGTAAATATAAACTTTTATTTTGGATGCGATTAATCGTGATTAATCGTTTGACAGTCCTAATAAAAATAATTAGTAAGAAATATACAAAAAAAAATTATAGAAATATAAATTAATATAGCTGTAGAGATATAAAAATAATCAAACAGATCTATAAATAAGTAAAATATGAAATAAAAATTAATAAGGAATATATATAATTAATATAAGTGGAAATCTAAAAATAATAATAATAAAAATATAAATAAAATAGGAAGCATAAATTATTAATGAAAATATATAATAAAAGTGGAAATATAATAATACTAATACAAATAAGTAACAAAAAATATAATAAAAATAAAAGATTAATATAATAGTGGAAGTATAACAAATAATACAAATATAACTACATAAAATCATGAAAATATAATAAATATAAAAATATCAATAAATAAATAATAAATCATAATACATATAATTATGGAAGTGGGGGAAAAAAATGAAATTAATAAAACTGAAAAAATAGAAAAATAAAAATGAATTGCTTAAGGCCATTTGTGCGATTTCAATTCATCCGAATAAAAGTGCATACATTAACAGAATAAAAGGTGCTGTTAAATCATAAACAAAAATGTATATTTGTGAAAACGAAATGAAAGTTTTGCAGTGCACTACTAGTGGCACCGAACGGAATTGCAATGAATTTGTTTAACAGTTTGACTTATTTCGACTCGACCGATGAGTTTGGGGCGACTTGCTTGATTAAATAATGGCAGAAACTAGCTCTTTATATCACGGCCTTCCACCTGCTTTAAATGGCTTTATATTTAAATGCATTTTTCCTCCCCTTGAGATCTTCATTTTAGCACAAAGGCCATTATACCATCCGTTTCGTAATTCCTGCAGCTGCGTCTAACAGCCGGCCCGTAATTAACTTGAGCGTCCAACTACTTAATTCTCCGAATGAATCAGCATTTGATCATTATGCCCCTACAGAACACATTCAATCCACAGACGCCTAATAATGACTCAGCTTTCTACAGTAATAACATTTATAATGCAAACACGAGAGCTTTTCCCACGGTTTTGGGTGGTTTAGGGTGAGCCTGGTACCTGGCCAAAAATCCACCTCAAGGATGCGAATCACAGAAAACAGGATTTATTTTGCTCTTTTGAAGGGAGAGAGACGAATGCTGTATGCAGGCATACTCTGACGTTCAACGCTGGAAATTGTGGAAGTTGCGAAACCACAAAGACAGACTTGAAGAGGATGTTGTCTGGTGAGGCATGAAAGCATGAAAGAAGCTCTGAAACGCAAAAGGAACAAATCAGGAACACTGCATATCAAATCTGAGACAAAATGATGGCGTCTAACAAAAGCCAGTTGGATTTTTGATTTGATTTGATTTCGAAGCCCCGCCTTCCAGTTAAAAGAGCCAATCATGTGTTTGTTTACTATAGAAAGCACATGCAAATGACCTCTATCACCATGAAAAATCATTTTGTGATTTTTGCATAAGATACACAATTTATTTTTACTTTTTACTTCAACAAAAAGTGACAAAAGTCTAAACTAAAATACATTCAGAAAAAGCTAAAAAACAAAACAAAAAAAAAATACATGTATAAGAATAATAAAAACTACACAAATAAATAAAATAGAAATATAAAAATAATAGAAATATACAATTAACGTAACAGTGGAAATATACATAATCAAACAGATTTATAAATGAGTAAAATAGGAAATAAAAATTAATAATGAAAACAATTCATATAAGTGGAAATAAAAAGATAATAAAATATTAGTGCTGTTCAAACAATTAATCAGGATTAATTGCATCCAAAATAAAAGTGGTATATGGTGTATATTTATTATGTATATATGAAGACATGCACATACAGTATACTTTACATGCATATATTTATATTCATATATGGAAATACATTTAATATATAGACATAACATATTTTTCTTAAATATATACATGCATGTGTGTGTGTGTGTGTGTGTGTGTGTGTATATTTATATATGCATTATAAATATACACAGTACACACACAAATAATTTTATTTCAATCGTTGCCCAGCACTATAATATATACATAAATAAAACAGGTATTAATTAATAATGAAAATATATCATAAAAGTGGAAACGTAAAAATAAATATATAAATAAATAAAATAGGAACTATAAATAAAAAAATAGAACATATAAATCAAATTATAAATTAGATCTATAAATCAGTAAAATAGGAAATAAAAATAAATAACAAATATAAAATATAGGATAGGAAATATAACAAAAAAAATAGAACTAAAAGTAAGAAATACAAATTAATAATATAAATACATCATAGAAAAGTGGAAATAAAAATGAATAATAAAGTAAATATACAAATAAATAAAATAGGAACTACAAATAAATAATTTAAAACACAGTTATTATAATCATGGAAGTGAAAATATTACAAAGAAAATAGAAATATAAGATTAATGTAACAGTGGGAATATAAAAATAATAAATTAGATCTATAACTCAGTAAAATAGAAAAGGAAAAATTAACACAAATATAAAATACAGGAAATTTAACAAAAAAAACTAGATCTAAAAGTAGGAAATACAAATTAATAATGTAAATATAGAAAAGTGGAAATATAAAAATAATAAAATAGGAACTATAAATAAATAAAACATATAATTCATATAATCTTGGATGTGAAAATATTACAAAGAAATTTGTGGATTAATGTAACAGTGAAAATATCTAAAAATAATAAATTTGATCTATAAATCATTAAAATAGGAAACAAACATGAATACAACAAATATAAAACATAGGATAGGAAATAACAACAAAAAAAATGAACTAAAAGTAGGAAATACAAATTAATAATGGAAATATATAATAGAAAATTGGAATATAAAAATAAAATAAAATAAATATATAAATAAAGAATAATAGAAAGAATAATAAAAGTAAGTGACAGCAGTGTGTACTAAAAATAAATTCTGAAAAACATCTTTAAAATTAAAATCAAATTAAGAAAAATACAATAAATAATAATTGATAATAAATATTAAGAATAAATGTAAAAATTGCATACAAAGCTGGCTTTCTTCTCATTTTAAATGTCTTTTTTTAAACGTAATATTGCGAATATCCACAGAAGGCTGTTAGCTGAGATATCTGTCAAATGGTTTTACCCCCGTTTAGCCTCCGAAAACTTTTCAAAAAAGACATTTTTTGAGTGCAGACGTTATTTTTCACTCATAATGTAATTTCGACAGGTAACAATTTGGCCACTAACTGAAATACATCCATTTTTTCCTTTTATCCGGCTATAAGTCGCTTTTTAAAAACAAAAATGCAGTACTCTGGGTTCCATTCAGCAGATTTTACTATAATAATACAATTTATGCAATTTCGCTCGTTTCAGTGTAGAAAATGTTAGAAGAATCCATCATTGACATGCATTTGCATTTCCTACACTAATGTGTGTGGAAAACCCTGTGGAATTTGAGTAAGACTTGTTCAGCACAGCTAAAAGTACATTTTTATTAGCTGAAACCATCATCAGATTATCCAACATGTTTAATAAAGATATTCTTATTCTCCCGGGTCCAGATTCATGCAACGACGAAAACAACCACGTTTTCCAGAGCAGCGTTGTCCGTGCATGTGTCATGGCGGTGCAGTGTGAAACAGATCTAACATGTACTGAGGATGACAGGAGAGACAGAGATGCCAGACCAGGTTGAGGTGTTTTCACCGAGATGTTTGCCATTCCGAGTGCCTCTCATCCCAGCGTTCCTCACGGCGGAAATTCACCCCGAATGCAACGAGAGCGAAAAACAAGCCGGCATTCGGGCAGACGTTCACCCTCACCTCTCATTAGAGAGGCAATATTGTTGCAAACGAGAGAGGCGTGTTCGCCGCATTAATATGAGGAGAAATAATCTGATTCATTGGCCCACAGCTACAAATTATCACCAGTCGGGAACGCAACACAAATCGCTGTTTGAGGAAGGAGCAGGACACGCACGCGGACAAAAAACCGGTCTAATTGATATTCCGAACTGACTTTGTTAATTAAAGCGCTGATTATCGTGCCAAATGGGTCATGACAACTGGAGGCGATGGCTTGTCCTTTAAAAGCAATTGTTAAATTTGTAACAAATTGTCTCCGCTCCCAAGAGTCCTTATCGGAGGTGACGTGACGAGTAAAGGAAATGCTGTGCTCTCAAACAACGGCCAAAATACACTAAAGAATTCACTCTAGAACACTAAATCACACTTTAAGGCCTCACATTCAATATTAAAAACTCAGCTTTGAAATCACAGGAATAAATTATATTTTAAAATATATTCAAATAGAAAAGAGTTATTTTAAATAGTAAAAATATTTCAAAATTTTACTGTTTTTGCAGAGCATACGTTTAATAAATATTACGAATAAAATGTAAAAATTGCATACAAAGCATTAAAGAATGTGACAAAAAAAAAAATCTAATTTTAAATGTTTATAAAATGTACTTTTGCAAATATTCACAGAATGCTGAAGGTTGTTAACTGAGATGTCTGTCAAATGGGTTTTACCCTCTGTTGAGTCTCCAAAAATGTTTAAAAAATTAAAACAAATAAAAAATAATGAAATGAAAAACTTAGAAATCAGAAAATAACACTAAATCACACTTTAAGGTCCCACATTCAATATTAAAAATTCAGGTTTGAAATCACAGGAATAAATTATATATTTTGAAATATATTCAAATAGAAAAGTTATTTTAAATAGTAAAAATATTTCAAAATTGTACTGTTTTTGCAGAACATACGTTTAATAAATATTAAGAATAAATGTAAAAATTGCATACAAAGCATTAAAGAATGTGACAAAAAAAAATCTAATTTTAAATGTTTATAAAATGTACTTTTGCAAATATTCACAGAATGCTGAAGGTTGTTAACTGAGATGTCTGTCAAATGGGTTTTACCCCCTGTTGAGTCTCCAAAAATATTTAAAAAAATTAAAACAAATAAAAAATAATGAAATTAAAAACTTAGAAATCAGAAAATAACACTAAATCACACTTTAAGGTCCCACATTCAATATTAAAAATTCAGCTTTGAAATCACAGGAATAAATTATATTTTGAAATATATTCAAATAGAAAAGTTATTTTAAATAGTAAAAATATTTCAAAATTGTACTGTTTTTGCAGAACATACGTTTAATAAATATTAAGAATAAATGTAAAAATTGCATACAAAGCATTAAAGAATGTGACAAAAAAAATCTTTTGCAAATATTCACAGAATGCTGAAGGTTGTTAACTGAGATGTCTGTCAAATGGGTTTTACCCCCTGTTGAGTCTCCAAAAACTTAAAAAAACAACAACAACAACTTACAAATCAGAAAATAAGTAAATAATTAACACTAAATAACACTTTAAGGCCCCACATTCAAAATTAAAAATTCAGTTTTGAAATCACAAGAATAGAATATATTCTATATATATATTTATACCTTTATACACTTTAGATAATAAAAAATATGAATATTTTAGATATGAATCTAAACTATTATTCCTTAATATATACATGCTTGTGTGTGTATTTATATATACATAATACATATACACAGTACACAGACATATAGTATGTAAACAAACTTTTTTTTGGATGCGATTAATTGCGATTAATCGTTTGACAGCACTATAGAAAAACAGAAATTTGTAACACAAAAAAAAGGTAAAATATCTATTTAGAGAGTTTATTTAGGAACCTTTCCAATGATATATAGTTTAGATTAGGATTTATTTGTAAAATGGTGAAGTAAACACAGAGGGTGACGGTTAAGGGGTTAAAAAACGTAGCGTGATTTAAGATTTTATTCATATCTGCAGCACAAACAGCCTGAGACGTCTTAAAAAGTACAGTTTATAAAAACCCCAAACATTAACACAGCGATTCTTGCCATGACTAATAAACACAGAAAGCTTTCCAAAATCCAAGAGCTGCACTTTTCTAATTTTGAGCAAACTAAAGCAAACACAGCCATGTTCAGTGCGAGGTCTCTAATGGAATGAGCAGGCCTATGATGTACAAAGACTCTCAACGAGTGTGTAGTAACGGCGGGCCCCGTCTACAAGTTTGGCCTCAAGCCTTTCTTTTATCGGCCTCTGAGAGACTGAGAGACCGAGAGACACAGAAAGAGGCTAGCGCTAAGATAAAGTGTTGTCTTCAGAGCTTGTTTTAGAGGCCGAGTGACACAGAGGACATTCAGAGAGCTTAGTCTGAGCCCTTGACGTAAATAAAAACCACTGGACGTGTGTGAATGCAGATGAGAGAACGGCGGCGGCTTGATTCTGAATTTTTTTCTCATTTTAAATGTTTGTAAAATGTACTTTTGCAAATATTCACAGAATTCTGAAGGTTGTTAACGGAGATGTCTGTCAGATGGTTTTACCCGTGTTGAGTCTACAAAAACGTTAAAAAATGAAAATGAATAAAAAAATAATGAAATGAAAAACTTAGAAATCAGAAAATAACACTAAATAACACTTGAACAGTAAGATTTTTAATGTTTTAATTTAACTTTTTTTTTTTTAAAGAAGTCTCTTCTGCTCACAAAGCACCGGAAAAACTAACATTTTGAAATGTTTTTACTATTTAAATTCTAAATTCTATTCTATTTAAATATATTTTTTGCATCATTACATCATTACATTATGTCTACATTATGTCGTCACTTTTGATCCATTTAAAGCATCCTTGCTCAATAAAATTATTAATTTATATTACTTCATTCCCAAAAAATAAAAAGAAATAAACAAAATAAAAATTATACTGACTCCAAAATTTTGAATGGTATAGTATATAATATTTAATAAATATTAAGATAAATAGTAAGAGTAAATATTAAGAATAAATGTAAAAATTCTATGAATGCATTTGTGAATCCAGATGAGAGACCGGCGGCAGCTATGGACAGGAAAAAAAAGTGAAATTATATAGTCGTTTAATAAATATTAAACTAAATATTAAGAATAATTATTAACAATACATGTACAATGTGACGTCTTAGTTTCTGATTTTTTTTCTCATTTTAAATGTTTTTAAAATGTAATTTTGCAAATATTCACAGAATTCTGAAGGTTGTTAAATGAGTCAGTCAAATGGTTTTACCCCCAGTTAAGTCTCCAAAAACTTACAAAAAAAAATGTACATAAAAAATAATTAATTGAAAAACTTAGAAATCAGAAAATAAATAAATGTTTTTTTTTTAATTATCATTTTAAACATTTTAATGATAAAAATAATAATAATAATTTCATAAGTTTCATACCAAGTCTTAAAACATCTTTTTGTATCACATAAAATTTAAATTATTATGCATGTCCACCACAAATCAGCTTAGTTTTCTGTAGTATGTAGTACATATCGTTAATACAGTCAGTTTAATTTATCTCTCATGATAACAAAACCAACATACATATATACACACACACACACACACACACACATATATATATATATATATATATATATATATAATGTATATGTGTATATATGTATATATGTATATATATATATATATATATATATATATATATATATATATATATATATAGTCAGTTCATAAATATTAAACTAATATATATTTATTAGTCGTTCGATAAATATTAAACTAAAGATTAAGAATAAATATTTAGAATAAATGTAAAAATTCTATGAATGCGTTTGTGAATGCAGATGAGAGGACAGCGGCGTCTTGATATGAAGCGAGGGTTATTTGTGCCCTTGTCCTGCGACCGTGACTCTGCGCGGTCATCACTGGAGGAAACAACTCGGTGCTGGAACGAGATGAGACGCTAGCCCTCAGCAGGGGTCTGGACCCCCCTCAACCGGCTCTACTAATCACATCGGTTAGCCTGGCGCCTCCACATGTCCCATACCTGGTAACGAGATCTCTTCCTTTGATACGCCAGCGCGCCTAAGGGGAACGCGCGGCAGACAAAAACACGCTCTAATGCGCTTCCGCACGTGCTCGGCTCAAGGACGGCCCGCCTTGTTGAGGCGAGGGCCGCGGAGACGCAGGTGAGATTGGATCGAGACTGAATTATTGATCAGCTAACAGATTTAGCGATGAGGAATTCATGGATCCGTCTGCCACACACTCACCCCTCGGGCAGGGGAACAAAAAAAAACCCCGGACGAGGGGAGAATTCGCAGGATTTATGAAAGCGAGAAGAAATTGGCATTGTGAACGTGTGAGCTAATACTCAGGTAAACAAAATCGATCGGCGTTGTTGTGAATGAAAACAGGAGGGCCGATGTTTGGCTCCAGCTTTCAGTCACAGCTCTTGTTGGTCGAAATCGAATCCTCAGGTCTTAAAACCTATCAGCGAGAGAAAGGTCTCGCCGCCGAGGCTCGACAGGGGGGCTAGCCACACCATTAGCCTCTCCACTGCAATTACTTCTGGAGTCGCGGCGTTATTTTTAGTTAGTCACTTAAAGCGCGCGCTTATAGAAGCCATTTAACCCAGCAGGAGTTTTGACCCTTGTACTTAAAAGACGGGACGTTGCGGTGGGAATCAAAAAGCGCTTCGCAGGGCATTCGTTTGTCTCGGGTCCTCGGGCTAAGCTCTGGTCACTCTCCTCAGTCGCTGACTGCATGTCACACAGCGCCGGCGTTTTGTTTAATGAGCTTACAGGGAGATTTCTAACGAGATCTGGTGTCATTGAGAAGAGCGGCCAGCGCAGGCCCAATTTGGAGCTTGAATTTGTGCCACAAATCCAGCCGGTTCCCCGTTCGGATGATTTAAATCGGGGTGGTGTTTTATAAAAGTGTTCTATGGGAAAGAAAAAATGCAAATGAGATCTCTGTGATATCTCTGAGATTCTGTAGAGAGCAAAATAGAGGCTTTTATACTGAGAAAAAGGCACTGTAATCTCACATTTTCCTCAGATGACATCTGAACAGGTTCTCAAACAGAGATCTCAATATGTAACCAAAATCTTTTCAATCAACCCCAATACCAAATAATCCAAAACCTTCCCAAGAAGCAAATGCCAGATCTCAATATGAACTTAAATGTACTTTACTAAATCCAATACTAAGCAATCTAAAAATCGTCTCGAATCGAATACCAAATGATGATAAACTTTGGCAAGAAGCAAATGTCAGAGATCTCAATACAAACTTGAATACTTTATCAAATCCAACACCAATTAATTAATTGGGGACAACAACTAAATTGGGGAAAACTAAAATTGGGGACAAACAATTTATTAATTTGGAACTACTGATTCATTTCCTCAAACTAAAATTGTTTAAAGTTTCTTTTTGAATTATTGATATATTACTTTCCCATTTGATACTGTAAAGTTGCTTTGACACAATCTGTATTGTAAAAAGCGCTATACAAATAAAGCTGACTTGACTTGACGTTAAACTTTTCAAAAAGCCATTGTCAGTGATGCATCTCAAATCCTAAATGATCTCAAATGTCTTCAAGAAGCAAATGTCAAAGATCTCAATATAAACTCAAATACTTTATCAAATCCAATACCAAATACTCTCCAACTTTTCTAAGAAGCAAACATCAGAAATCCAATACAAACTTGAAAACTTCTCACCAAATCCAATACCAAACAACTTCAAACTTTTTCCAAGATGCAAAAATCAGAAATGTCAATATGAAACAAATATTTCATCAAATCAAATATCAAATAATCTCAAAATTTCCA
Source organism: Cirrhinus molitorella (assembly GCA_033026305.1). NCBI lineage: Eukaryota > Metazoa > Chordata > Actinopteri > Cypriniformes > Cyprinidae > Cirrhinus > Cirrhinus molitorella. The sequence continues at coordinate 3,301,206 of CM065141.1, read as the reverse complement.
AAAAGCAACTCTTAGTGATAGATCACAAATCCAGTACCAAATGATCCCAAACTTTTCCAAGAAGCATCAGAAATCTCAATACGAAATTAAATACTTCATCAAATCCATTACCAAATAATCTTAAAATTTCTAAAAAAAAGCAAACATCAGAGATCTAAACATGAACTCAAATACTTCAAGTCCAATACCAAATAATCTGAAACTTTTCCAAGAAGCAAATGTCAGATATGAACTCAAATACGTTATCAAATCTAATACCAAATAATATCAGAATTTACAACAACTGTCAGAGATGTCTCAAATCCAATAATAAAAAAAAATCAAACTTTGGCAAGAAGCAAATGTCAGAGATCTCAATACAAACTCAAATACTTCATCAAACCTAATACCGAATAATCTTAAAATCTCAAAAAACAACAGTCAGTGATACATTTCAAATCCAGTACCAAATGATCTTCAGCTTTGCCAAGAAGCAAATGTCAGATGTCAGTGTGAGCTCAAATACTTTATCAAATCTAACACCAAATTATCTCAAAATTTCCAAGAAGCAAATGTCAGAGATCTCAATATAACCTCAAATGCATGGCGATATTCAATAAGAACCCCATTAGAACTCATATGGATGCACTGAATACTAAAAAAATCCACAGAAGCATCTAATGCAGATTTCAAGTCATAAAAAGACGTTGTAACAGCATTGAAGAACTTCTCAGCTCAATAGCCTACTCCTTCTTTTGTGGTCATATAAGAGTAGCCAAGACATTATTCTAAACCATTTTAAATATTTGTTTTCTTGGTGTACATTAACAATAAAAACAAAACATTCTGGAAATGAAGGAAAAAAAAAGGATGCTGCTTTCTCAAGAGTGTAGCACAAAAATGAAACAAAATTCTGCGTATAAGCTGCTATTTGTTGCACTTTTTTCTTTCATTTTGTTAATTTATTATTTATTTAGAAAAAAAAATGGATTTCGGATATAAGCCTATTTATTTATTTTATATATAGCTTTATTTTTTTTTTTCTCCGTTCGGAAAAATGCTGCAGGTGCGTGATGTGATCATGTCGATCCTCGCGTTCTGTTGTTAATGCTGCTTTTTTACGTGTATAAAATGAATCCCTGGAAAACAAATGTAGGCATTTTTAATGGGTCTCAACCATGTAATTTATTTGTAATCTTGTCGGTTAACGGTTATGGCTTAACGACCATCGGTTGCCGATTAGGGAGAAATAAATAAAAAAACGAAATGAACATTTCTATTTCCAATACAGTCTAATAAAAGTTAATCAGAAGAAAAATTATTTTAAAATACAACTGCACCTGTTCATGAATATTGCATAATCAAGTATATAAACAGTCTATAGCCTAAATACAAAAAAGTTTTGTTTCAAATGGATGAAGAACCGGCAACTAGCCTATATATAATTTGCGCAATAGGTGAAATTATGAATGGAATGGAAACAGCTCAAGGGCAACTTTTTTTGCGATACACCAAAACTTATGCGACAATATGTTTTTTTAGGGATGACGTCATCACGCACACCATTTAATCGGTAAAAAGCCAGTTGGATAGAAACAGGCTTGACACAGCAAATTTCACAATGTTTTTTAACACATATTCTCTTTGTCAATAACAAAACATCACAAAAACTGGATGGAAACTTGGTTAGTGTTTTCAGATCGGCTGCTTTTTTTCAAGGAGAAACAGAGCTGATATTCAATAAGAACCCTATTAGAACTCATATGGATGCACTGAATACTAATAACAGGCATATTTCAAATCCACAGAAGCATCTAACGCAGATTTCAAGTCATAAAAAGACATTCTTTTTTTGTCTTGTCCAATAACCTGAATTCCAAGAACAGCATTGAAGAACTTCTCAGCTCGGAGAAAAAGCCCCATAATCACCTCAGATTCAAATTTCTCACACTAAAACCCTGAGCATGTCTAAGAGGAGACACAATATATTATGGATTACGGTGAAGCATCATCCACCCCCAGACCAATAAAAGCACCTCCGCAGGAAAACCAAAGAACCTCAGGTGACGCTTCTGACTTATGTTCACCAGCAACGTTCCAGAACTTTTCAGACTTTACTTTTCCTAAGAAGGTCACAAATTTGCTGAGATGAGCCGTCAATGTTCTGCATACTTCCATAACAGCCACATTAAGGACAAATATAATTTTTTTTAAGAGGTTATGCTAATGAAGGTGGTGAAAGCATGCTGAAAAGCAGGCTGTTTTTATTGCCGCTGCAAATAAACAACATCCGTCACTAAATGAGGTGGAAGGATCAACTTTACGATAGTTGGAAGAGTAACCGATCCACCCAAAAACCGCCTGCAAGGAGGAAAAACAAAGAAGGGAAGTGAGCCGTTCCCGAAATGTCCTGACAGACGCAATCATTCAACTCAATATGATCAGCATCAAAGTCTACAAACAAACTAGGTTTGGAAATCCTAGTAGGCCCCAACACGACAAGTCTGATTTAGCCGATTAGCAGGCAAACAAGCTAATCTCGTGCCCGCTCGGATTTCCCGAGAGAGCATCTGGAAAAGCAAAATGCTTATTTCCCATTTAGCCATGCGTTAGCTTAGCGCCAACAGCGTATGATAGCAGCTTTCAGGAGCCAAGAGCTCAGTCGTAATGCATCCCGAACCCACTACAGCTCTTCTAACGCTAATCACGATAATTAAAGGTCTGAACAGCAATAGATTAAAAACGTTAACCTCAAACACATGCTAACACCTTAACTAACAGTCTGTGCGTGGGTTTGAGAAGTGGCTTATTTCCTAGGTTTGTGTGTAAAACTGTGCGGCGTTGCATCAAAAGCAGGGTGGCGCGTTTTTAGCGTCTGCGAGCGGCCGCTAGCGTGCGTTTAGACGCGTTTATAGGGTCTGCGGCACAGACTGTGATGTCATTCGCTTAAAGGCAAGCATTTGTTTGAGTTTAACGTCAGGAAACTAGTCCACAGAGACTGGCGCTTTGCTAAACGCTAACTCTGTATTCTGGGAGGCTGCCTAAAGGCAAAGGATTCGATAGCGTTAGCAAAGACCTGGGATGTGAAACGCACCAAAGCAAAGAATAAATCTCACACATCAAAGTGAAACAGAGAGATGCTTGTGTATTCAACAAAGTCTTACAAAGGAATACCATGGTATTACCATGATGTCTGGGGTGTGTACGAAGCTAAAAACACGGCATTTTTGATGTACCTCGCGAGTATCTTTCTATATCATTTTAAAAAAGTTCCATAGTTTTACAAAAATCCACATACTGTGGCTGTACTACAATTGTATCAGATGGTATTACTATAGTATACTGAAATATATGGCACTAAAATTCATATTCCACGGTATTAACCAAAAGGTACCATGGTATTACCACATTTTTTGCACATATGAACAAAGATACTACCATTGCATTTTGACATATTTAGCATGTATTCAACACACTTCTACACTTTTAAGAAAGTACCATAGTCTTGTCATGTGCCATTCTATTGCCACAAAAGCATGTTTTTTGGACTATGGTAAAACCAAAGTAATGTTGCACCATCCCTTACAAAAAGTACTGTTTTGGTGTCAGACTGTAAAAATATGGTACTCTGAAATATACCATGGTACAAATATTCATGTACAAGAGTATTTACCAAAAGATATTATGGTACTACTTTCATGTTTTTTGGACACGTACCATGGTAAAATTATGTTTTTGGACACATACAAAGTTAATGTGTTATCCCACAAAAAAGTACTGTTTTGGTGTCAGACGGTAATAATATGGTACTCTGAAATATAATGTTACACATATTCATGTTATATAGCATTACCAAAAGGTACTATGGTACTACTACCAGATTTTATTGGACATGTACCGTGGTAAAACCATGTTTTTGGACATACGCAAAGTTAATGTTGCACCATCCCACAAACAGTACTGTTTTAGTGTCAGATGGTACTTTGAAGTATACCATGGTACACATTTATGTACTATAGCATTTACAAAAAGCTATTATGGTACTACTTCCATGTTTTTTGGACATGTACCGTGGTAAAATCATGTTTTTGGACATATACAAAGTTAATGTTGTGTTATCCCACAAAAAGTACTGTTTTGGTGTCAGAAGGTAATAATATGGTACTTTGAAATATACTATGTTTCATGTACTACAGTATTTACCAAAGGTACTATGGTACTACTACCACCACAATGTTTTTTGGACATGTACTATGGTAAAACCAAAGTAATGTTGCACCATCCCTTACAAAAAGTACTGTTTTGGTGTCAGACAGTAAAAATATGGTACTCTGAAATATACCATGGTACACATATTCATGTACAAGAGTATTTACCAAAAGATATTATGGTACTACTTTCATGTTTTTTGGACACGTACCATGGTAAAATTATGTTTTTGGACACATACAAAGTCAATGATGTGTTATCCCACAAAAAAGTACCGTTTTGGTGTCAGATGGTAATAATATGGTACTTTGAAATATACTATGTTACACATATTCATGTTATATAGCATTACCAACAGGTACTATGGTACTACTACCACCACCACCATGTTTTTTGGACATGTACTATGGTAAAACCAAGGTAATGTTGCACCATCCCTCACAAAAAGTACTGTTTTGCTGTCAAATGGTAATAATATGGTACTTTGAAATATACCATGGTACACATATTCATGTTATATAGCATTACCAAATAGTACTATGGTACTACTACCAGGTTTTTTTGGACATATACCATGGTAAAACCATGTTTCTGGACATATACAAAGTTAATGTTGTGTTATCCCACAAAAAGTACTGGTTTGGTGTCAGATGGTACTTTGAAGTATACCGTGGTACACATATTTATGTACTATAGCATTTACAAAAAGCTATTATGGTACTACTTCCATGTTTTTTGGACATGTACCGTGGTAAAACCATGTTTGGACATATACAAAGTTAATGTTGTGTTATCCCACAAAAAGTACTGGTTTGGTGTTAGATGGTAATAATATGGTACTTTGAAATATACTATGTTACACATATTCATGTACTACAGTATTTACCAAAGGTACTATGCTACTACTACCACCACCACCATGTTTTTTGGACATGTACTATGGTAAAACCAAGGTAATGTTGCACCATCCCTCACAAAAAGTACTGTTTTGCTGTCAAATGGTAATAATATGGTACTTTGAAATATACCATGGTACACATATTCATGTTATATAGCATTACCAAAAGGTACTATGGTACTACTACCAGGTTTTTTTTGGACATATACCATGGTAAAACCATGTTTCTGGACATATACAAAGTTAATGTTGTGTTATCCCACAAAAAGTACTGGTTTGGTGTACTTTGAAGTATACCATGGTACACATATTTATGTACTATAGCATTTACAAAAAGCTATAATGGTACTACTTCCATGTTTTTTGGACATGTACCATGGTAAAACCATGTTTCTGGACATATACAAAGTTAATGTTGCACCATCCCACAAAAAGTACTGTTTTAGTACCTGATGGTAATAATATGGTACTTTGAAATATACCATGGTACACATATTTATGTACAAGAGTATTTACCAAAAGACATTATGGTACTACTTCCATGTTTTTTGGACACGTACCATAGTAAAACTATGTTTTAATTTGGACACATGCGCAGTTGTGCCATCTCACAAAAAGTACTGGTTTGGTGTCAGATGTTCAAAATATGGTACTCTGAAATATACCATGGTGCACATATTCATATTTACCAAAAGGTACTATGCTACTACTACCACCACCATGTTTTTTGTACATGTACCATGGTAAAACCATGTCTTTGGATATATACAAAGTTAATGTTGCGTCATCCCACAAAAAGCACTGTTTTGGTGTCAGATGGTAATAATATGGTACTTTGAAATATACTATGTTACACATATTCATGTACTATAGCATTACCAACAGGTACTATGGTACTACTATGTTAATTTGAACATGTGCCATGGTAAGACTATGTTTTTAGACATACACCAAGGTAACGTTGTACAATCCCTCAAAAAAAGTACTCTGGTGGCATTAGATGCTAATACCATGGTATTGAAATGCATGTACCATGTAAAAAAAACAAACAAACAAACAAACAAACATGTTTTTGGACATATAAAAAGGTAAAATTGTGCTATCCCCCAAAACTTCTGGTTTGGTGTCAGATGGTACTTTGAAGTATACCATGGTACACATATGTACTATAGTATTTACCAAAAGGTACTATGATACTACTACCATGTTTTTTGGACATGTACCATGGTAAAACATGTTTTTAGACATATACCAATGTAAGTTTGCTCCATCCCTCACAAAAAGTACAGTGGTGGCATCAGTTGCTCACACCATGGCACTGACATATGTGTACCACGGTAAAACCATGTTCAAGTTGCGCTATCCCACAGAAGTATTGGTTTGGTGTCAGATTGTAATAATATGCTACTTTGAAATATACTATGAGCTATAGTATTTACCAAAAGGTACTATGGTACTACTAACGTGTTAATTTAGACATGAATCATGGTAAAATTGTTTTTGGACATAGGACCATGGTAACGTTGTACCATCCTCACAAAAATACTATTGAAATAAATATACCATGCCATGATATTTGCCAAAAAAGTACCATGGTAATACTGCGTTGTTGTTTTTCTGACATGTAGCATGGTAAAAATAAATAAATAAATACATTTTTAGTAGTGCTGTCAAACGATTAATCGTGATTAATCGCATTCAAAATAAAAGTTTATGTTTACTTACTATATATTTGTGTACTGTGTATATTTATTATGTATATAAAAATACACACACATGCATGTATATATTAAGGAAAAATATTTTAGATTTATATCTAAAATATTTATATTTATTTATAATCTAAATTGTATACAGGTGTAAATATATACATACAAATATTTAGTTTTAATATATACATGCATATGTATTTATATGTGCATAATAAATATACAAAGTAAACACATATAGTATGTAAACAAACTTTTATTTTGGATGCGATTAATCACAATTAATCGTTTGACAGCCCTAATTTTTAGGCATATACCAAGGTAATGTTGTATGACCCTTTACAAAAATACTGTAGTAGTATCAAATGTCAATACTATGGCACTCTGAAATATACCATGGTACTAAAGTTCAAGTACCATAGTAATACTGTGCTTGGACATGTAGCATGGTCAAAACCAATGTAATGTAATGTTGCTAAAAGATACCATTGTACTACTGTGTTTTTTTTTTTTTGGACAATGTACTACGGTAATATCATGGTACTTGTTAAAAATACTATCATTTTATAGTAGTCCTTAGTACTTTTTATATCCAACAAAACACAAATTGGTACCATGGTTGATTTTAAAGTATTTACCTTTTGGTAAACAGGTGTAAACAGGACAGGCATGAGGAATGTGTGTTTATATAAAGAGCCACGGGTCACTGTGGCTGAGTCTCGACCCAGATGAGTCAGATGGAGTGGGGTGCGTGTCCGATCGCATCAGGCTGCACGCACCCGGGCGGCTGGAGACACACCGAAGACACACAGCTGTAACGACACCATCAGCGAAGCCACGGATCCGAGGACGGATCCCGAGCCCGAGGCAGCGCGACAGCCGGATAAGGGAGGGGGGGAGAAAAAATACAGACAGAGAGCCTAACAAAAGACTGAAAAAGAGAAGGGAAGTGAAACCGTGGGGAGGAGAGAAACAAGAAAAATTAGGCAAAGAATATGAAAATAGGACAAAACGGCCAGAAGGAAGTGTTTTTGACTCCAGGGCTCGCAAAATCGCTAGCCCGACGTCCCGGGGCTATTGTGTTTTCCAGTCGGGCTACCAAAATGTTTCACCGCCCTACTTAAAGTAAAGGGCTCCTGCAGGTCCTTAAACACTCCTTAATTTAGTTGTATACAATTGAAGGCCATAAAAAGTTTTCTATACGTTAAATAGTATAAGAAAAGTCTTTTAATCATAATTTTAAGTCACAGTTGGGGACGGAAAGACAAGAATCGCGATAGGGCTGGATTGAACGTCGAAAGGCAATGATGTCATTGAATAAATATGCGCGCTGCCCGTTTCAAAGTCAAAACGCGGCACGGATGTCTTTATATTGATGTATCTGAAGGGAAACGACTGTCTTTAGAAACGTGTCCTTTGCATTGTCATTTCATATTACCTATAATGCCTGATAAAACAGCGTTAATGAGCGCGTGCTGCTTTGTGTACAGCCGTTTCTATGGAAACCGTAATATTTCAGCACTCCTAAAGCGCCAACACGTGGCAGAGAATGAATTTGCATTTCCTATAATTTTTGGTCAGATTATTGCAAATATCGACTCATGCAGCAAACACAGAGTTGTAAATGTGAAAGAAGTTAATGTGCCTTCTAAAAATCTAAACAATTAAGACAGTAACATGGTATAAAATGTTGTATAACGTATTTGGTTTTTGTGAAAACTTGTATCTGAACTGTAAATCATAATTTCATGGCCCAATATGCTACCATACATTGTCCAACCCCACTCATACTGTTCATTTTACTTGTGCAGCTTATAAAAAGGGTCATAAATTGCCTTAAATTGATATTAAAAAAATCTGCAGATACCCTGTAAATAGTGAAATAAAATTCCTTTTTTGATATTTGTGTACTGAAAATATTTTTGACTGACATTTAGACTCCTATCTGATTTTCTATATTTTTTTAAAAAAAGGTTTTTTTAAAAAGGTTTTTTTAAAAAGATGTGGCAAAATCTAAAGAGTACCTGCCCGAAGGGCTACCAAAGATTTAGAAATTTTGCAAGCCCTGGACTCATTTACATGGCTCTCTTTCATTTAAAGCTGAAGTGTGGCTTTTTGGGGATGTTAAAGTGCTGCCTTCTGTCCCACTTTAATATACCGAGACGACTTTAAGAAAGACAAAAGCATATAGATTTAAACATCTCCACTTGAATGGCTCAACCAATGGTGAGAGTTGGAGGCGGGGTTATCTGTTTGGCTGACCAGTGGCAGACAGGGGGCGTGTCCATGTGTTACATTTTAAGTAGGGATGGACCGAAGGTTGGACAACTGAAATTATTTGGCCGAAAATAGCAAAAAAAAGCTATTTTGGTGTTTGAATAAGCAAATACATTATACCGAACAATAACGTGAAACGGTCAAATAGAGCTGCGCAGTAATGTAGCAAACATGTCCATAGTGTGAAAGCACTTAAAAGTGTCTGAGAAAGACGCAAACCTCATTGCAAGCACCAACATCAAAAGACTGTTTAACACCACATTGCATGTTTTTGATGAGAAGAGGAACTAGAGGTGTGATGAGACACTTATCCCACGAGGACGAGACAAGATGGGATTTTTAAACTTTTTACAAAAAAAATCCTCAATGAAATATACAGGCAAAAATAGTATTTTATTCAGCTGAAAAACACAAAATGCAAAAAATGTAGGTGCATTTTGTTATCAACTTACACTTTATAAATGCAATTTCTATTTTAATGAATTACATGCATGATAAACATGTAAACAAGGACAATCTGCACTGAAACAGATTCATGAGAGAATCATTCATAAATCTGCTCTTGTCAACAAAAAGTAGTACCAACAAAAATAAAGTAAAAAAGACAAAAAATAATAACAATAATTACAACAGCTCTATTAATACATAATTTTATTGTTTTTATTGTCATATTTTACAGAACAAAATCTGTAATATTTTCTTATGTTTTTAAAGAAATGCTTCTGCTCAGCAAGGCTGCAATCATTTGTACATTTAAAAAAACAAAAAAAAACAAAACATGCCTGATTCAAGAAGGGGGTCTTAAAAATGGCCAAAGAATATTATTTTACTAACTTATTTATTTTAAGTTAAATTGTGCTTTATTGGTAGGCTGTAAATGTCTACTAAAATGTTAAAAATGTTCAGTGTTAAGTAAATATTCTAAATTTTTCGTTTTGTAATATTTCTTTATTTTCTTTGAAAAGAAAGACAAAACTGTAAAAGGCACATTTTGGCTTTTTAATTTTATGCAATGGTGGAAAAAATTGGCAAAATACACAGGGGAAAAACCCGTAAAAAAAAAACATCCCGTAATCGGCCTTTGGCCCCGTGTTTCATTTTGTTTGGTTTCGGCCAAGAATTTTAATTTCAGAATTTTTAATTTTCATATACATACATATATATATATATATATATATATATATAGATAGATAGATACAGATATAGATAACAACAGACAATAATTAAATATAAATTTTTTACGCTAAAAAAATACTTTCATTCAATAACTGAATATATATGTACTATAGTATTTAAATATGATAAAATGTAAAATGTAAATCATTTTTGTTTTATTTTTAAATATTATTCTTCTTATTAATATTATTAAATATTAAATATTATTTAAATTATATTATTATTATTATTATTATTATATAAATGATAATACATTTTAATATCAATAAACATCAAAAAAATAAAAACATTGAAAAGACTTAAAAGACTTTTTAAATGGTAAAATAAACAATTAATTAATTGTAATAATAACTTAAAAGAATGATCATTAATAATGTAAAAAATACAAAATATATATAGTTATTAGATAGACAACAACAGACAATAATTAAAGAACCAAATATACATTTTTAACGATAAAAAATACTTTATCATTCAATAACTGATAAGGTGCCGATATGTGCATCTCTACTATCACTTTAAATATGATAAAATGTAAAACGTAAATAAGTTTTGCTTTATTTTTAAATATTATTATTATTATTATTATATAAATAATAATACATTTTAATATCAAAAATACCAAATTACAATAATTAAAACATTGAAAAAATAAGTCAAACGTTGAAAAGACTTAATTTTTTTTTAAAATGGTAAAATATAAAATCATTAATTAACTGTAATAATAACTTAATAAAAGAATGATCATTAATAATGTAAAAATAAAAAATATATAGTTATTAGATAGATAATAACAGACAATAATTAAAATAACTAAATATACATTTTTAACGATAAAAAAAAATACTTTATCAATCAATAACTGATAAGGTGCCGATATGTGCATCTCTACTGTCACTTTAAATATGATAAAATGTAAAACGTAAATGTGTGATAAAAATATAAATCAATAGCAATCATTTTAAAAAGACAAATTACTTTTACAATTTTTACAATTAATTCATTTTTAATTTAAAAAAAAATTTATATCCCTAATTTTAAGACTTGTGTATTTGAATGCATTTTTTTTTTTTTTTTTCAAATAACATACAGATGACGATACATCTCATCTAGTTTATTAGTTTAATTAATCGCTGTGTAAATCCAAATGCAATTCAAAATACATAAAAGTCTTAAATTTAGGCCTAAATATTTTTGAGAGCACGTGAAGAGTTCAGATGCAAAACCAGCTAAAAGCCCTCTCGGTCAAAAATGAGATAATACTGAATGCTCTCAACACATATAACAAATATATAAATAAATATACAAACTCACTAAAATCCCACCCTCAGCCCAATCAGAAGCACCAGCACTTACATAGAAACCTATACATCAGAGCCTGCTGTTTTTTTTTAAGAAAGACAAACGTCAGATGGATTTAGTGGCTTTTGCATCTGAACTCTTTATACGACACAGTTTTTCTTACAAAACAACACATGAAATAGAAAAGGCAGGAAGGAAATAAGTCACTCAGATGTGGCGTTACAGAGATCAGGAAGCAAAACAACAAACACGAAAATCAAAGGCCTCGTTGTCTCGGAGCGGCCACCTCTCTCTGTCTGGTTTCATGCACATAACTGGAATTCCTGGCCGGGAATCAGCTCAGGAATGTTTCCGCAGAGAGTCCCAAAGCAGCACAAGTCTTCCCCCTCCACCTCCACAGGCCCGCGGCCCTGCTGCTAAAGCCGTCAGGGTCACCTCCAAACACACGTCTGGGTCCCGGCATGCGCTTCGACAGCCACCAAAACCACTGCTAGTCTGACGGTACAGACGCATCGCCCCACATTACAAACGACTGTCATCAGTGGTATCGCATATAAAGGTCATGACCTCATAGAATAGAAAGATTAGGGGTTTTATTAGAGAACCATGCTTTCAATTACAGATGGATCACAGGTCTATTCAAGAATTCTAAACGCAAAAAAAAGCTATTAACCTTATGTTTTATAACTGATGCCAATGGCACAACATAAATATTACTTATGAAAAGTGATTTTCATATTTTTATATATACATACATTACATTTTTATGTGTATATATATATATATATATACACATACATACACACACACACACATATACACACACATTAAATTCAATTAAATTCAAATATAAAATTGACACATATTTATAACTGTTAAATATAATATATAAACATTACAATATATTATCCAATTGAAAAATATTAGAAAATTATAATATAGAAATCTTAAATATTTCTATATTTTAAGTATTTTGTAAATAGTGCTTTGCATTTACATTGTAATCATCTAAAACAGATAAATGTAAAGAAAAATAATTTCTATAAATATTATAAAATATAGATTTTTTTAATATTTAGTTTAGTTCCAATAGTTTTTTTAGTTCCAATTATAGATATTTTTTTGCAAATATATATATATATATATCTCAAATTGAAAATATTATATTTATATTTTATTTTTATAAATATAAATATATAAATTTGTATTTGTATTTCTAAAAATATTTTTTCTATAAATATAATAAAATAAATTTCAGTTTATATATATATATATATATATATATATATATATATATATATACATACACACACACACTTTAAAAACTGAAATCTATTTTATTATTTATATGACTATATATCTATATAGACTATATAATCTATATACATTGTAATATATAACTGTAAAATATAATATATAAATATTACAATATATTAAACAATTTTTAAATTCTAATATATAAATATAAATTATAGTATATAGATTTTAATTGCTGTAGTTTTATTAGATAATTTTCTATAAATATATTTTTTATATTTTCAATTATATAATTTATCAGTCTATATAGATAACACCTTTTATGTGCATGTGTGTGTATATTAAGTAAAAATGAAATCTATAAATTCAAATATATATATATATATATATATATATATAGCTGTAAAATATAATATAGAAATATTACAATATATATTAAAAAAATTATTAGATTTTTATATAATTTTATTAGTTTATTTATAATTGTTTTTTAATATCTTCACTTACATTTTTACCTTTTATGTATGTATTTGTGTGTGTGTGTGTGTATATTATATATATATATATATATATATACACACACACATACTTTTTTTATATATATATATACACACATTTTTTAAAAATATAAATCAGTATATATAGATAGCTGCATTTATGTATACATGTATATGCATGTATGTATAGGTAAGGTTATTGACAGAAGCAAAACCATCTGTCACAGATAATAAAGCTACAACATTTCCAATATTTTCTAATAACACAATATTCCATCCAGAGCTTGTTGTTTCCTGTTGCTCATGCGTTTACAAAAATGCAATTTACCTATTAAGCCCATGTCATATTAATAATTTAGCGAAGGGCCCATGCAGTTCATAATCATATAAAAACCATACATGAAAAAAGGGCATTTAAGGAAACTCACGCCGGCCTGCGCTGGTCGCTGCAACAGGAAAGGAAAAACAACAGCGTTCCCATGATACCACAGCACGCTTTTAAGACATGCTGAAAATACTGTGTGAACCAGTTCTGCTTTTCTTTGAGTGTCTTTCACACTCGAGTCCAAGGAAAGCCACCGTAAAGCCTCGGATTAATGTCGAAAATAAAATATTGCAACCACCTCCTCCTTTGGCAAACCGACTCAACTCCTCGCAGACTTCTCGCCAGGCCGCCCCTCCTTCCTTCAGTCTTTTCCGCTCAGGTTGCCGTGACCTTGGTTTCCAGCTGTTTGGCAAATATCTGACCCTTCACTCGTGCGTTTTTGGCTCCGCCGGGACTCGTCTATTCCTTAATTAACAGCCTGGAGAGTTTCGCCCTCCTCAAGGTGCTAAGACACCCCACAAACATCGGCCGCACCACCGCCACATGGATCCCCGCATTATGAGAAGTGTAGTGTCAGTAATTAAAAGCAATCTCCGTGTGAGGCGAACGCTCTGTTTGAAGATTGAACAAGACATTACTCGGATCTGTAGAAATGAATTACACCCTTCAATGCCCAAGTGAACTCCTCGCTGGAATGGGGGAGAGAAAAGAAACAAAGGTGGAGGGAACGCCGATGTCACGCACATCACGGGAATCTATCATTTTGCACTTATCCGTTTGACTGAGGCGGGTTCAAGCGTAAAATCTCTCGGTGTGCAAAGATAAATAAAGCACGCTTCAGTTCACCTGAGCTTATGAAATAATACCCCCGACCCGCCGTTAGTTAAACTGTGCTGGAAACATTTTGGCAGCCTTAATATACCATCAAACTGTCCGACAAGTCTGATTTTTCTTCTGATAATAGGCAGGCCCAGACACAATTCTGCTGCGGTTTTCATTTCCGAAGGCAAATTGAGGATTAGAAGTGCACCAACGTGGACATTTCTGGAAATTCTCTTCACATTATAACTGACAACTGAATGGACAAATTATTCATCCTAAATAAAAAAAAAACAACTATAATTAAATAAATAAACAAATAGTTACATATGTAAACATGTAAAATTACAACATAAATATTCCTTTTGAAATTAAATTACACTTATAAATCAAAATCAATCAATAAATAAATAGCATGTATGCTACTTGTGAATTTAGGCTTCACTGCATGTTATTTCTAAAAACCGCTATGGAAATATTGTTTACTATATTAGTGTAAATATGAATTAATAAATAAATGTTGTTTTATTTTTAAATATTATTATTATTATTATTACATAAATGATAATGCATTTTAATATAAATAATACCAAATTACAATAATTAAAACATTGAAAAAAGAAGTTAAACAGTGAAAAGACTTTTTCATTTTTTAAATATAATTTATATAATTTGGTAAAATCTAAAATTATTAATTATTTGTAATAATAACTTAAAATGATGATCATTAATAATGAAAAAAAAATATTAGATCGATAACAACAGACAATAATTAAAGTAATAATTATACATTTTTAACAATAAAAAAAACTATCATTCAATAACCGATAAAGTGCTGATATGTGCATCTCTACTATTTATTTAAATATGATCAAATGTAAAATGTAAATGTGTGATGAAAATATAATCAATAGCAAATAATTTGCTTTATTTCTAAATATTATTATTATTATTATTATTATTTAAATGATAATACATTTTAATATCAATAATACCAAATTACAATAATTAAAACATTGAAAAAAATAAGTCAAACACTGAAATGTTTAAAATTTTAAAATGGTAAAATATAAAATGATTAATTATTTGTAATAATAACTTAGAAGAATGATCATTAATAATGTAAAAAATAAAAAAATATATGATTATTAGATAGATAACAGACAATAAAGTATTAAATACACATTTTTAACGATTAAAAAAAACTTCATAATTCAATAACCGATAAGGTGCCAATATGTGCATCTCTACTATGAATTTAAATATGATAAAATGTAAAACGTAAATGTGTGATAAAAAAAAAAAAATCAATAGCAATCATTTTAAAAAGGCAAATTAAACTTTTACAACATTTTTTTTAAATGTATATAAATATATATATAAAATCAGTCTATAACCGATATGGTGCCAATATGTATATCTCTAAAATTTATTTAGACATAATAAAATGTACTACACTACCAATTTTAATAGGAATAATCATTTTAAAACAGACTTATTAAACAATTAAAATGTTTTTTTTAATATTTTTTTAATGCCACTATCACTTGATAACCGATATGGTGCCAATATGTAAATCTCTACAGTAAATGGTAAAATCTATTAAACCTGAGATCAACACTTAAGGGTAGCTGAAAGCATTCTAAATAACAAGAATAACTTAAAATAATATTCATTTAAAAAAAAAAAATAACATTAAGAAACTGATATGGTGCCGATTTGTGCATCCCGACAATGAATTTTAAAATGGTAAAATGTATTTAAAAAGCTGCACTTTAGCAATTCTCTTTAAAAATACAAATTACATCAATAAATAGTCTTTTAAAGTTTTAAAAAGCCACTATCAGCTGATAACCGATATAATGCCAATATGTCCATCTCTACAATAAATTTAAAAATAGTAAAATGTATTAATGCTGGGACCTACACTCTTATGGGTAGCTGAAAGCATTTTTGATAACAATAATAATTTAAAATAATATTAATAAAAAATTACACATGACGTAAAAAATGTAAAAATCAGTCTATAACCGATATGGTGCCGATATGCATCTCTCTACAATGAATTTAAACATGATAAAATGTACTTAAAAAGCTGCAATAGCTAAATAAGAATAATCATTTTAAAAAAGACTAATTAAACAATTAAAAAAAACATTTTTATATTTTTTAAATGCCATCTCTACAGTGAATGGTACAATGTATTAAAGCTGAAATCTACACTGTTATGTAGTAACAAGTAACAAGAAAAACGTAAAAATAATATTCATTTAAAAAAAAAAAAAAAATTAATAATGTGCATCCTGACAATGAATTTTAAAATGGTAAAATGTGTTTAAAAAGCTGCACTTTACTATGTATTTCAATAGCAATAATACTTTTAAAAAGACAAATAAAGTGTTTTTTAAAATAATTTTTAGATTTTAAAAAGCTAGTATCAGTTGATAACCGATATGATGCCGATATATGCATCTTTACATGGTAAAATGTATTCAAGCTGAGATCTACACACTTATGGGTATCTGAAAGCATTTTAAAAAGCAAGAATAACTTAAAATAATATTAATTAAAAAAATACCATAAAAAAATTAATAATCAGTCTAACCTATATAGTGCTGATATGTGCATCCCGAAAATGGATTTTAAAATGGTAAAATGTATTTAAAAAGCTGCATTTTACTATGTATTTCAATAGCAATAATAATTGTAAAAAGACAAATAAAGTGTTTTTTAAAATAATTTGTACATTTTAAAATGCTAATCAGTTGATAACCGATATGTTGCCGATATATGCATCTTTACATGGTAAAATGTATTCAAGCTGAGACCTACACTTTTATTTGTGGCTGAAAATATGTGTAATAACAAGAAATTAATTTAAAAATAATAATAATAATAAATGACATTTAAAAAAATGTAAATCAACCGATAACTGATGTGGTGCTGATATGTGCATCCAGACAAATAATTTAAATGTGGTAAATAGCATTAAATAAAGCTGAGCACTACACTCATCCGTAGCTGGAAAGCATTATCAAATTAGCCAAAATATGTGATACTTGAACACACAAGGGGCAAAAAATATCTAGATCTTTGTGAATAACAGGCGTCAAAGTGTGTGAAAATCTGCTGGGCTTTGTGCACAGATGCCAATTATAAGCCAAAAAAAAAGCTAATTTTAAGTTTTGTCCTCTTGAATTACGCCACTCAACCAGATTTCCCAACACAGAAAGTAACAGCGCGTGGCTGAAAAACTTTGTGTGTAACCTAACAAAAGGGTGTGTTTGCAGTTGGTGGCGTTCAAGTGGAAGCCGACTGGATTTTCCACTATAATAGTCAAGGACCTGGCAGTTTCCCAGAATGAGGCAAGTCTTAGACTAATTAAGGCTGTCAACGGAGGCTCTCCTTTCATTCACGAACCGGGGTTTAATCCCCGCTTGCCCCATTTGCTCCAGAGGGAGCGACCGCCTGGGCTCAGGCCAAGTCTCTATCCGTACAGTAGAGCGTTTCTGTGGGTTTGACACGGATGCCATCGCTGTGTCTTGAGGGGGAGAGCGCCGGCTGTAATGTTACGCCACAGTCTCGAGCCTGCGCTGATAGCGTGTTATGCTTGTAACGAGACTCTTTGAAGCAAAAGCTGGAGATCTTGTTCTCCTTTGCATGTGCAAAAGTCCCTCCCACACATTCCAGTGTCTTATTTTCCCTAGAACACAGACTTTTTTTACTCCGAATCCATCTGCGTGACCAGAACGAAGCTGAGGAAATGGTTTTGTGCCCATCAGCAGATGGTACGAAGAGAGAGGGGGAAAAAGGAGGAAGTGAAAGAACAAGAGTGGGGAAGAAGACACGGCCTTCTCAAGTGTAGTCAGCGTACAGAGGTGTACATGTATGGCGCTAGAGCGATGATAAGGCCGCATGCCGCATGAAGACCCCCGGGCGGCACAGACCCGCGGCCAGCTGTTGATTAGCAAGCGTGAGAATGAATGCGATCTCACCTTATGCCCGTCATTTCCCATGATGCTGCTGTAATCTGATGTAACTCGGCCCTGAGGGGGACCGGGGGACTTAAAACTACTCTCTGAACTTCACACGTCATCAAGATGGCATTATAGCCAGATTAAACCAAAGATGAGACCTTATCGGACTGACTCATACACCTAAAAAAAAATGAGGCGATGAGAGCGAAGTGAAAATTAAAAATTAATGTGGCCAATAATTATTTTCATCTTATTAATCTATTCTACTTTGTTCAAAAAATTAGTCGTGCTGGGCAACGACTAATAGGGCCCTATGAAATCCATTTTATTTTTTCCCAAATTCCATTTTATTTTTTTCCGAATTCCGTTTTTTCCGTTTTAATTTTCTGGATTCCGTTTTTTTCCGTTTTATTTTTTTCTGGACTCTTTTTTAATGGTTAAATAAAATGTTATTAATCAAAAAAGCATGTCTAATTAATTAAAATCACAAAACCTATACAATTTAACATCAATTTAATGAAATATTGTATTTTATTGTTACCAAATTCTGGTTTTAATGTCTAATTATTTAAATGCATAACTTTTATTTATTCTTACATAACCTTTGTGATTTTTTTTATTCTGTGTTGTTTATTAATTTTTCAACAGTAGTAGTAGTAGTGTCATTACGTACTTTCTAAATATTACAAATATATTTCTGTCATCTTTAAATTAAACCGAACTTTTATTTTGACGGGTTGCGGTTAATACCTGGAACTGACGCTGGTTGTGGCTACATTGAATACAACTGAGGGTGGAAGCTAACAGTGAATTTTACTCAAATGGAACGGTCAGATGCGAATGAAGTGACTCTCAAAGCAGTTCTGGAGATGTTGTTTGTGTATTTATGTCCTCATTTGTTGACGCGTCAGATGCTGAAATCACGCGAGCGTTACGCATGCGTCACTGTGTAGTAAACAAACTCGCGCATCTGCTCCATTCATAAAAACAGAAACAAGCGGAACATCCAGGATTCATATGTAAATAGTCTTTTTTGCGGCCTAATATTTACACATACTAGTTCAAAACGCGATTTAATTTAACTTGATGATGTACTTTTGATTAGTTCTTCCAAACTTTGACAAATTCCGTGACATTCCGCGTTTAATAATACATTCTGTTTTTATGACTGGATTCCGCGATACCGTCTGCGTTTTCCGCCTCGCGGAAATCATAGGGCCCTAGACTAATCATGATTAATCGCATCCAAAATAAAAGTTTTTGCTTATATAATATATGTGTGTACTGTGTGTATACACTACCAGTCAAAAGTTTGGACACACCCTCTCATTTAATGTTTTTTAATGCCATAATGTCTCTTATGCTCATCAAGGCTCCATTTATTTGATCAAAAATACATAAAAACAAAGTATATTGCAAAATGTTTTTACAATATAAAACAATGGTGTTTATTTTAATATACTTTACAGTATAATTTATTCCTGTGATGCAAAGCTGAATTTTCATCAGCTGTTACTCCAGTCTTAAGTGTCACTTATTATTGATCAAAAAATCCTGGAGTAATGATTCTGGAAATTCAACTTTAATTACAGATATAAATTAAATTTTAATGTATATTAATATAGAAAAAATTTGATTTACATCAGAATATTATTTCACAATATAATTTTTTTTTCTGTATTTTTGATCGAGTGAAAACAGCCTTGATAAGCATAAGAAACCTCTTTAAAAAAAACATTAAATGAGAGGGTGTGTCCAAACTTTTGACTGGTAGTGTATATATATATATATATATATATATAAAAAAGACACACGTACAGTATATATTTTTAAAATATTTACATGTACTGTATATAGTATATATTTATACTCATACAATTTATATTATATATAAATATAATAAATATATATAGACAATTGATTTCTTAAATATATACATGCATGTGTGTTTATTTATATATGCATAATAAATATACACAGTACACACATATATTATATACACAAAAAAAAATTTTTTGGATGCAATTAATCACGATTAACCGTTGCCCAGCACTAACACAAACACTTGTTTTACACAAATTTGTTTTAAAATCTGCTAGAGAAATAATAACTGATAATAAATAAATAAATAAATAAATCATTGTATGCTACATTGAATTTTGCTACAGAATATTAACAATTTTTATCGAAATAAATAAATAAATAAATAATGACTTAAAAACACTATAACCGGCACCCAAAGTATGATATGAAAAATAAATGCACATAAATACTTGTTTTATACACACAAAATAAGTTTGATTTCGAAATAAAAAAATAACGGCTATTATAATACCGGTGTTACAGGTTATACCTGTTTTTTCACACTTCACTGCGTTGTTTTGGTTGTTGTTGTTTTTTAACAGTGTAGACATAATAGCTGAAAAAGCAAATAAAAAGCCACAGTAAGCATTTTCGAAAAACATCACTATAACTAGCTTCCCAACATTATGAAGTACAATATGAAAAATGGATATTCATTCATTTTGAGATATGAAATATTACATTTAGCAGTGTTTTTAAACCATTTGTGATTTTTATACACTATTGTACAGAATCATTATTCCAGGATTTTTTGATCAATAATAAGTGACACTTAAGACTGGAGTAACAACTGATGAAAATTCAGCTTTGCATCACAGGAATAAATTATATTGTAAAGTATATTAAAATAAAAAAACTGTATTTTATATTGCAATAACATTTTGCAATATTACAGTTTTTTTCTGTGTTTTTGATCAAATAAATGGAGCCTTGATGAGCATAAGAGACATTATGGCATTAAAAAACATTAAATGAGAGGGTGTGTCCAAACTTTTGACTGGTAATATACACAGTACACACACATATATTATATAAGCAAAAACTTTTATTTTGGATGCAATTAATCATGATTAGCCATTGCCCAGCACTAATTTATGTGTAATTTTTTAAACAAAGTAGAATAGATTTATAAGATGAAAATAATTATTGGCTAATTATTGGCCAAATTTTTAGTTAATTTTTAATTTTCACTTCACTCTCATCGCCTCATTTTTTTTAGGTGTATGAGTCAGTCCGATAAGGTCTCATCTTTGGTTTAATCTGGCTACAATGCCATCTTGATGACATGTGAAGTTCAGAGAGTAGTTTTAAGTCCCCCGGTCCCCCTCAGGGCCGAGTTACATCAGATTACAGCAGCATCATAGGAAATGACGGGCATAAGGTGAGATCGCATCTATTGATACTCAAAAAAAACACGATACGGCACTGATATACTGTGCCTTTCTAATCAAACCTATTGCACGTATAATAGAAATAGATCTATATAAAATCCATTTTATTTCTTCTCAAATTCCATTTTTTTACAATGTTTACATTTAACAGTTTAAAGCAATTTGTGTCAAAAAGTGTTTTTTTTTTTTAACTGTCTACAGGGTTCGTACAGATACTGTAAAATGAAATTCCAGGATTTTTAAAGACTTTTCAAGCACTACTTTTTGATTTTCAAGGACTTCAGAGATCTTAGGGATCGAACAATGTCTTCTATTTCAAATTCTTGAAAAAAGAGAAATAGATAAATAAAAATATACTAATAAAAAAATGGCAAAAATAAAGTAAAGCACATGCAAAGTATTACTACTAAAGCATTACAACTATAGTAAAACCACAGTTAATTTTCTTAAGGGATTTGTATTTGTGTATCCTTTCTTTCTTTCTGTTTTGTTTTTATGTCAACTGTACTGCCTTAAAGGATTAGTTCACTTTCAGAACAAAATTTTACAGATAAAGTACTCACCCCCTTGTCATCCAAGATGTTCATCTGATGTCTTTCTTTCTTCAGTTTTAAGGAAATTATGTTTTTTGAGGAAAACATTTCAGGATTTTCATTTCAGGATTTCATTTCATTTCAGGATTTCTTTCTATATTATGGGGGCACCATAGAAGTCTATGGTGCCCCCAAGTTTGAACTTGCAGTTTAAATCCAGCTTCAAAGGGCTCTAAATGATCCTTCTTCCTCGGCTGGGATCGTTTAGAGCCCTTTGAAGCTGGATTAAGACCGTATTTTGGAAGTGCAAACTTAGGGGCACCATAGAAGGCCATTATATAGAAAGAAATCCTGAAATATTTTCCTCAAAAAAGATAATTTCTTTACGACTGAAGAAAGAGAGAAAAAAAGATTTACGCGGAGATTCGCGAAACCACACAGAAGTCCCAATCTGAATCAAACGACTCACAATTTGCGCTCTGAATTCCTGTCTAAAACTAAAGATTCGTGAACCCGCACCAAAGTTCTGATCTAAACCAAATGATTCATGATCTACGCTCTGAAGTTCAGTTCTGAATAATGATTTGCAAACCATCATTTCAGATCGGGAAATGTGTATCACAAATTATTTGATTTCGATCGGCACTTCAAAACGTGTATCGTTAACCATTTGATGTGAATCATTCAATTGGCAAAATGATTCACAAAACCATTCCAATCTAAAATCAAATGATTCATGATACACGCCCTGAAGTTCCGAATCAAATGATTTGCAATACATGAAGTTCCAATCTAAATTGCAATACACAGCTTCAAATCATTTTGCAACGCAATGGTTTAACTGATTCAGGGTTTTGAAAAGCTCAGTTTCACCCATAACTATGTGCTTTTTAAAATCGTTATAAATGATGTTGAAATGGTTTTTGCTTGTGAATCGCTTGAAATTAATGTTCTAAGTCACAAGTTTGAATCAATCAGAGCATAAGCATAAGTAACTCAACTGATTTGGTTCATCTGTTCCTCTTTTTCGCATCTTCAGCCATGTTTAAATGATACTGCCAGTACTACCACTTGCTAAACACTCAATTGTTTTCTGACATTAACGGAAACAAGCGAAAAGATGTGCTTATTGACAAAAGCAAACACTTATTTCATAGATAAATCATCTTTCAATAATTCAAGCACTTTTCAAGTTCCTCTTCAGAATTATTGCTATTTCCAAAGGATTTCCAGGCCTTAAATTTAGAAAAGCACTTGTCATCCAAGACGTTCATGTCTTTCTTTCTTCAGTCGTAAAGAAATTATGTTTTTTGAGGAAAACATTTCAGGATTTCTCTCCATATAGTGGACTTCTATGGTGCCCGTGAGTTTGAACTTCCAAAATGCAGTTTAAATGCAGCTTCAAAGGGCTCTAAATGATCCCAACCGAGAAAG
This sequence comes from Cirrhinus molitorella, assembly GCA_033026305.1. Lineage (NCBI taxonomy): Eukaryota > Metazoa > Chordata > Actinopteri > Cypriniformes > Cyprinidae > Cirrhinus > Cirrhinus molitorella. The sequence continues at coordinate 3,277,560 of CM065141.1, read as the reverse complement.
AAGGGTTTTATTTAACAATAAAACAATCGGTTATTTTCCAAAAAACCTCAAATGCCTAGTCTAGCTATGCATGTACTCTGTGTATCCGGTTTAAGACAGTTAGGGTATGTCGAAAAACTCCAATCTCATTTCTGCTCCAACTTTAAAATCATCTTAAATCACTGCAGAAGTACCGACTCGGTGTTTACAAAGTGAAGATCAAACTCCCTTTACAAAAAAAAGGTAAAACAGGGATGTAAGACAATTTTTAAGTTGGAGGAGAAAATGAGATAGGAGTTTTTCGACATACCCTGTCTTAAACAGATGGGCATTTGAGGTTAAAAAGTATAAAAATTGTAATTTTCACTAGATAAGACCATTCTTCCTTGGCTGGGATCGTTTAGAGCCCTTTGAAGCTGCATTTTGGTTCAAACTCACCATAGAAGTCCACTATTTGGAGGGAAATCCTGAAATGTTTTCCTTAAAACACTACATTTCTTTACGACGAAAGAAAGAACATCTTGGATGACAAGGGGGTGAGTAAATTATCTGTAAATTTTTGATCTTCTCCTTTAATATGATTTCATCATCCAAAATAAAAATAAAATGCACACACATAAATGCGGAGTTGGAGTGTCCAATGAGATTTCGCTGTGGGCAAAACAAATCATTCGAGTTTACAGTTATTAACATGTCTGTCACTGGCAGCAATCGGATGGAAAAACCTGGAAGAGTCGCAATTTATTCCATCACATCGACTTTACCTAATTATTAGAGCATGCACTGTTAAATTGAAAACTATGAGAAGAATCTAAAGCAGAGCCTTTAGTGGACTAAAACATGGACTGGGTTAAGAAACGCTCGCCAGACTATTTCAGAATATCAGTGTGAAAAAGCCATTTCCGAGCAGCCAGACTCAACACACCGCTACAAGAAAAAGCGTCTGACTTTTCCAAGAATCTCCAGTATCAACATGCATTACTTTAAGTGCAATGCAGCATGACATGTTGAAGGCAACAAAAATGACCAATCAAAGACGCTCAGACTCAAGCTGGCAACACAAGCACATGCTTAAAAGCCTGTAATCGGCCAAACCACAGGGGGAGAGAAAAAAAAAAAAAGAGAAGTACAGTGCCATTTCTTCCTTGGCGAACTGTTCTGAATAATTTGCTGTTGTTGGAAAACCAGGCCCCTCCAAAAAAGGAAGCCACAGTTGCCACTGAAAGGGAAAAGGTGAATGTACGACATTAAACATCGCCATGCTTTCCTCCAGGCTCACATCAGACAAATGCTACTTCTTTATTTAGCTTTTGATAAACACAAGTGCTCCGGCCAAGTGCTTTCGCTGACAGGCCTGCAGGTGATTGTGGGTAATTGATGATTTCTGAGCGTAAAACACAGGGACATTCGGAAGGTGAATGAAATCATTCAGCTCCGCGCGGAGAGGACATTCATCACGCGTTTCGCCGCTCAGATAAGGGACAGTCGCTCTATTCTAAACGCTCGCAGGACGGCAGATAAGCCCGAGAGCTGTAGGCAGGAGCAGGACCTGATTTCACGCCGGCTACGCTGTGTGTGTGCGCACGCAGATGGTGTGTGTTTATGAAGACGCTGCCTTTCGCTGTTGGGCTTGTTCTTTTCACCACACCGCACCCCACCCTCGACTCCGTTGCCCCCACATGGAGAAGGATCCTGGCTAATCTGGCGCGTTTGTTTAAAGCATTTAATGAGGATAATCCCCCGGGATGTCTCCTCCCTTTCACTGCATAGAAATACAGGAGAGCCCAATAAAGACGCAATTTAGAAGCACAACAAGGCGGTACAATGTGAGAGACGCACAACTTCAGAGCTCCGGCTGAAAGGACCCAGTGTGCCGAGACAAACAGCAGGATTTAGACAGTTAAACACCCAGAAAGAGCTCGTCCGGACCTGTTGGACGCTACTCGAGTGCACATGCGAAGCGAGTGAATAATGTGGGAAAAGCAGCGAAACCCGAGTCCTCTTATCCATCTTAGACAAGAACAGACAACTAGTGGTTGTGAATCTGAGCAGAGCAAAGCCTAAGAAACACTATTAGCCAGATCCAACCCATTAAAAATCCATCTTGTCCATTAAGGCAAATCAAGGTCATGACTAGTAGTCGACACAAAGGGGTTTATAGCATGAATAATTAAATTAAATGGCAAATGAGACGTACATAAAAAGCTTAAATGACATTTGACTCAGTTTCACTATGAATATTTGGGGGGGGAAACTAGCTAACGAATTGCTGTTTTGGAAGTAAATAACAAAGCTGCCAAATGCTCAACATATAACAGGATTCGGGACACACAAGAATTCACATACTACTACTAAAAATACTAAAAATAAACTTGTTACTAGTAACAAAGGCATTTGTTGGCAGTAGCAATGAAACAGTTACCACTGTTAGTGACTAGAGTAGCAAAAAAATACTAGCCTAGTCATTACTGCAATAGTATCCCAATACAGACTAATTAATGTGGGTTTGTGTTCTAAACACCTTAAAACAAATGGTTGAGGCTCTTAAAAAGATGTTTTCTTTTTAAATATAGCCTAAGTAGATGTGCGTTTGGGTTACCACAAAAGTACGAGTAGCCTACTGGGCGCGAATATTAGGGGCTAGGGGTTGTTTGAAGCCCGTAAAATTAGTCAAAACTAAAAGTTAGGGGTCTTGGAAGCAAGTATCAATTTCTTATACAAGTATACATACGTTTAAGTAAGTATAATTGTATAAAGTAAGTAAGAATGTAAGTTCAGGGCATTAAACGGATGCCTGCGAAGTCGCTTGATGCAACTGAGGTACTTGAAGTTCCTATAGCTATAATTTTTATAATTTAAATCCGTTAAAGGATTGTTAAGCTGCATTAATTAGGTCAGCCGGAACCGGGAACACTTCCCATAACACCTGATGTACTAAAAAAATGGAATCTACGCTAATATTAGTCTGTCTCTTACTTATTCCGAGGTCATCGTTGCCACTCAGATCCAGTCTGTATCCTGATCAGATGGTCACTGCAGTCACCTGATCCAGTTTATATCTGGATGTTGGATCAGTACAGACGGCTTCTACAGTTACAAATTGCTTGTTTGATTGTTGGTCAGAGGAGAACTGACCCCCTCAACTGAGCCTGGTTTCTCCCAAGGTTTCTTCTCCATTTCTGTCACCAATGGACTTTTGGTTCCTTGCCACTGTCGCCTCTGCCTTGCTCATTTTCCAGCGATATTGTATACTAATTGAACTGAGCTGGATGATAACATCACTGAACTCCCTTTAACTGAAAAATGGTAACCTTTTCCTTTTGCATTATTGACACACTACCTTCTTATTGGATACTGTAAAGCTGCTTTGACACAATCTCTATTGTAAAAAGCGCTTTATAAATAAAGGTGACTTGACTATAGCAACAATACGCCGCCCCAGCACTTTGCTTTATCATTATCGGACAGTATATCGACAAAGTAAGTAGTAATCATTACTAATCACTTTAATATAGATTTACAAACAAACAAACAAACAAACAAACAAACACAAAACGTCTTCAAGACAGCTGACGGTTAGCGCGGGGCGCCACAAGACATCCGCGTTATTGCGCGAAACAAACATCAATCGATTGTAAGCCGAAAACGGAACGGCAGACCCACCTAAAAGTCACACACTAGTTCGTACTGCATACTTACTAGTGAGACTGAAAACACTGCATGCTAATGATACATAAAAGTAGCCTGATGAGGATAAATATAAATGTACTGGTTTCAAGAAACGACTCTGAAAAGGGCTACCGAGAACACATGAACCCAATCGGTATATCATCTCACATGCAACATGCGTCTTGGTCCGGGATACGCGTCCTGAACACAAGCGCGAACTGCTTTATACGTTTTTTATTTTTTTTTTTCCAAAGGTGCAACGCATAACATTCCACGTCAGACACAAACACACAGATTCTCACCTTGGCAGTAAGTAGTTGCAGCCTCCAGACAACGGATTCCCTTTTAGATTGTGAGGAATAGATTCCCGGTGCACGGAAAGTTCACATGTCACTCACGCGCGGAGAGACAGCGATCTGTGGTTCCGGGATTCCCGTTACCGAATAACAGACTGAACGCTAGCTCCACGCCCAGGTATCTGATCACATGATGCATCCAGGTGTGACTGGAACACACACATGCATCGACACACACCTGGAGGTCTGGTCGCGCTCGCCTCCTCCTGCCCGGTTACTCGCGAACGGAGGAACGGAGCTGATTCGTGTGTGTGTGTGTGTGTGTGTGTGTGTGTGTGTGTGTGTGTGTGTGTCTCCTCCCCTTCCCCGCGCTGAGAGCTTTAAACCACAGAACAAGCGAAGACCTGATGGAGGAGAGAGCTCGATCTTAAAGTGCTTTTAATCTAGCGTAGATTAGTGAAAAGAGCATCTTATCAATGATTACTTTTAAAGCTCCAGTCTGGCACTTGTAAAAGTACCATCGTACCATGGTATATTACTATGTTTTTTTGCGATGGTGCCATTCAATACGATGCATTTTCAAGATGTGTGCCACCATAATACCATAATAAGTGCCTTGGAATACAATATAAATACCACAGTAATGGATATGGTACTATGATATATGACAGTATCATAGTAGGCTACTTTACATACTTACACTATGCCATAACCATGAGTATATACCATACCATAGTATTATTTGAAACTGAATTCTTACAAAATACTATCTATCTATCTATCTATCTATCTATCTATCTATCTATCTATCTATCTATCCACCAAAATCGCCGTAACAATGAGTGTAGTATATATTAAAGTACCATAGTATTTTTGCAACTGAATATCTATCAAAAATCTATCTATCTATCTATCTATCTATCTATCTATCTATCTATCTATCTATCTATCTATCTACCAAAAGTGCCATAACCATGAATTGCCATAGTATATATCAAAGTACTATAGTATTCTTGCAACTGAATACTTACAAAAATACTCTATCTATCTATCTATCCACCAAAATCGCCATAACAACGAATTACCGTAGTATATATCAAAGTACCATAGTATTTTTGCAACTGAATATCTATCAAAAATCTATCTATCTATCTATCTATCTATCAAAAGTGCCATAACCATGAATTACCATAGTATATATCAAAGTACTATAGTATTCTTGCAACTGAATACTTACAAAAATACTATCTATCTATCTATCTATCTATCTATCTATCCACCGAAATCGCTGTAACAATGAATTACCGTAGTATACATCAAAGTACCATAGTATTTTTGCAACTGAATATCTATCTATCCACCAAAATCGCCGTAACAATGAATTACCGTAGTATATATCAAAGTACCATAGTATTTTTACAACTGAATATCTATGTCTATAAACCATACATTACTATAGCATATATCAAAGAACCATAGTATTTTTGTAAATGAATACTTACAAAAAAATACTATCTATCTATAAATACTATCTATCTATCTATCTATCTATCTATCTATCTATGTAACGTTCCATGATGTACCTCTACTGTTTATACTATTTTAATTAGATGTATTTTTGCTTTTATATTCTGTTTTATGCAGCACAGTCAGCATTCAGCAGAACTCAAACAACTTTCACTTTTCTGACAGATCAAACTCTGTCGAGTGTATCATCTGTCAACAGTTCAAGTCACCTGTGAAAGTGTAACACAGTCACATCCATCTCCCCGTAGTGGGACACGGTGTAGTTTATTCCTGTCAGGGGTCGTACAATAAATTATCCTATTTCTGTCGCCCTGTGTGGGGAAGCAAAATATGAAGTGTTCAATCAAACACGAGATGTCAAACCCCGATCTCTATATGGGACTCTATTGTATGGGGCTGTAAATTTGAGAGCTGTTTCTAAACGCTCTCTGCCAGCATTCTTGTGCAGGACCCAAGAGACTCTGAACAGGTCGTTACATGTTCTGGATACCCAGACATTATTGGAAGATCAATTTCCACATTTACACCCCTTTACAGCATTACAAAATCATCTACATAGAGGGAACATGAAACCTGTAGGACCACTTTTGCATTATTTTCATATACAATTAGGCCCCAATTCTCACTACCATAAACAGTTTAAATGGTTCACTTTTAAGTTTTTATATTTGATTTTTTTTTTTTTTTAGTTTTAAATATAAAATATGGCATATATTATTAATATAATATAATGTAAATTATGTTATATTTTAAAAAAGAGAATGTTTTTTTGCATTGCGGTAATGAGGAAGGGAGAAAGGATGTGCTTAATTGTGTAAAAAAAATGCTAATTTATATTTTTACATTCATATTTCATATTATTTAATTAATATAATAGTTTTTATTGAGCAATTTTTAATGAGTATTAAGTTCAACATAAATAGACAAAAAAAATAATAAAGTAATAATTCTATGTTCTGTGAAGAGCCATCGCTTCATTTGTTTAGTATTATTGCGTCTAGTTTGTAGAATTTCTGTGAGTTAAAATGCACAAAGTATGTAGTCTCTTAAACACATTGCCCCTTTTTTGTCACATTTTTGTCGTTTTTGATGCATGATTATTTTATTATTTTACCATAGAAAACTCGTGCAAAGACTGATATTTCTCTGATATTTAGACTCTATCAACAAGGTTTTATTAAAATATAAACAGATGGTTTGATATATTGGTAAAACACATTCTTATATTGGTAACATCCATAATGCTGGATTTGCCATATTACAGAGAATGAGATTTTTTTGCATTACGGTAAAGAGAATGGAGGAAGGATTTGCTACTTGGAACTGTGCAAAAAAAATATAAATGTTAATTTAGATTTTACATTCATATTTAATATTATTTAAATAATATCATTAATATAAAAAATATTTTTTAAATTTTAAAAAATGATTATTTATTTATTTATTTAATTTTATTTTAATTTTTTTTTGCATTACAGTAATGAGAATGGGAGGAAGAATGTACTTAATTGTGTAAAAAAATGTATGTTAATTTATATTTTACTATAAAGAAGGAGAAGGGGTATACTTAATTGTCACACATTTTTCTTTGGAAAAAATATCATCTTATATGTCTAATTTCGAGAGTGAAATATGATCCAGACATGTTCTTTAAGTTCTTTAAGTCACGTTTTATAAGAATCCACTCTTTATTTGGACTGAAACCTGTAGCCGCACAGAAACAAAGAGAGACGCCAGGATCCAGAGTCTCATTGTTTACGGAGTGTCACTTTTGGTGAGTGATTTATGGTTATGCAAATGTGCATGTCTAGGAGGAGAGCGGGCACTGCCCCAAAGACTCATGGGATGAATCAAGAGTGGCGGGCCCTGAGTCAGACTTACAGCTGAGGCAGCTATACGCAAGATGGAAGTGAGAGAGAGAGAAGGAAATAGAGATAGGGAAATGAAAAAAGAGAGAGATCGGGTAATGAGATCCGCGCAGAGAAACGGCCTTCACGGGCAACCATGTGAGTGATGAGTTACAGGCCGGAGCAGACAGACACATGTGCGACTGGATTATTTTAAGTGTGACTGGATTGTTAAACAACACACTTCTGCACAACAGCAGATCGTGACGCTACAGCAGAAGCATTTAAGTCAGAGGTTAAATGCAAAAATAGATTTAAAAGCTAAGTCAGTATCTCTTTATAATGTGACCCTGGACCACAAAACCAGTCATAAGGGTCAATTTTTGGAAATTGAGATGTATACATCATCTGAAAGTTGAATAAATAAGCTTTCCACTGATGTATGGTTTGTTAGGATAGGACAGTGTTTAACTGAGATACAACTATTTGAAAATCTATCTGAGGGTGCAAAAAAATCTAAATATTGAGAAAATCGCCTTTAAAGTTGTCTTAGCAATGCATATTACTAAGTTTTAATATATTTACGGTAGGAAATTTACAAAATATCTTCATGGAACATGCTTTTTACTTAATATCCTAATGATTTTTGACATAAAAGAAAATTTTTTTTGATTTTTTAGATTTTGTGTTGAAGAAGTAAATAACACAGAAAAACAAATGTAATTTTTAGATTAATTTAGTTCAGGCAAGAATAATTAAAAAAAAGGAGTAAATTCAATATTAGTGCTCAATTTAAGCTTGTAGAATTTAAAATTTAAACTTAAAGTATATTTCACTTGGAATCGTTTGTTATTTTTACAAAGATTGTTTAAGTAAATATCCAAGTCATGATCCTTTTGTTCCCTTCATGCACTTGGGCGCAAATAATTAATAAGGTTAATTTTTTGCTGTTTTTGAGATGTATTTACACTGTTTAATGGTTGTCTTTGTTGTTAGGGTAAATAACTTGCTGTTTTGTAACATCTAGAGTTCATTTACAACTCAAAATGACCCATTCGTACTCAAAAACTATTTACTGATTGTTACCGTCATTGTTTATCGTGTGCCAGGTATTGACAGTATTTAACCGAGATACAACTATTTGAAAAATGTGCAAAAAAAATCAAAATATTGAGAAAATCACCTTTAAATTTGTCCAAATGAAGTTCTCCAATACATATTACTAATCAAAAATTAAGTTTTGATATATTTATGGTAGGATATTTACAAAATATCTTCATGGAACATGGTTTTTACTTAATATCCTAATGATTTTTGGCATAAAAGAAAAATCAATAATTTTGATAAAAATGATTTTGTGGTGAAGTACATAACACAGAAAAACAAATGTCATTTTTACATTAAATCATTTAGTTCAGGCAAGAATAATAATAAAAAAGGAGTAATTTTAATATTAGTACTCAATTTAAGCTTGTAGAATTTAAAATTGAATTTTTTGTTATTTTTACAAAGTTTAAGTAAATATCAAAGTCATGATCCCATTGTTCCCATCATGCACTTGGGCACAAATAATTAATAAGGTTAATTTTTTTTTGCTGTTTTTGAGATGTATTTACACTGTTTAATTGTTGTCTTTGTTGTTAGGGTAAATAACTTGCTGTTTTGTAACATCTAGAGTTCATTTACTACTCAAAATGACCCAATTCATACTCAAAAACTATTTACTAATTAATAGTAAATTAACTAATTAAATTCAAAAACTATTTAATAATTAATAAGATTTTATTATTATTATTTTTTTTTGCCGTTTTTGAGATGTATTTACACTGTTTAACGGTTGTCTTTGTTGTTAGGGTAAATAATTTGATGTTTTGTAACATCTAGAGTTCATTTATCTACATTGTGTCAACATATAACCTTAGAAACAATAAGGAGATGTCTACTTGCTTACCTACATGTTTGTAAGTGAACCTTTTAAAAATGCTTTAATGGCATTTTTTTTCATTGCTTTAATGTTTGAGTAAATTTTACAAACCATGGCTGAGGACTGCAGGGTAAACTTAAAATAATTAAATAGAAACTCTAACATGTTAAATTAATTTATTTCCTTTGCTAATTTTGCTTAACTTAGTTAAGCAGATTTTACTTAATTCCATACTTAAATTTTACTTTAAAAATGTGCATGGAAAAATTTTGCCAAATAAAAATTAAAAGTAAATTTTACTTTTTCAGTTTTAGTTTTTTTCAGTGCATTTTTGGCTATTGCTACAAATATACCCCAGTGACTTAAAGACTGTTTTTTTGCTCCATGGTCACAAATAGGGCGGCTCTAAACAGTTCATTCCTTGAAGTACATTTGCTGTGTACCACGGTATACTGTGTAGGCTAATTATTATTTGTTCGTATATATAAAGTAGGCCACAGAAGTATTATGCTACTGTTATGTATACTATATGATAGTTTCATAAACTGTTAATGACGGATGCTAGCCTGTGAGACTTATATATGGCCCTGTATGACACGATTGGCTGCCCTCTATGTAATGTTTAGTGCCGTTTGTTGAGAGTTGTGTATTTATGCACACTTTATTTGATGTTCCTGCCGTTTTGCACTGAATTTCCCTTCTGGGATCAATAAAAGTATCGTTTCCATCTGTCTGTGTTTACCTGCAAGCACTCGACGCCCTTAGAGAGCCCTCTACTGGCCGAGACGAGCAACACACTCTCTCCGTGTGTCCTAAACCTGAGAAAGGCCTTGATTAAATTTAACTACCCATAAAAAAAAAGCGAATTCCTCATCCATCCTCTTTCAAGACCTTGGGACAGAAAGTCAATACGGCCTTACTGCCGATTCCGTTTTCATAGCCTGATTCATAATGATTTACTTCCCTGACAGCTGAATTTTCCGGCGGCTTTTTTCCCTCTGTGAAGCTTCAGGCTCGATGTGAAGGATCTTGGCGCCTGTAAATCGTCCCAGTCAGGTGGCTTCCCGGTTGCCGGTGGAAAGATTGTGTGGCAGATGGAGGCTCTTACACGGAGAAAGGTGGCATAGCGTGAGATCGTGGAGTTGAGAAAAACTCATCACACATTCTGAGGCGGCTTATTTTAGACACGCATATCGCTAAAGCGCCGCGTCTGATTCATCGCACACCTCTGCTGCTCAGAGACTCGAGTCCCGCCGGAAAAGCGTCCGTTGACTGAGAGCGACCATATTTTGATAGCTACAAACCTAGATTCTGAAGAATACAGGGGTCGTTCACTCATGAAATGCAACCATAGTTGCGGTTTTTGATTTTTTTTTTTTTTTCTTTGTAATCAGTGTTGGGGAAGTTACTTTTAACTGGGGACACTGCAGGCAAAACCGTAGTTTTTTCATGTACCTCTCGAATTTGAGATTTTGGGCTTTTTGTTTTTTCATAAAGTGTTTTTTCAGACTAGTGGAAGGAAAACATCCAAAGGACACTGTTAAATGTTTCCTTTATAGCAATTTATCTATTTGTGTCAATAGATTTCAATTACAATACTTAAATACCGTTTTTTTTTCAAAGTGAGTTTTTTCTCCTACACTGAGCCATACATCTCCACTTCAGTAGCATTTACACACACCAATCTTTACATTTTTATCCCTGTCTATATCCTGAAGGTTTATACAGAAGGATTTGTTCATATATAATTTGCTTGATTATATACAACATTTTATTCCCCCCCAAAATGTAAAAAATTAAGTGTGTTTTTGCTTGAAACAAGCAAAATAATCTCCCAATGGGGTAAGCCAAATAATCTTGTTTTCTGTTTGAAATAAGATTTTTTTAAGCAAAAAATGTAAGTAAGAAAAGTATTTTTGCCGAGTACGGTTGAAGTGGATGAACAAAGGTCAGCAGCAAAGTCACTGGTTAATAAAATGGGATTAAACACACAAAAGGAAACAAAAAGTAATTGACGTTACTTTTTTAAAAAAGTAACTCAGATATTTCCTTGGAAATGAAAATGCATTACTTTACTAGTTACTTGAAAAAAGTAATATTATTACGTAACTTGCGTTACCTCCAACACTGTGTGTAATATGCGCTAAATGTACGTTTTGAGGGTTGTCCGTCTATTTTCCGTAACTATTTCATGCCATGAGTGCCACTTCTAACAAGCTGTGTCATATTATCTTGTAAAACCACTTAAAACATGTCAGAATACCAAAGAATAGCCTACCATAGTACAGGTCAAAAGTTTACACCCCCCTTTTCAGGATCTGCAAAATGTTAATTATTTAACCAAAATAACAGCGATAGTACTGACCTAAATAATATATTTCACATAAAAGACGTTTACATAGTTGAATTTATCAAAATGACTCCCGTTCAAAAGTTTACATCCCCCTGATTCTTAATACTGTTGTTACCTGAATGATCCACAGCTGTGTTTTTTTTGTTTGGCAATAATTTTTCATGAGTCCATTGTTTGTCCTGGACAGTTAAACTGCCTGCTGTTCTTCAGAAAAATCCTTCAGGTCTCACAAATTCCTTTGGTTTTTCAGCATTTTTGTGTATTTGAACCCTTTCCAACGATGACTGTATGATTTTGAGATCCATCTTTTCACACTGAGGACAACTGAGGTACTCATATGCAACTATTACAGAGGGTTCAAACACTCACTGATGCTCCAGAAGGAAAAAAACATGCATTTAGAGCCAGGGGTGAAAACTTTTGAATAGTTGATTTAGATGTTATGTTTTACATTTTAGGTTACCTTTCTTTCTTTCTTTCTTTCTTTCTTTCTTTCTTTTTTCTACCAGATTTAACCTATAAAAACTAGTTGTGGTGGTATGAATTAATATATTTAGGTTGATTTACATTAAAAACATTTTTGACTTCAATAAAAACTGTTTATTTAGATGTTATGTTTTACATTTTAGTTTATCTTTCTTTCTTTTTTTTCTCTATCCGATTTAACCCATAAAAACTAGTTTTAGTGGTATGAATGAATATACAGATGCAGCTAAAAAAAAAAAAAATACAATATTGTGAAAGTTTTTTTTTTTTTTTGCAATTTTTTTTTGCAATTTTTTACATTTTGATGATTACAGCGTACAGCTCATGAAAGTCAAAAATCCAATATCTCAAAATATTAGAATATTTACATTTGAGTTTCATTAAATGACCATCCCTACAGTACAGTGTTTTATCAAAGTGCAAAGTCAGTGCAGGAGATTTTGGAGCACTTTATGCTTCCATCTGTTGACAAGCTTTATGGAGATGCTGATTTCCTTTTCCAGCAGGACTTTAGCACCTATTATTCTCAAGAGAAAGATAAGAAACAGTTGATCAATAGTGCTTCAGCAGTGCCACAGGCTGATCACTTCACTGATGCTGTCATTTGTGCTAGGAGCAAGTCATTTGCTGTAATATGTGCTGCCGACCAAGTATTGAGTGCATAAATGAACATACTTTAAAGAACTTGAACTTTTCTGCTTTGCAGACACGTTTTTTGATTGATCTTAGGAAATATTCTAATATTTTGAGATACTGGATTTTTAACTTTCATGAACTGTAAAGCTCTAATCATCAAAATTAAACCAAAAAAACTTTTGAAATATTTTACTTTACATGTAATTAATCTGGAATATATGAACGCTTTCATTCATTCAGCTTTTGAAATAAGTTACGATAAAAAAATGAACTTTTTCATGATATTCTAATTTTTTGAGCTGCACCTGTATTTAGGTTGATTTAGTGACAGTGTTACACTTTAGGTTACCTTTCTTTCTTTCTTAGTCTTTCTACCAGATTTAACCTATAAAAACTAGTTTTGGTGCTATGAATTAATATATTTAGGTTGATTTAGTGACATAAAAATATTTTTGACATCAATAAAACCAGTTTATTTAGAAGTTACATTTTACATTTTAGGTTACCTTTCTTTCTTTCTTTCCTACCAGATTTAACTCATAAAATCTAGTTGTGGTGTTATGAATTAATATATTTAGGCTGATTTAGCAACATTAAAAACATTTTTGATCAAACCAGCTTATTAACATGTTACAGTTTACAGTCTTTCTTTTTTTTTTACTACCAGATTTAACCCATAAAAAATAGTTTTAGTGTTATGAATTAATGTATTTAGGTTGACTTTAAAAATATGTTTGACTTCAATAAAGCGTTTTACATTTTAGGTTACCCTTTTTATGCAAAACTAGCTACAGAGACTCATTTTAAAGGAAAAATATAAAATAAAAAGCTAGATAAGTACAAAAATTATATTGAATAAGGTTTACACAGCCAACTACACTGAATAAATAAATAAATTAACTAATTGATAAAATGGTACTTTTCTGGCAGTGCAAAATTAAATATACAGGTAAAACACCTGTAAATATATATATATATATATATATATATAATACAAATTCTTTCATAACGAAGTACATTGTGCCCTATTTTTACTTTTTTTTTTACAGCGTGCATTTACACACCCACAGAATGTTTTTTTTTACAGTATACTATTTGTTAGTGAAACACTAACCACAGTGTATCCTCAACAGACAGTCTGAAGACATTTGTGTGTGTGTTTTTCAAGACTGAGATGCTGTTTTTGACCAGCTGCATGTGCTAATTGTGTTGCGCAGGTATGCCCACCTGTGTGCTTTGAGATCAGCTCTATTCATGCGTCCGCGCCTGCATCTGTTGGTTTTGTCCGTGGAGCGTTTGTGTTTGAGAGCAGTGTCTAGTTGTGTGGCTTTCTGACTCAGTGGAGTGAGAGACGATGAGACGGATATTCACTCCTCCACTCAACCTGATTCAATTCTGCTTCCTTATTCACCCAGAACTCATGCAAGACTTCACGCCGACTCATACATAAATAACCTGTGTTTGGGAAGCCGAAACGGAAATGCCAGAGTTATTTCTTGGTAATGATCTGGAGTTCACAGAATTGACAGACACTCGCTCTCGTAGATAACTAGGCTGTTGTCATCACTGTGATCAAAGACAACAAAAGCATCTTCATTTTCATCAGTCATAGTCTTCACTTGTGTATAGAGTCTAATACCTTGCACTAGAGGCTTGCTTTGATCTCCTCTGTTTTCATGCATTCTTGTCACATCTCAGTCAACTAATAAAAACAATAATAATTGTGTAATTATACCTTATGCTTTAGAATATGATTAAGTCACTTACTGCTAATAAAAATACAATTTATTTAAGAAATATTTCTAGAATAATATATTGTCATAATAATACCAATTTATTTAGCTCTATAATGCAATATACTTGTGCTACAAAAATATGTGTAGTTTTATAATATTAAGTAAGATAAGTAAATGTATTATTATTATGTAATTATATCTATTGTATAATATCACCAAGTATCTTGTTGATATTATTAAAATAAAATGTAACTTAACTTTTGCTCTAATGCAATATAATTCTTATAGTTCTATAAAATATTGTTTTTTTTATAGTATGTAACTTGATAATAGTAAAATCTTCTATTTTAAATTAACTTCATATCAATAAGTTACTTAAAGATGATGATAACGATATTATTAAAACTTAATTATAAGTAACTTTAATCTTTAAATAATATTTAACATTATTTAAATATTTTATAATAATAACAATGTATTATGTAATTATATTTTAGAATATCACCAAGTATCTCATTATTATTATTATTGTTATTATTTAATTATAATAATAATAAAACAATCATTATAAGTAATTTATTCTGCACTTTTATGTGAATTTTATTATATTAAAAATACAAATAATAACAATAATTAATTTTTAAATTTTTGCTCCGATGCACTATAATTGTTCTATATAATATTGTTTTATTTTTTAGTTTTTATAATATTAATATGTAATCTAATAAAAGTATTAGCTTATAATTATATTTTAGATTAATTTTAAAATATTAATATTTAGCAAAAATAATAATAAAACATTTTTAAGTATAAATAAATACATTTCTAAGTAACTTTATTTATTTAAATATTTAATAATAATAATATTAATAATAATAATAATAATAATATGTGATAATGTAACCATAAATAATTTATTTTATACTTAATTTTATTATATTAAATATTAAGAATTAAAATAACAATAATTAACTTTCGCTCTAATGCAACATAATAGTTGTGCAACATAATTTTTAAATACTTTTAATAATTTTAATACTTAACTTAATAATAGTAATATCTTATAATTATATTTTAGATTAATTTTATAATACAATAATGGTTATAATAATAATAATAATAATAATAATAATAATAATAATGCTTAATTTATGAGTAGCTTTACTTATTTAATACTTAAATAGTATTTAATATTACTTAAATATTCTACAATAATAACAATAAATGTATTACATAATTACATTTATTTTAAAATATCATGAAGTATCTATAATAATAATAATAATAATAATAATAATAATTGTATTATTATTATTATTATTATATATTATTATTAAGTACTAGTTTTAATTATCTCCACTATTCTTATTGTTACTATTATGTATTAATTTTGTTATTTTTATTATTAAACATATATGGGTTAATATGTTGGCTAATATTTTTAAAGATGGAAGATTAATTTGATTTAATTTTATAATACCAATATGTAACTCATTGTTGATGATAATAGTGACTTAATTTATAAGTAATTTTATTTAACATTTAAATAACATTTAATGTTATTTAAATCTTTTTATAATAATAACAAAAACATATATATATTTATATTTATTTGATCATATTAAGTAATTGCTGATCAATTTTGTTTATGTGTATAATAATAAAACAGCATACTATAATTGAATTATGTTTTATGTCTTTTATAACATTAGTAAGTAACTTACTGATAATAATAATTATAATAACATAACCTTTGCTTTAGAGTGCAATATAACTGTGCCATAAAAAGATTCAATATAATATTATTACATAATATAAGAAGTTACTTATTATACTTGTCCTTATATGACATGACAAATGTTTCTTCTTTCTCATATAGAAAGCGTGAGCTCTCGTGTGGGCATGGCACGAAAACATGTATGAGTAACTTGGTAAGCATGCTAAAAACATGCTAGCAACTGTCTAATCATGACAGAAACATGCTAACAACTTGCTAATCATACTAGATGCATGCTAGCAACTTGCTAATCATGCTAAAAACATGCTAGCATGTCTAATCATGATAGAAACATGCTAACA
Organism: Cirrhinus molitorella; assembly: GCA_033026305.1. Classification (NCBI taxonomy): domain Eukaryota; kingdom Metazoa; phylum Chordata; class Actinopteri; order Cypriniformes; family Cyprinidae; genus Cirrhinus; species Cirrhinus molitorella. The sequence goes on along the minus strand of CM065141.1, from coordinate 3,261,028 downwards.
ACTTGCTAATCATGCTAAAAACATGCTAGCATCTGTCTAATCATGATAGAAACATGCTAACAACTTGCTAATCATACTAGATTCATGCTAACAACTTGCTAATCATGCTAAAAACATGCTAGCATCTGTCTAATCTTGATAGAAACATGCTAACAACTTGCTAATCATACTAGATTCATGCTAGCAACTTGCTAATCATGCTAAAAACATGCTAGCATCTGTCTAATCTTGATAGAAACATGCTAACAACTTGCTAATCATACTAGATTCATGCTAGCAACTTGCTAATCATGCTAAAACATGCTAGCATCTGTCTAATCTTGATAGAAACATGCTAACAACTTGCTAATCATACTAGATTCATGCTAGCAACTTGCTAATAATGCTAAAAACATGCTGGCAACTGTCTAATCATGATAGAAACATGCTAACAACTTGCTAATCATACTAGATGCATGCTAGCAACTTGCTAATCATGCTAAAAACATGCTAGCATGTCTAATCATGATAGAAACATGCTAACAACTTGCTAATCATACTAGATGCATGCTAGCAACTTGCTAATCATGCTAAAAACATGCTAGCATGTCTAATCATGATAGAAACATGCTAACAACTTGCTAATCATACTAGATTCATGCTAGCAACTTGCTAATCATGCTAAAACATGCTAGCATCTGTCTAATCTTGATAGAAACATGCTAACAACTTGCTAATCATACTAGATTCATGCTAGCAACTTGCTAATCATGCTAAAAACATGCTGGCAACTGTCTAATCATGATAGAAACATGCTAACAACTTGCTAATCATACTAGATGCATGCTAGCAACTTGCTAATCATGCTAAAAACATGCTAGCATGTCTAATCATGATAGAAACATGCTAACAACTTGCTAATCATGCTAAAAACATGCTAGCATCTGTCTAATGATAGAAACATGCTAACAACTTGCTAATCATACTAGATTCATGCTAACAACTTGCTAATCATGCTAAAAACATGCTAGCATCTGTCTAATCTTGATAGAAACATGCTAACAACTTGCTAATCATACTAGATTCATGCTAGCAACTTGCTAATCATGCTAAAACATGCTAGCATCTGTCTAATCTTGATAGAAACATGCTAACAACTTGCTAATCATACTAGATTCATGCTAGCAACTTGCTAATCATGCTAAAAACATGCTAGCATCTGTCTAATCTTGATAGAAACATGCTAACAACTTGCTAATCATACTAGATTCATGCTAGCAACTTGCTAATCATGCTAAAAACATGCTAGCATCTGTCTAATCTTGATAGAAACATGCTAACAACTTGCTAATCATACTAGATTCATGCTAGCAACTTGCTAATAATGCTAAAAACATGCTGGCAACTGTCTAATCATGATAGAAACATGCTAACAACTTGCTAATCATACTAGATGCATGCTAGCAACTTGCTAATCATGCTAAAAACATGCTAGCATGTCTAATCATGATAGAAACATGCTAACAACTTGCTAATCATGCTAAAAACATGCTAGCATCTGTCTAATCATGATAGAAACATGCTAACAACTTGCTAATCATGCTAAAAACATGCTAGCATCTGTCTAATCTTGATAGAAACATGCTAACAACTTGCTAATCATACTAGATTCATGCTAGCAACTTGCTAATCATGCTAAAAACATGCTAGCATCTGTCTAATCTTGATAGAAACATGCTAACAACTTGCTAATCATACTAGATTCATGCTAACAACTTGCTAATCATGCTAAAAACATGATAGAAACATGCTAACAACTTGCTAATCATACTAGATTCATGCTAGCAACTTGCTAATCATGCTAAAAACATGCTAGCATCTGTCTAATCTTGATAGAAACATGCTAACAACTTGCTAATCATACTAGATTCATGCTAGCAACTTGCTAATAATGCTAAAAACATGCTAGCAACTGTCTAATCATGACAGAAACATGCTAGCAACTTGCTAATCATACTAGATTCATGCTAGCAACTTGCTAATCACGCTAAAACATGCTAGCAACATACTATCAACTTGTTAGTAATGCTAGAAACATGTTAGTAACTTGCTAATAATGCTAGCAACATGCTAGTAACTTGACAATAATACTAGTAACTTGCTAGCAACTTGCTAACCCTGCTAGTAACTTGCTAATCATACTATATTCATGCTAGCAACTTGCTAATAATGCTAAAAACATGCTAGCAACTGTCTAATCATGTTATAAACATGTTATTAACTTGTTAATCATGATAGAAACATGCTAACAACTTGCTAATAATACAAGATTCATGCTAGCAACTTGCTAATCATGCTAGAAACATGCTAGCAACATACTATCAACTTGTTAGTTATGCTAGAAACATGCTAGTAACTTGCTAATAATGCTAAAACATGCTAGCAACTGTCTAATCATGCTAAAACATGCTAGCAACTGTCTAATCATGTTATAAACATGTTACTTACTTGTTAATCATGATAGAAACATGCTAACAACTTACTAATCATACAAGATTCATGCTAGCAATTTGCTAATCATGCTAAAACATGCTAGCAACATACTATCAACTTGTTAGTTATGCTAGAAACATGCTAGTAACTTGCTAATCATACTATATTCATGCTAACAACTTGCTAATCATGCTAAAACATGCTAGCAACTGTCTAATCATGTTATAAACATGTTACTAACTTGTTAATCATGCTAGAAAAATGCTAGTAACTTGCTTATAATGCTAGCAACATGCTAATAACTTGACAATACTAGTAACATGCTAGCAACTTGCTAGCCATGCTAGTAAATTGCTAATCATACTATATTCATGCCAGCAACTTGCTAATCATGCTAAAAACATGCTAGCAACATACTATCAACTTGTTAGTCATGCTAGAACATGCTAGTAACTTGCTAATCATGTTATCAAAATGCTAGTAACTTGACAATAATGCTAGTAACATGCTAGCAACTTGCTAGTAACATGCTATTCATGCTAGAAACATGTTAATAACATGCTAATCATGCTAGATACATGCTAGTAACTTGCTAATCATGACAGAAACATGCTAACAACATGCTAATAATTATTTTTAGAATATTAATACGTAACTTAATAGTAATTATATTTTAGATGAATTTGATTTAATCATATTATACCAATATGTAACTTAATGATGATGATAATAGTGACTTAATTTATAAGTAATTTAACATTTAAATAATATTTAATATTATTTAAATCTTTTTATAATAATAACAACATATATATATATATATATATATATATATTTAGATTTATTTGATCATATTAAGTAATTGCTGATCAATGTTGTTTATGTGTATAATAATAAAACAGCACACTATTTAATTATGTTTTATGTCTTTTATAACATCAGTAACTTACTGATAATAATAATTATAATACCATAACCTTTGCTTTTAACGTTCAATGTTTTATATTTGCCTTGTAACATCTATACGTATTATATTGATAATAACAAATGAAATAATAATAACTTTATTATGTAAAGTAACTGACTAATATTAAGTAATAAGCAACAACTAATAACAGTAAGTAACTTTATAGCTCAAAGTCAGTGTTTTGCTGTAGAGTTTTGAAACGGTGGAAATCCTTACATGACATGACGAATGTTTCTTGTTTCTCATATAGAAAGCGTGAGCTCTGGTGTGGGCATGGCGCAAAACCCCCAGCGATTTCACGGTGCAGCGGGTACGGCGTGGGTGAGGCCCGGCCCGGCCGCTCAGCCTGATCCACTGCCATCACTCTGCCATCTGTTAATCTCTATTTCCAGCCCTGAGATCCGGATCCAAATCAAAGCAGGGCTGACAGGGCCCTCGGGCGCCTCTCATATGCTGCGCTTTATCACGTCAAACTTCCTCCTGCACCCAAACAGAAGTAATACTGGTCAAAAATATATTGGAATAAGTAACAGAAACTCCAAACAGCACTGACATCACATGTTCTCCTCGTCTAAAAAGAGATTTCCAGAACGGTAAGTCTGCGGTGACATCGATGACAAACACTGTGGATAGAGAGAAAGCATTCAACAATAAATCAAAGACAGATGTGTCCTACATTTATCAGCCCCGGAAACCATAGGATGCATTGAGTAGAAGGGGAAAGAATGGTTTGAGTATGTTCTTTTCTAAATGATTTATAGCTTTGAAGAACGATAGGACGAATCGTTTAGGTTATGTGGGTCAACGTGAGCGCAATACTCACGAGCTGCGCATCCGTCTCGTGACTGACTGTTCTGCTGATCGCCAACGCTTCAGTCTGTCAGTCAAAATGATGACATCACAGATCAGTCACTGTACAAACAGCATCAGCACAATGAAAAACATCAGAATGACACACTGACTGCTGAAAAAAAAAAATTATTACTTTTATTTTAAATGTCATTATTATTATTATTAATATTATTAATTCCATTATGATTAACTGTGTTATTATTATAATTATTATTATTATTATTATTATTATTATTATTATTATGCATGTATGGGTTAATATGCGTTGTGCTTAACAATAATAATAAAAATAATAATTACTATTATTATTAATGCCATTATTATTATTATTATTATTATTAAGCTTGCATGGATCAATATGCGTCAATATGCATATGGGTTATGCTTAATAATAATAATAATAATTATTATTATTATTATTGTTATTATTTTAGTATTGTTAGCATCACTTCCAAATTCCATTATTATTATCATAATTATGATTAAGCATGTATGATTTAATATGCTTATAATTATTATTATTATTAATTCCATTATTATTATAATTATTATTAAGCATACATGTGTCAATATGCTTCAATATGCATATGGGTTATGCTTAATAATAATAACAACAATAATAATGTATAATAATAATTATTTTTATAAATAGTAATAGTACTATTTATTATTTCCATTAGTGTTATTGTTGTTGTTGTTACTAGTAGTAATATCATTTAATATTCCAATATTATTATTAGTAGTAGTATTAAATATTAAATATAAATACTTAATAATTCTGTTATTGTTATTTTTACTAGTAGTAGTATTATTTATTATTCCACTATTATTATCGTTATTAATAATGATAAACATATATGTGTTAATATGTTGTCTAATATTTTTAAAGATGAAAATCATACTTAGTTTTTTTACTTTAATCAAGATATTATTGCTATATAATCAGGTGAATTTTAAATAACTAAATAAAAATCATATTTAATTGATTTACTTTCAGTAAACTATTTTTAACTTTTAATGAATTTAAAATTATTTTACATAATAATGATAATTTCAACAACAATAATAATATATAATAATAATAATAATAATATTTAAATAGTATTATTATTAAGCACATATGGGTTAATATATTCACTAACATTTTTAAAGATGGGTGAATTTGAAATAATTTTACATAATTATTATTAATATTACTCATACTATTAGTATTAAACATATATGGGTTAATATTTTGGCTAATATTTTTGAAGATGGAAGTAATTTAATTGATTTACTTTCATAAAAATAGTATTGCTTGTAGTAGTATTATCTATTAATTTTATTATTATTATTATTATTATTGTTATTATTATTAAACACATATGGGTTAATATCTTGGCTAATATTTTTAAAGATAGAAATCATATTAATTTATTTATTTTAATCAAAATATTATTGCTATATAATAAAAAATGTGCATTTTAATTAATTAATAATAATAATAATAATTACTGGTAGTAGTATTATTTATTAATTCTGTTGTGACTATTGTTGTTGTTATTATTATTATTCTTATTATCAAACATATATGGGTTAATATGTTAGCTAATATTTTTAAAGATGGAAATCATATGTAATTGATTTACTTTCATCAAAATATCATTGCTGTATAATCAAAATTACCCAAGGTGCTGTGCTAACTTGCACAATGAAAAAAATATGTTTCATGCAAAATATGTTTATGTTTTACAATATCTAGTTAAATTAGTCAAACATGTTTTTGGGGAATTCTGTTTTAATTAGCAATGTAAAAGTACATAAACAGAAGAATAAACAATAAAAAAATATTTAAAAATATTTTTTCCCTTTTCTCGTATTTACTATTATAATACGTAAATACACACTACAATGGCATTTAAATAAAATAAAGCTAGCTGTTCAGTAATTCTGCATATAGAAGCTTGAATAGATTTTCGTAGTTGCTTTTTTGGTGTCACACCTCATAATTGTGCTGTTGCTGACATCTAGCGGTGATCACAGTTACTGCACCCGAGTGACGCTTACGTAACCGTGACGTCGCATACGTTTCCCCTACGCCACTTTACGGAGACTGATCATTCTGTGAAAAATGGAAGTTGTAATATTCTAATAGTTCGAACTGACCAGGAATTCCATTATCATTACCACGTTTTTCAGCTTGTTAACGAATGCTGCGAATTTCATATAACACCCCAATGGATGTTGTCTGTTATTGATATATAAAATTATCAGAGTCTAGAATAAATTTATTTCTTTGAACTGGTACTACAATAATGAAATCAACCAGTTGTACAATGTCTAGCTTTCAAAATTATATTTGATCAACTACAACATAATAATAATAAAAAAAAATAAGATGCAAAACCATAGTAAATCCAACGGTTGTAACACATCAGTTTTAGTGCGTGCTTTACAGTGATATGGCCACAAGGTGAATATCGAAGACATGTATGTGACTCTAGCACGGGCATATTCGTAGCGATAGCCAATAATACATATATGTGTCAAAATGATCGATTTTTCTTTTATGCCGAAAATCAAGATCATGTTCCATAAAGATATTTTTATAAATTACCTACCATAACATATCAATACCTAATTTTTGTTTAACAATAGCCTATGCATTGCTATGCAAACTTCAACTTTAAAGGTGATTTTCTCAATATTTTGATTTTTTTTTTTGCACTTTCAGATTTTTAAATAGTTGTATCTCGAGCAAATATTGTTCTATCATAACAAACAACACATCAATAGAAAACATTTCATATTCAACTTTAAGACAATTTTACATATTTATATTAAAAATCAATTAAAACTTTTTAACATATTTACAAAAAGAGAGTTCTGTAGAGGCAATTTTCACTTTATTTACATCCAAGTGACCTTTTAAAGAACTTTTCTTTTTCTTTTTTTTCCTTTTTTATAAAATTATACCATGATTATTAATTATTGTTTTGAAAGATGAAGATGGGGCATATATATATATGCATATAAAATTCACCAAAGGAAAGCGAGATTCTAGCAGTATACATTGAAATAATAGGGAAAATAGTACTGAAATAGCTAAAATTTGTTTATGTTGAATGAACATAAATTAAAAATACTAAAATGTTTCCTATTTATTGCAGATTTTCTATTGAGTTTTGGTACTGACCAACGTTGGAGCATTGTTTGAAAATTGGCTAAAATTATTTTTAAAAGATAAAAAGCATAAAAAGAATGCAGTGTAGCCATAATAAATGTATGCATTTCAGATACAAAGCAATACAAATATACAATTAATTTGAAAAAGAAAGACACAAAATGTCAACCACAATACAACAAAAAATGAAAACAGCCTTATGTTTTGTCAAATTCACATGGCATGAACTCTTTATTTGCACCGTTATATAGTTTTCCTACCATTTCATAACTAATCAAGTGCTCTCCTGAAAGTCTGCATAACAATTACAACAATTTATTTTATTTAAATGTATTTTATGGTAAATGTATTTTACATTTATATAGATCAGGGGTAGGGAACGTTGATTCTCGAGAGCCATGTTCCTGCAGATTTTAGTTTCAACCCTGAAGAAAAACATGCCAACCTGTATCCTGAAGACTTTGATTCACTTGTTCAGGTGTGTTTGATTAGGATTGGAGCTAAAATCTGCAGGGACATGGCTCTCGAGGATCAACGTTCCCTACCCCTGATATAGATCAAAGCATATAGCATAACAGAGATGGCCCTACATTTTGTACATTGAATACTATAATACTTTGTACATTGAAGTATTATATCAAATATGTAATATTTACCAATCAATGCTCCTTAAAGGATGCGTTCACTTCCAGAACAAAAATTAACAGATAATGTACTCACCCCCTTGTCATCCAAAGAAATTATGTTTTTTGAGGAAAACATTTTAGGATTTCTCTCCATATAGTGAACTTCTATGCCTTCCAAAATGCAGTTTAAATGCAGCTTCAAAGGGCTCTAAATAATACCAGCCGAGAAAGAAGTCTTATCTAACAAATCAGTTATTTTCTAAAAACAAATGACAATTTTTATACTTTTTAACCTCAAATGCTCATCTTGTCTAGCTCTTTATGTACTTTGTGTATTGCGGTTCAAGACAGTATGTGAAAAAACTCCTATCTCAATTTCTGTTCATTTACTATATGGAGAGAAATCCTGAAATTTTTTCCATGAAAAACATAATTCCTCTACGACTGAAGAAAGAAAGACATGAACATCTTGTCAATTATCTGCACATTTTTGTTCTGGAAATGAACTTCTGAAACTTAACATGAATAACTTTTGGCACTAAATCTGAAATAAGTGTATTGTACTACTGTAACATTAGATAGATTGGCTATAAAACAATATTCACACCTAAATAAACAACAGAATAAGCAGGTGTTCTCATTTTTGTAAACATTTTGACATAACTGTTACATTTAGATTTAAATTGTAGCCTACACCAATAATTGAACAATAATTTTAAAGACCCACCCTGTCTTTTCCCAAGAGAGAACAAGAGAAATCTCAGTTCAAACGAGATTCATTAGTAGTTATTCATTCATTAGACCTAGATATGAATTTGCTATAAATATATTACCTTCTGTAACACTAACCTTGAGTTGTACTCTGAAACATGAGAACACAAAACCAGAAGCTGATAAAACGTAAACAATTAACACATCATAACGTAGCTAACATGTATATAATTAGCGATTGTCTTGTCACAAGGAAGTGATAACATACGTTCTGCATGTGTGACGTACAGGGGTTGGACAATGAAACTGAAACACTGGTCAATATAGTGTTGGTGGTTTCATGACTATATTTGCGCAGCCTAGTGGCCAATCTTCACTTATTGCACATTCCAGCAGTAAGAGCAGAATGTGAAGGTTGACTATATGCAGTGGTGTAGTGGTGCCTGGAGAAGTGGGTATACGCTTCCTCCTCCTCCAAAAAAAAAACAAAACAAAAAAAAAAATTAATTGAACTCATGCGTTTAATGGATCCTTTGACACAGGCATTGTGCACATGATCACGAGCGAATTTAATATTGAGAACGAAAAAACGAAAAATATTAATTTGTTCTGATCTAGCATTAGATATTGCTAAGCAAATAATTTAGCTCAAAAAATATCTACAATATGCAGCTAATAATTCAGTGTTTCCATACCTATTTTTATGCACATTATGGAATATTGCATAAAAAAGGCAAGATGAGCATAAATTCTAAAAATGCGCGTAAAAAATGTATGCACTCAACTAGTTTAAATTCTTATCCAGTAGGAAAACGTGCGCATAAACTACAATGGGAACACTGTGACTGCGATGGGACAGCATAACTGGACTACCTGATCTCTTTGCATAGCATCTGAAATGCTAGTTTTGTCATTCTAAAATGCTTGAGCAAAGTCTTGTCGAAGTGTTTTTTTATAATTAGCTCCCAGATCTGCGTTGTCAAACAGCAAACTCTGAAAATAAGAAAACATGACCGCGTTTCATCTGCCCGCTCTGAACCTTTTACAGTTCCGAATAATGTCTTATTCTTATCTATATGACTAAAAATCACATAGTATTTTAAGTTTTTTCTGTTACTATAAGGAAAAAAATTCTAAGCGATCGTGGGAAATATTCGTGCCAAATGAGAGATGCATCAGTGCGTTTCAGTTTCTCTTTAAATTCGTTTTGGTTTGACTTTTGTATGTTGTTTACAACGAATGCCATTACAATTTGTGTTTTATTTTGTAATTCGTCCGTTTTTTCTTTGCCATTATAATTTGCGTTTTAAACATATTGTTTATAGCGAACGGCATTATAAATTGTAGTTTATTATATATATATATATATATATATATATATATATATATATATATATATATATATATGTACTACAATTTTATAGCTGCTCATAAGTGTGCTCCCCTATAAAAACGAAATGCCCCCCATTGAAGATTTTCTGGCGAAGTTTAAAGGGGTTTATCGGTTTTCTAATCGTAAAAACTTGCTTCTTTTATTTGTAAGGTATTGTTTTCGTTATTATAAACTGATTCAAATCAGTAATAAATAATAATTAGTACTTTTCCACTCGTGCGCCTACCCTAACATGCTCTCGCGTATGAACAGGCAGCATCTGGGGAGCGGGAGACAGAGCGGGCGCCCGCGCATCAGGCGCAATCATCAAACAAATTTCAAAGCAAGCCTGCACCATGGTCCTGGCCGCATCATCACTGTCTTTACTATGAGTTTTTAGTGAATATTTCCATTTATTCTTATATGTCTGGATGTGGTGGACAGTCATGATTTTGGCTAATGCAGGACACCAGGCCCGGATTGGCTAATCGGGAGGACCGGGAGAATTCCCGGTGGGCCGGTCCGTTTTTTGGCCGTGAGGGCCGGTGTCCTAATAGCTGCCTGCACTCACAGCAGTCGCACTTTTTATTTATTTATTTATTTATTTTATTTATTTATTTATTTTTACCATAGCCTCACTCTTTTTATTCATTATTTTACCGCAGCTCCACTCTTTTTATTTATTTTCTCGCAGCCCCATGAGCAGAATTAATGATGACGTAATTATCATTCGACTCCCCCGACAGCGGCACCTTGCTCTGAATAAAAAAAACTTAAGATTCTTGAAATATTATGCAGAGGTATGTAAAGAAAATTGATGTATTTAAATGCTTTCCTTATGTTCGATTTATTTGAATATCCTTGAAATATTGTAATGTAAAGTATCATTAAAATCTGGAATTTTTTGTATGTGTGTGTGTGTGTGAGCAACTATTTGTACTTTTATTATTGTTTTTGCATTTGTGTGTTTGTCATGTGTTTCATTTTTATTGTTATTTTATTTTAAATTATTTTTGTACTATTGGTCATTATTTTATATATGCATATGTGATCCCCTGGCTATATTGTTCTTGTACTTTCTGTTCAATATTAATAAAAAAAAAAAAAAAAAAAAGCGCCACCTTGCTCAACAGCAAAATCAGTTGTTAAGAGATACGCGAGAGATGAAGAATGGATAATAAAAAGCGCAAAGGTGGCGCTGAAAAGGCCAGATTTAAAAAAAAAAAAAAAAAAAAGAAAAAAAAAGAAAGTTCTAGAAACTGACGCGGCCAAATGTACTAAGCAGAGTACATTTTTCGTTAAAACCAGCGGCAGCGAGAGTACAACAACACAAGAAGATGATGAAACGCCCGGTAAGTTAACGTTAAGCTAGTTAGGAGCAGTGCAAGACAACGATGTCTGCAAACCACCGTTCATGTTTATGTATCGAACTTTTTCTTGTACTGTAGCTCTTCAGCAGCAGCAGCCTCTAGTCCAGTTTATTTATGAGCACTAATTCTTACAGAAAATAGATTCTGATACTCTTAAACATTACATTGTGTAAACTGTTCAAATAAATCTTCACTGTGAAGCAACACTTAGGCTACTGTATTTGCACTGAATTGGAAATGACGTTATTTTAATATAGTCAGTCGTGAACTAAAGTGGGCCGGTCTAAGGCTTGAAACTCCAGGGCTGAAAAGGAGTCCCACTCCGGCCCTGCAGGACACTACTAAATGATGGGCATTGGAGGGTATTAGAAGTGGTTATACGCCAAGCCGCCTGATAAAGAAGTGGGTATACGCCGTACACCTGCGTATACCCTCCACTACACCACTGACTATATGCACCCAATGGTTCAAACACTGAAGGTGATGCTGTGTATCAGGATGATAATGCACTAATACACACAGCAAGACAGAGAGTGACAGAGAGCTTTGATGAACATGAAAATTAAGCTGAATGTCTCCCATGGCCTGCAGTCACCAGATCTGAATATTATTGAGGCACTTTGGGATGTTTTGGAGGAGCGAGTCAGGAAACATTTTCCTAAAAAAAAAAAACACACATAGTAACCTGGCCACTGTTCTATAAAAGGAATGGCTGAAAATCTCTCTGACTACTGTGCATGATTTGTATTTGTCATTCCTATGACGACACAATGTTGTTTTGGTCACAAAATGAGGCCCAACAACGTACTAATTGTGTTCTAAAACCAGGTGTTTCAGTTTCATTGTCCAACCCCTGTATGTGACATTATACCTGATTAAATTAAGAAGTTAAGAACAAAAGAACTCCAACACTATTGTGAAAGATTAACGTTATACATGTAGATCAGGGGCTTTTCCTCCCAGGAGGCAAGCGAGACAGCGTCTGCTCACAACAACTGGGTGAGAAAAAATCGTAGTGAAAAATTAAAAACGTCAAAATGACAAAATATAACAAGTTTAACTTTGTCTAACAAGTAACAACGACGACACCGGCAGGTACAATTACCTAGTGATGGCCGCTTTCGAAGCACTGCTTCATGAAGCTTCGAAACAGTGGTTCGGAGCGGGTATCAAACTTCCAAAGTCACATGATTTCAGTAAACGAGCCAAGTAGTGGACATCCAACCCCTCCCACATCCAAGTGTGACGTCAGAAACCACGCCCATCTCAGGTACATCCCCGCCCACGTCCGAGCGTGACGTCAGGGGTCATGTCCGTTTCAAATACGTCACCTCGTGATTCCCCAATCTCTGTACCGGGAAACCCGGAAGTATGTGAAGCAATGCAGTTTCGGTGATTATATAAAATAATAGGCTGTTGCCCTTCGTTTTATTAATACACGTTTTCTTATTTTTTGTAAAGAATGTCTAGGCTAAAATGGCACAACTTAAATCTAATATATTTAATATGTCTAATATACGGAGCTGGTTTCATCATCATGACAGCCTGTAATACGCTTGCATTGTCTACATTAGGCAAATTGTTAACAACCTTTAAACCTTACCTTTTTCATTTATGTAATGGGATAAATTCACATTTATTATGATTGATTTTGACCTACCCATTTTCGGTATTGCAAAAGTACGTAAAATTATTGTAAAAGTCGTATAATTGTCAAATTTTTTTTTTTTTTTAAAAAAGATGTGTTCCACTTATCATAAAGTGTTAACATTTGAATTCCAGAATAAACATTTGTAGTAGGCTACACATACATAGGCTAAGAGATTGCTTGCTTTGATAGATTATATAAGTAAGGGGACATTGATCTTTAGGCCTTATTCATTCATAAAATAAATAAATAAATAAAAAAAGACATCCATTGCTTCACTGGGTATTTTTAATATTCATTATTTTAAAAATAATTGCATTTAACATTGTACAAAAATATACATTACCAGTCAAATGTTTCTGAACAGTATTTTTTTTAAAGAAGTCTCTTCTGCTCACCAAGTCTGCACTTATTTGATGCAAAATATCCAGGAATAAATGACATGTTACAAGAAACTGTTTCAAATAGAAAACTGTTATATTAACAGTAAAAGTAAAAATAACTTTAAAATGTTATTGATTTTAGCTGTATGTTGGAATAAAATAAATGCAGGCTTAGTGAGCAGAAGATAATAAAAAATCTTACTGTTCAAAAACTTGTGTTTAGGATAACGTTACCGATGCTTCTCTTCAATGATATCTTAATAGTATTCTTGATAATTAACAACTTGCCTTTGTAGTCATGAACACATTTTTAAAAGCCTCTAAAGCTCTTATTATTTTTCAACTCTACAGCTGTGCAATAAAATTCACTTCAAAGATTTACTTTTCATTCAAAAACAGGACACGGAAACAAGGATTTAACGGAAAACAAGGACTTTTTAAGATGGCATGAAATTTCCCTATAACCAAAAGATGGCAGCAGAGGATTAGTTATTGGCTGCAGCTGCCGTTTAAACGCCCCGTCTTGCTTTTCAATTCTTTATAAAATTATTGGTATAACAATTTTTTTTATCAAATTTTAACTTTTTCTGCCCTACAAATTAAATAAGTTAAACAATAATTGTATAATAATTAAATAATACATTCAATATGAATCAATATGAACTTGAAATATTTTAGATTTAATTCATTAACTATCTTTTATCTACACTGTAAAAGCTATTTAATAGCCTATATTTAACCAAAACAAACTTGTTACTGCTGTAGTTCTGTTACTCTGTATTTAGTCTGAATTATTGAATGCACAGCTCTGTATTTGACATCAGCTTGTCAGATGTTTGGTTCGGTTATTATTACTGTCAATCACAGCAATGACTCGAGCATATTTAGCGGTTTTACTCATGTAATTTTTTAAACTTGTGTTTGTCATTCTTGAAATGGTATTAATAGACGTTTGGTCCTCTTAGACAAACGAAAGTTTTCTTTGATTGTGAATGGATTACGTAGAGAAAATGAGCAAAGGACACTCATATTATGGCTCAGTACAGTTGACCGGAAATAACTGAGCTGTCTTATCTAAACAAGGAAGTAATCCGTGCATTTGGTCAATTGCTTCAATTGATTCCAAGCTTTGAAAAGCTTCGTTTCTCACAGCACTAACAATTACAGCGGGAGTTCGCTGCTGTATCCGAAATCATTACTTGAGGGGACAGCCATTTTTAGTGGTGTTCAAAACCATAGTGGGGACATTCCACCGATTGGGTAACATTTGCTTTTGAAATCTGTAAAAAATAAATTATATTTTTTATCTGTTTTTCAACACTGTATCTAGCAACATACATATTAAACTGTATGAATTAGGCACCTTTGTTTTATTTTCTACAAGGTTTCAAAGTAGGGGAAGGATGCATTTTTCTCAGTCCTGTTACCAAAAATCAAGTTTCTTTTTAAAATGTTTTAAAAAATGTCAACTAATTATTTTGTCTTCCACTCACAAAAGTGTTTAACCTAAATAAATAGTTGGTAAAATGTTTTCATAATTTATATTTGTCACTAAAAATTCACTAAAAATGCACACAAGGTGTGTTTTTTTAGAAAAATGCAAAGGCATTTTTTTATTTTACAGGATAAACTACAAGATTATACATTTTGAAGTCATGTAATTAAGTAAACTATTGCATAAATGATGAACATAACACATATTTAAAAAACTGTCATTTGATCTCATTTTTTAGAACAAAACGATTTAATAACAGGAATGATCTGCGTAAGAGGAATGAATATCCAGACACTTTGTGCGTGTTTATGAGCTTGTGTCTCTGTGCACCTGGTATTTATCACATTATGGGGATCAAATGTCCCCACAAGGATAGTAAAACTGGTCAATTTTGACCTTGTGGGGACATTTGTGAGGTTCCCATGAGGAAACAGGCTTATAAATAATACAGAATTAGTTTTTTTTTTTTTTTTTTGAGAAATTAAAAGTATGCACAGTCTCCTGTGAGGACTAGGTTTAGGTGTAGGGCGATAGAAAATACGGTTTGTACAGCGTAAAAACTATTATGCCTATGGATTGTCCCTATAAAACATGGAAACACAATGTGTGTGTGTGTGTGTGTGTGTGTGTGTGCATGTCTGTACAGCCTGTGTGTGTGAGAGAGAGATTTCTGAAGGAATTTGTGTTATTTATATATATATGTGTGTGTGTGTGTGTGTGTGTGTGTGTGTGTAATATTTTGTTCACGATAAAGTTACTGCTTTTCTGCAGCACTTAGTGGTGGATTGGCACTCTGCAAGTATGGTAATTTGGTAAATACGTGGTACATACATTTACAATAAAAGTAATGGTAACTGTGAAACCTAAAAAGATCAAGTAAATCATCTTACGTTAACTAATATTCACATTATTATATCAATGCAACTCACTCCTGTTACTATTACTCAGTCCTGTTATGTCTTAAAAGTAACAGGACTGAGGATAACAGGATTGAGTTTTTAGCATAGAATTAGCAAATACATGCTAAATAGCCACATGGCACACATGCTAATAGCATGATGTAAACATGATGAACATGTTTATTTTTTAAAAATGAACAAATAACACCTAAAAGTAATTTAAGTAACAGGGTGGTATGCCGAGGTTGACCATCTCAGACACAGTTGAAATAGGCCTATCATCAAATATATTGAAAAGAAAATGAGAAGACTTACATTTGGTCTCCCCATTTCTATAAAAGATCTGGATGATGCCACTTTCTGTTGAAAAAAAGGTCTTTTGGGATGTTCCACATTAATCAGAGGGGGAAATGTGTTAGGGTAACAGGAATGAGTGAAAACCTGGGGACACGACTAAAATGTGTATTTTATCAAAGATGTTATGGATTTTTTTTTCCTTTTGAAAATTGGAAATCATTTATATAAAGTTGCATGTAAATGCAAAAAAAGGACATTTCTGAAGGATTTTAATCATAATATTTCCTAGCAAACTATAGAAGCAGGGAGTGGGGACATGCAGTAACTGCTATTTTTTAGTGTTCTACATAGTTTTTATAAATGATTTTAATTATACGTTCTAAATTTTGCAGTTAGCTAAATGTGAATACACTTTGCTTAATGATAAAATGTATTTTAAAGTTCATTTTTGCGCATTTTTAATATTCTGGGAACATAAATGTTACCCATTCGGTGGAATGTCCCAGTGGACGTTCTCGAGTGCACTCATTCAATCCCACAACGCACCGCAAAAACGAGTACACTCAACAACGCGTGAGAGTCGCGCGCCGAATGAATTCCCGCGTCCCGCCAAAAAGATGGCGCCCGCAGCTGAATTGACCAATTTCACACTTCCGGGTTTTTGGCTTCCGGCGTGGCTGCATGCAGGGTAAAAGTATTTCCGGTAACAGTGATTGCCGAGTCTAAGGAGCACCCGCTCGGGCATCAATGTCTTTGCAAGAATTAAATCTCATGTAAATGTTTAAACTGTCTTGGTCATTTATTGGTGAGACTACAAAGTTTTATTTCAGAACTAAATTTCAGCACTAATTAGAAGTGACGACGCGTATATTCGGTTATATCATTGTCCGTGTCTATTTGGTGCAGCCGTGCATTGTCGCACTCCATGTAAAAAACTGTTTTTGGCGATGTGCTGGAGAAATCGACTGACAGCTCTGATCCTCCGATTTGCGAAAGAGGACCACTCGATCCTTGGATGCGTTTTTGCACTTTCTGGATATATGGATCATAAACAACACTTCTGTCATCTCGCATAATGATGGTTCACTCACATTTTCTCCGCTCGTTATCATCTTCCCTTACGAAAATTAACCATGGTTTTATTATAGTAAAAGCAGGTTTGTTTTATTACTATTTGCATAACCACACAGATCAGATTTCATCAATCAGATTTTGTAACAAAACCATATAATAACTGCAATAACTGCCGTTTTGGTTTGATTCGTAGTTAATTTTAGTAAGGGCTAAGGTCTGTAATATGCACAGCATTACCTATTAGTACTTTGTTGTATATTTAGGCTAGTTAATAAATATATTAACTCTAATTCAACTGATGAAGCTATACAATGAGGTCTTGGAAATAAATGTCTTGATTATTTTAGTCTCTCAGATATAGTTATAATGTGCGATTAATACATGGTCAACAGTTTCAGCGATTCATTAGGTTGAGATAATCTACATACTGTTGTGACTTTTTTAAAGTTACTCATGCGTTTTTAAAATACAGGCAATAGCATGTATTCGCGCAACATTATATCCCACATTAAATCATATTATAACTCATTCTGACACTGAATTTATATATTTGTTCCTATGTGTAACGGTCCATACGTACTTACAATTTAGTTTTTACATAAATTAGGCATATAAATAAATGCTTGTCATATATTAAAACGAGCAAGGGAATTGTTGAATGAGACAGCTGGTAAAATAAAACTACCCGCCGGTAAATTCTAGAACGATCTGAGCGGCCATATAAGCTACAAATAAATTTCTTTGTAGATGATATAACAACAACTTGGAAAACAGACAAAATAGAAAGGGTAAGAGACGAAATTTGAGACAAGAGCATACAACATAATGTCCGCAGACCGCTAGCGGAACTATATTTACCCTGCGTCACGTGATTTCCGATTCTTGTGAAAAAGGCCTATCATCCATCTATTCATTTTAATACAGCGTAAATTCGATTTAAATTGATTATTAAATTGTTCAAGTGTATGTAAACTTTTGAACGGGGTTATAATAGACTATAAAATGTATGTTGTACATCAATAGAACATGTTCTCTAAAGACGGCTACTACTGTAGGCGATATTGCTTAGCAATAGCATTTACCTCCAACTAGCCTCTTTTCTTGAGGGAGAATGAGAGAAATCCCAGTGCAAAACAATGTTCATTGATACAAATTTGTCCATCAGACGGAGAGCACAAAAGTGAACAATTCTAACGCGTTGTTAAAGCTGCAGTCCGTAACTTTTTGAGTTAAAAATGTACACAAAATAAATTTTTGGGAAAATACATTACCAGCCAGTGTTCAAAACTACTGCCTTACTTAAGCCCGATTCACAATGGTTAGCTTATAACAATGTTTTTAAATTGAGTGGTTCCGGTAGGTTTTCGTGGGAAATTCAAGCATGCCACTGCGTCATTATACGTCACGTTTGTAAACATAAAAGAAGGCGTCCCGGCTAGTAGCTTTATGGCATGTGGGAATGCTGCAGATGCCGGATATTTTATAGCCTTTTCCCAGAGCGGCTGAAATAATTACACTCATTTTGTTGATTGTGGATTGTGATCCAGAAAATGTATGTTTATGAAACACAAGTGACTAAAATTAGATTAGCCTACACCAGTTTTACATGTGCATCTGTTTGCAGATAGCCTACGTGAGATTACACAAGTTTTGTATTTTAACCCTTTAACTGCCATTAACAGCCTTCCTGAATAGCTAATGGCAGTTAAAGTGTTAAAGAACACCGGTCCTAAGGAAGAATGGTTTGCTTTTTCGGATTTCTTTAAATAAAATTGATATGAAATTTGAAGTTTATGTCAATCAGAGATTAGACTGTACAGAAACAGAAACGCTAATAGGTCTACACACTACATACACATAGTTACGTGATGCTGATGTTGTTAACATGAACAATTTGAGAACAAGGTATAACAGTAATAATAACTTGCTAGTTTGATGAGATCTAAGATAAAAACCGATCCTTAGATTTAAACACCTGTAGCGTTTTTCCTCAGTTGGTCATTTAACAAAAGTTTTAGACTTGTTACTTACTCTTAGATGACAATATCCGATGAAGATTCTTATTTGGGCCATATATTCGAATCTGTATGATTCCTACAGTGAATATCCACAGCGGTGCAGCTACCGAAACATTAGATTCATCCACGCTGGAGCCGAGCCGGAGCACAGCCCACGCATGGAAATAATTCCGCATTTAACTGCAATTGCAGGTTGTGAGACAGAGATGGCGACAAAGAGGCAAAATTTACGGACTGCAGCTTTAAGTAACATATAATAAGCTATTGTTTTATCACAAGGAAATGATGTGGTAAACTGCTGATATACATTTTGAGGTATGCATGAGGTAAGGGGCATTATATCTGATAAGAACAAAAGAGCTCCAACACAAAGTGAAGGAAATCTGATCTCTATTTGAATAATAGACTGTTGGCTTGAGTGCTATATTTAGGTATTACATTAACATACACTGAAAAATCTGCTTGCTGTCCTATTGACTTGGTCATATTATTAGTGACCTATGCAACATAAGTGTGTTTCTTTTCTAAACTTGATTGCTTTGCTTCCAACTAATTTTTTCAAAATCTGCTAGGATGATGTCCAAGTACTCAAAAAATATTTTTGCTTCTTGTAAAGATTTGCTTGGGACTTAAAGAGGAAAGCAAAATAATGAAAGTGAGCAAGTGGGACACTATAGTGTTAAATTGTTTTTAATGTTCGACTGGGCCTATGCACCTATGGGAGACGAGTGGAGCGTCTGCATCTGTTTATACAGTGAAGTGGTAAAATGATCTTTTAGTGATCATATTACATGCAAATACAGCTGAAATCACAAAACAGCCATTGTCTTTAATTTAAAGAGGTCACAAACTGGCTTTTTATTATTTTGTAATGCTCTCTTATAATGTTATCACGATTTTAAAGTATTGTGCTGAACAAAACTTTGGTTTATTTTAGTGTTAACTTAAGTATGTGTAAGTTGTTGAAACTGTGGGTCAATTGTGTGGGTGTGGCAAACTCCTATTATTGTAAATGATCTGTGTTCTTTCAAGTGTATAATCAGATTTCTGCTTCTGTTCCAGGAGATGAGTGAGAAGTGAGGGTTGGATTCCTGCTGATGGTGTTTCTTTCACAAATGCCATTTGTATTTATGGAAAAGGTGTTCAGCTGTGGAGGCCTATTCTTCCCTTATTCCCTGCTGCCTGTATGCCATGATCGTCAGATGGTCTTGGGACTATATATGCAACTATTACAGAAGGTTCAAATGCTCATTGATGCGTCAGAGCTTCAGAGGAAAATGATGCATTAATAGCCAGGGGTGAAAATTTTTGAACAGAATGATTTGTATCGTATGTGTACATTTTTACATTTAGTATGGCCTTTCAGAAGCTACAGAAGATATTTGCATGTTTCCCAGACTGCAAAATAAGCCACATTTACTCTGAACTTCAAACTTCTTAATGCACCATTTTTCCTTCTGGAGCATCACTGAGCATTTGAACCTTCTGTAATAGTTGTGTATGAGTCCCTCTGTTGTCCTCAGAGTGAAAAGATGGATCTCAAAATCATATAGCCATTGTTGGAAAGGGTTAAAATACACAAAAATGCTGAAAAACCAAATGAATTTGTGAGACCTGAATGATTTTTACAGCACAGTATTAAGAATCAAGTGAATGTAAACTTTTGAATGTAATCATTTTTATAAATTCAACTATTTTCTCTCATGTAAGGGTCTTTAATGTATCCATACATTTGGGTTCTTTTATCTGAAATGTAACTACTTATTTTTTTATTAACATGCATTTTGCATGACCCCTCTTATTTTGCTAAAATAATTAACATTTTGCAGATTCTGCGACGTGCATCTAAACTTACGACTTCAACTGTATGTTTCTTAGATCTACATCTTTCAATGTTCTTTTATGTTCATTTGCTTCAGGCTTTTTCCGTGTTGTAATTCCTATAGCTCTTTTGTTTATGCAAACTTCTGAGGGAAATAGGCTACTCATAGGAAAATATTGAGTATAAACAGAAAACGCACAGGCTGTAGTTTGTCATGTGCTTAAGGGTGCTTTTACACTTGGTTTGATTCCTAGGTCCTGATTTCGATTGATCCCCCTGCCCTTGGCCCTGCTGGATTGTGTTCAGGGTTGCCAGGTCTGTGAACAAAACTAGCCCAATGGCCAATCAAAAATAGCCCAAAAGTAGACAATGACCATATCTCAAATATCCAAACTCAAAATAGATTGTTTTCAAGACACATCATCGATTGCCATATGGAATATCGGCAATATGGCCACAAATCCAGGTACTAACCAAATTGTGACATAAGGGCAAATTAATCTATTGTTAAAATGGTCACGGATCGGCAATCTCAGTGTAAAACTGAGCATGCAGACCAAATCGTACATTGTAGAGACTTGAAACTTGGAGGGACGCTAGTACTCAAGTTGTCTACACAGTGACAAAGGATGCACCCAATCGGCCTGACTGGGGAACTACAGTGAATAAAAGTATGAAATCACTCATAACTCCTAAATCCGTCAGTTGCAGGCTCAAGGCACGTCCTGATTTTGCCAAGTTCAATGTGTTCCTGGGTCAACACATTTTGTTGACCCCGGAACAACATTTTAATCCAAAAATTTAGTCTTGACCACATCCCTACACCTAAACCTAACCTTACCCATGAGTAATCCCTAAAACCAGAGGAAATGATACATGACACTGATGTACAAGAATCAAACACTGATTATAAGCCTAAATTTCACAAAAAACTATAAATGGTTTGTCAAATCTGACTGGTTAATCACTATGTTGTTCCTGGGTCAACAAAGATGTTGATCCAGGAACATGTCGCACTTAGGTTCTGTCAGGCTCAAGCGCCTTCTGTCGTTGGAATTCTTTGTTCATTGCCAGACAACATTTCTTCAGGTATTTTGCATTTTTTGGAAAAAAAACCAAAAAACAAACAAACAAACAAACAAACAAAAAAACTTTTGCATACTAGTCCTAGGTTTTTCGCCCAATCAGAACCAAACAAGTGTAGAAAGATTGTCTTCAGAGAGAATACCAATAATCATCAAAAATTTGAACTTTCGACTCAAAACAAAATGTACGAAAGGGGCAGGGCCACTTTAGAAAAACACCTATAACTCCTGAACAGAATGAGATATCACTGCCAACCTTAGAACACTTAGAACAATGTAAGAGCTCAATCTGTAACATTAAAAAAAGTGGAGCTTGGCCACTTGGTGGTGTTTTAAACATAAAAATGGCTGTAACTGCACAACCATTTGTCCTATTATTCTTGAAAATCGTTGTGCACGGTCTTGGATGTGCCACAACCCAGACAGCACATGAACATATGCAAGATGTCTGTTAAAGATCTCTTGATCTGGAAAGCATCTGCGGTGTACAAACGTCTGGCAGACATCTGTAAGATGTCATTTTTACATCCATTCTAAATTCTAAACATCTTAAAGACATCTAATAGACGTCTATTTGACATCTGATAGGAAATATCCAACAGATGTATTGCAGATGAGCAAACTACGTCTTGCAGATGTAAATGAAGACATCAAATAGATGTCTCCGAGATGTACGTGTGATATCAGAGAAGTGTCTAAAAGGATATTTGCATATCTCAAAAAACAGCCAGTTTGAGCATGAAGTTTGAGCACCTGTTAGACAAGGTTAACGGAGGCCAATCGGAATGAAACTCCGTGGGACTTCAACTCACCCAAAAGGTCTGAGAGAAATTTGAAAGAAACTGCAAGAAATTGATAATATGATCGGTTTGTAATGTAATAAACCTACTTTTGCAAACTTGCACTAAAAATACTACAGTACAAATTTCTGTCAATAATTATCAAACAAATGTTGAAATATACCTTTTGGGTAGCTATAACGGGGTTGCTTAGAAAAGGGGCCTGTCCAAATTACCCAAAATCCTATAAAGTCTAAAGGAAAACTCAAAACTTCAATAAACCCGCTGAGCACATGCGACAGGTGATTCTAAACAAGCATGCAAAGTTTTAAGGGGCTCAGATCAGCTGGCGCTATAACAGTCATAACCATCAAAAAATAGGGATGCACCAAAATGAAAATTCTTGGCCGAAGTACGAAACTGAACAAAATGAATTCTTTACCATTGTATAAAATTAAAAAGCCAAAATGTGCTTTTTACAGTTTTGTCTTGCTTTTCAAAGAAAAAAATTCAGTTGATTCTGTCATTAAGTTTTCTTTGCGCTTTGGACTTTGAACCCTGGCTAATGAGCTAATGCTGTCAGAATACATATAATTTGTGCGTGTATTAGAATAAATAACGTTCTGTAGTTTATATAGCTTTTTTTGCTATTTTCGGCGGAGTAATTTCGGTTGCCGAGCATTCGATGTATACCTATTAAAAACACAATATTTATAATGTAAATGACCTGGTTTTACCAAAAACGCTTGTCATTTATTTAGATGGTTATAAGCTTAATAAATAGTGTATTTTTTCGTATGTACTTAAATGCCTTAAATTGCTTGAACCAAGGCAATTATTTTTGTTATTTTTCTACAGCGGCTAATGAACCTGAAGTTTAGCATTGACAGAAAATGGCTTACTTCTGCATTGAAAAATAAGGTGGATTTTACATGAATGCTGCAACTGAGAGGGGAATATCTGCCTTATCTTTATCGGAAAACAGCTGATATTGCAAACTGGTATGTATCATATTTTACTTTATTGCCATAATCATGAACCAGTGCACATACTGCACTTTGGTATTTCCTATTGAACTATACACTTTTTTATTTTATTTTTATAGCTCTGGCTTCCGGTCTCATCCACATCCAGCTATTTTTAACTTTACAAACCAGATGGTTTTGCTGCTCGATAATGCAAATGATCGTAAAAATATCGCAACTATGAAAAAAATGGTTTATAGAGCAAACAGTTTCACCATTTACTGCACGTTTTTCTTCTTCTAATTATTTCTCTAGTGGATAATGGACCACAAGTCTCACCCATAGGCTTACCTCTGCATTAAGGAAAAAGGTGGATAGCAGCTAATCAATCAGAAGTTACATATTAACAGAAAATAACTTACTTCAGTGGTGCAAAATAAGGTGGATACATAAGCTGATGACTTTCTCTTCATGAATATAAATGGATATATAATTTTCTCCCCCAAAAAAAAGACAACAGAGCATTGACTCTTTATTGGCACAACAGTGTAGTTAAAAGTAACAACAGTGACTTTGTAGTCTGTTAGATTTTAAACAATAAAATACAAATCTGACACTCACATGAATACATAAATAATATGCAGGCTATTAATTGGTATTAAAAATATAGTTAGGTCTTTTTCTGCCTCAAGCATGTAAACTAAACAGCAGGTGACCGGAAGTGCAACACTTGTTTTCATTCCACTTGTTTATTAAGTTATGAAAATATTGTGAATGTTTTTAATTTTACAGAGCCTGAAAAACTCCCATTTTCTCCCCCAACTTCAAAATCGTCCTACATAATTTTTTTGTAAAGGGCATTTGAGTTTCTTTGCACGTTCACTTTGTAAACACTGGGTCGGTAGTTTTGCAACGATGTACGATGATTTTGAAGTTGGAGTTTTTTGACATTCCCTAACTATCATGAACCAGAATACACCGAGCTAGACAAGATGGGCATTTGATGTTAAAAAGTATATAAACTGAATGATCGTTTCATTAGATAAGACCTTTGAAGCTGCATTTAAACTGCACTTTGGAAGTTCAAACTCGGGGACACCATAGAAGTCCACCATAAGAAGAGAAATCCTGAAATGTTTTATTCAAAATACATAATTTCTAGCTACATATTTAGCTTTGATATTTAGCTGCATATTTTGTATGCACCACTTTGCACCACTTTGGTTTTTCCATTAAAAACTTAATAATAAGAATAAAAATACATAATAAGAAGAAAAACAAATGTAACACTATCATTTCACCGTCCTTACCCTGAGATCATTACCCACATGAACATCTCAAATGATTTTTAGTACCAGTTGCTACTATATTACGTCATGGTACAAATTAAATTGTGTGTAAAAAAAAAGATTTTGAAGCAAACAAAGAAAGTCAAAACGAGTCAACATACATGTGAACTTCTTCAATAGTGTTTAAAAAAAAATCCCAGGATGCATGAAGTTGGTTGAGTGAAAGTTCACAGTGACTAGACCTGAAATTTAAAAAAAAGTCTCAGATTTAAGTTTAGTCAACCTGTTTTGGTCACTAAATATTCTCATTCTTCCATTTGTGTTATTTTATAGTTTTGATGACTTTGAAGACTTGTTTTCACCATAGACAAAAAAACAAAAAACAAAAAAAAAAAGTATATTGCAATTCGGACTTTATATCTTACAAATCTGGATTTCTAAGACTTTTTTCATTTGAATTTTGAGAAAAAAGTCAAAATTGTGAGAAACAAATTGCAATTTCACTGTAAAAACAGAAATCATGATTTTTTTTCTGTGAAAAAAAGTGGCATATACACTAACAGTCAAAAGTTTTTTAATGTTATTAAAGAAGTCTCTTCAGCTCACCTAGCCTGCATTTATTTGATCCAAAGTACAGAAAAAATAGTAAAATTTTGAAATATTTTTACTATTTAAAATAACTGTTTTCTATTTGAATATATATTAAAATGTAATTTATTCCTGTGATTTCAATGCTGAATTTGTAGCATCATTACATTACTCCAGAAATCATTCTAATATGCTGATTTGCTGTTCAAAAAACATTTATTATTATTACCATGAACATAAAACCGTTGAGTAAATTTTTCATGATTTCTTGATGAAAAGAAAGATCACCATTTATCTGAAATCATTTTTTTTTTTAAACATTATACACTTCAAAAGCTTTGAGTCAGAAATTTTAAAACATACTCAAATAGAAAACACATATTTTAAATAGTAAAAATATTTTAAATGTTTACTGTTTTTCTGTACTTTGGGCTTGGGAAACTGATAGTGACTCTATAGAATTTTGAGAAAAAAGATTCTGAATTGTGAAAAGTAATAATTATTCCACGCCAAAAACAAGTTTTCATAAGAATGAATAGATCCAAACCTTTGACTTTGACTTCACCTGAAATGTTCCTTAGTATTTCATGCATTTCAAATGGTTCTTGAAAAAATGGTGGGTCATTTTCGCCTCTGAATCACTTTTTGGAGGATTCCTGTAGGAACTGTACTTGTTTGTGGTACTGTGTTTTTGGTGTTCAATTTTAAGACCTTTGCAGGTGACAACTAATAAATCTCCAAGTCCATCAACGAAGAACTCTGTACACAGTAAGGAAAACCAGATGAAAACAGATTCTTATTTTTGTTGATCAAACACTGGACATAGACTGTTGACCATGGATCATAAATAAGCTCCATTCACATTTGTCAATTTCTGATTCATGAACTATTGTCCTTGGACAATAAATCAAAATCGTGTGTGCTGTCTGTATGACCTAAGCCTGGATACCATTAATCATTTCATGGCAATGGATGAATAAATGTCAAAACGTATTTAGGCAGGCCTTTTTGGGATAGTTTAATAACAGACCTCATCCAAAATCAATTGGGTAAATTCATTTGATGTGAATGTTTTGAGGTCCACTTACCAGTGTGGGCCACTCTTTTGAGGAACGGGTCAAAACCGACCCTCCGCACAGCGTCCGTCCGGCCCAGGAAGTAGTTGACGACTCCATCTGCAAAGAAGCAGCCGTCGAAACCTGGCAGCGGCACATGGGTATGATAGACTCGTGTGATGCAGCCACCTTCCTCACTGATCCCTTCCTCGTATTGCAACTTGAAGGAAAACTGATTTGTTCCTACCTGACCACCAACCTGACGAGGAGAATAAAAGAATCAACTACATGATAAATAATCAGCCAATGTTGCAAACATAAAAAAATATATGTTCATTGGATGAAATAAAGATACAGGTACATCTCAAAAAAATTGGAATGTCATGGAAAAGTTCATTTATTTCAGTAACTCAAATTGTGAAACCTGTGTATTAAATAAATTCAGTGCACACAGACTGTAGTTTAAGTCTTTGGTTCTTTTAATTGTGATGATTTTGGCTCACATTTAACAAAAAACCCACCAATTCACTGTCTCAACAAATTAGAATATGGTGATATCAGCTAATCAACTCAAAACACCTGCTAAGGTTTCCTGCACCTTCAAAGTGGTCTCAGTTTGGTTCACTAGGCTACGCAATCATGGGGCAGACTGCTGATCTGACAGTTGTCCAGAAGACAATCATTGACACCCTTCACAAAGAGGGTAAACCACAAACATTCATTGCCAAAGAAGCTGGCTGTTCACAGAGTGCTGTATCCAAGTATGTTAACAGAAAGTTAAGTGGAAGAAAAAGATGCACAACCAACCGAGAGAACCACAGCCTTGAGAGGCTTGTCAAGTAAAATCGGTTTAAGAATTTGGGTGAACTTCACAAGGAATGAACTGAGGCTGGGGTCAAGGCATCAAGAGCCACCACACACAGACATGTTGAGGAATTTGCCTACAGTTGTCGTATTCCTCTTGTTAAGCCACTCCTGAACCACAAACAACGTCAGAGACGTCTTATCTGGGCTAAGGAGAAGAACTGGGCTGTTGCCCAGTGGTCCAAAGTCCTCTTTTCAGATAAGAGCAAGTTTTGTATTTCATTTGGAGACCAAGGTCCTAGAGTCTGGAGGAAGGCTGGAGAAGCTCATAGCCCAAGTTGCTTAAAGTCCAGTGTTAAGTTTCCAGTGTCTGTGATGATTTGGGGTGCAATGTCATCTGCTGGTGCTGGTCCACTGTGTTTTTTAAAAACCAAAAAACTGCACCCGTTTACCAAGAAATTTCAGAGCACTTCATGCTTCCATCTGCTGATTAGCTTGTTAAAGATGCACATTTTCCAGCAGGATTTGGCACCTGCCCACACTGACAAAAGCACCAAAAGTTGGTTAAATGACCATGTTGGTGCTTGACTGGCCAGCAAACTCACCAGACCTGAACCCCATTAGAGAATCTATAGGGTATTGTCAAGAAGACAATGAGAAACAAGAGACCAAAAAATGCACATGAGCCACTGTCGAAGAAACCTGGGCTTCCATACTACCTCAGCAGTGCCACAGACTGATCACCTCCATGCCACGTCCAATTGAGGCAGGAATTAAAGCAAAAGGAGCCCCTACCAAGTATTGAGTACATAAATGAACATACTTTCCAGAAGGCCAACAATTCACTAAAATGTTTGTTGAGGTAGTGAATTGGTGGGTTTTTGTTAAATGTGAGCCAAAATCATCACAATTAAAAGAAGCAATGACTTAAACTACTTCAGTCTGTGTGAACTGAATTTATTTAATACACGTTTCACAGTTTGAGTTGAACTTTTCCACAACATTCTAATTTTTTGAGATGCACCTGTATAGTGATTTAAATAAATTATAAACATGCACCTGTCAAACAGTCTATAATTCACAGGTTGCATGCGAACAAGCCAAATCTTTATAGTGAATGAGAAGAGCCAACTCCTGTTGGAGACAGCCAAATCTTCAGCCGGAGACAGGGGTGAGGCTTTATTTGCATGGGCACACTAAAGTGTAGTGATACAGGCCAGGTACACAGAGAGAGCCGGGGGAACCGGATTTAAATGCAAGCACGATGGGAGAAAGTGTTGCCAACTTAGCAATTTTGTTGATTAGTTTGTAAACTTTTCAGATTACCCTAGCAACTTTTTAATAATGCAAATTTAAGAAGCTATTTTAATAATGCCTTTGACAACTTTTAGCAAATTTAAAAAAGTTACTTAAATTATATAAAAAGCATGCATCTTTTCTCTTGACTACACAAAAAGAAGAAACTACGGAACAAAATCTGTCTATCAAAATGCAATGTGTGATCTAAAATACAGGTAAAATGCTGGTGAAAAATGAATACAGAAAATTCCTTCATATTAACACAGCGACTGTCTGTTGGTATTTCCCATGTGTTTGGCTATATTTGATGTTCCTGTCATTATCATTATGTTCATCACCTGTGTGTCATTAATTAGTGCTCTTTATAAGTTTTATTAAGAGTTTCTTGTCTCATTGTCGGCCTTTATGGTTACCTTTTGTGTGCGGATGTTCCTGTGTTGCCTGCTTAATTTTATGGACTTTGCTTAGAGTGTGGCATTTAACTTACTACACTGTAAAAAACACAATTTGCTGAGTCAGCTTAAAATAATTTGTTACACTGCTGCCCTAAAATTTTAGGTTCAGTCAACTCAAATACTTTCATTCAAGTTGAAATGTTAAGTTGTACTAAGTGACAACTTACATATTTAAGTTAACTAAACTAAAAATTTGTTTGTTAAATTTAACCGCTGTGTTTGTTACTCGACTGCCATAACATTGTAAGTTGAATCAACTCCAATATATAAGTTGTTACTTAGTAAAATGTCACATTTCAACCAGTGTTAATTTTGACAGCAAATGTTGATTTAGTTTTAGTCATAGTCTTTTGACTAAAATGCCATTTAGTGTTAGTCATATTTTAGTCCACTAAATATCATATGATTTTACAGTAGATTTAGTCTGCATAACTCTAATTGGTTAAGTTACAGTGTAATGCATTTATTAAACATTTCTCTAAAATGACCAAAATCATTACATAGGTTTCATATCAGATTTAACTGCTGTGACACATAACATGCCTTTATATTAAAATTAAATGAAACCACTTCTCATAAAGGAATAAAAACTCTTCATTTCAATTGAATGGTTAGAACGTACCAGCATTCCTTGTAACAACTTATTCATTTTTTCATTTATTTATATAAATACATTAGATTAATCTTTATTAGGGCTACTAAAATTATTTAGTTAAGAGCAGTGAGTGATTTTCTGTCTTTCTTTTGTTGCTTGATTAACATCAGTGCCACAGACAATAGCAAATACATTGGGCCGCTGCCCCTTTAAACCTTAGTTTACTTATACAAGTCTGATACTCTCCCAATTGTTACGTTCACATAAGATGTAACCGAGTGTGTTTACATGAATACTCATAAAAACGGACACTTCGACATCATTTTTGTGTATTTTCCGTTCATGAGATGCGAAAGAGCAACTTTCTTGTGTGCTGTATGTGAGGTGCTCAGAAAACCGGACCGAATGCGTCTGCTCTTCTCTTACTCCCGGATATTGACATTTTTGAACGTTTATGAGACATACAGCGAATATATGCAAGCTTATGTCCCACAGGACAGAACAATAGGCTATAATACAGCTCAAATGTACACATCTAACATAATTACCGTGCAGCAGATTCGTTCTGAATGAATCTCTTCCTAAATCGTCCCTCCCTAACATTTTCGTCTCGTTTTTATTCATTGAAGAAAAATGTCAATAGTCGTCATAGTTTGTGTCATTCAAAACGAGTTTTCATTTCGTTATCGTCTCGTTTTTGACGGTGAAAAAATGCTGTTGACGAAAATTATGACGAAATTAACACTGATTTCAAGTTGAATAAACATTTTCAGAGTTGACGGAACTTAAAATTTCAAGGTAGCAAGGAAACATTATTTTAAGTTGACTCAACAACTTGTTTTTTACAGTGTACTGATAAACTGGTTAAAACTATAATTGTTAATAGTGTGCAGTTTGACTAGTTATTTAGAAAATTCATCAAATCTAATTGTTAAAAAATGCAATGTTTTATTTAAAAATAAAAATGTGTAATAAAAAAGTATTTCTATGTCTGTGTATTCTATTACACTGTAAATAGAATATAAACATTTAATACAAGTTATTTGTAAAACAAATCTATATCAAAATAGCATTTTTAAAAAAATTTTGCATCATGGTTACATAATGACACCCCCATCAAATTATGTCATAACATCATTTAGCAACGTCTTGCAACAAAGCAACCCGCCTTTAGCAACTTTACCTGAAAATAAGTTGGCAACACTAGGAAAAAATATAAAAATGAAAAAAAAAAAAGAAGCACCATCTTGCTGCATTTCACTGATATTTGATATTTGTTTGCTGTGGTTTGTTGTTCAATTATTCAATTAAAATTTTATTAAAATGTTAAATAACATTAAAAATTGCTACTCTGGGCTAAAATAAAACACTGAGTGATACTACATGAAAAGCCATTTGTGACCCTGGACCACAAAACCAGTCTTAAGTCGCTGGGGTATATTTGTAGCAATAGTCAAAACATAGCCAATACATAGTATGGGTCAAAATTTTCGATTTTTCTTTTATGCCAAAAATCATTGGGCTATTAGGTAAAGATTATGTTCCATGAAGATATTTTGTACATTTCCTATCATAAATGTGTCAAAACGTAATTTTTGATAAGTAATATTCATTGCTAAGCACTTAATTTGAACAATTTTAAAGGCAATTTTCTCAATATTTGTATTTTTAGCACTCTCAGATTCCAGATTTCAAATAGTTGTATCTCGGCCAAATATTGTCCGATCCTAACAAACCATACATCAATGGAAAGCTTATTTATTCAACTTTGAGATTATTTATACATCTCAATAAAAAAAATACACATATGACTGGTTAGGTTGTGGTGATTCGTAAGAGCAAACTCTTCACTCAATAATAATAACTCAATAAGACAAATGCTTACACATTACAAATTGTGCTGAAAATAAAAGCAGTTGAAAGTGACACGTTTCTTTTTCGCAGCGTGTATACAGAAATAACAACCGTTCCAAATAAATTATGCTTTCTATTCAACAGGAATGCATTAAACTGATCAAAAGTGACACTAAATGACATGTTTGCAACTATTTTCAACACTGGCAATAATAAGAAATGTTTCATGAGCAACAACTCAGCACATCAGAATGATTTCTGAAGGTGAGTAAAGATAATAATTTCAGCTTTGCATCACAGGAATAAATTAGATCTTTAAACAAATAAAAACAGCCATTTTTAATTGTAATAATGTTTAGTTATTAATGTTTTTTCTTTCTTTTTCTTTTAATAAATGCATTTTTGGTGAGGAAACGGTCTTAAATATATTTACATATTTATATATTTACAGAGATGATAGAATTGAAATCATTACCACATCTAGTTCAGGAACAGTTTCCATAATGTCTACAAAGCTCTCAATACGCGTCTCGTTCAGGAACACAAAGTCGTCATCCACCCACAGGAAGTACTTAGTGGTGACCTGCGACACGGCGAGATTTCTGCCTGCGAACCAGCCCTGCAAAAACAATGAAATCAAGTAACCTTTAGCAGATAAGAATCAGAATGAGCTTTATTTGTCAGGTACACAGTAAAATCTCCCCTGCTCAGAGTACATTTAGTCCCACTGCAAAGAGGGTTATAACAACACTGAAGCAGAGTTAAAGTTAATGAGATAATTAAGATTGATCATTAGTGAAGAACACCTGTTGTTAACAATCAGAATCACCAAAAGAGAAAATCACATTCTTAAAGTCATCATTATAGTGGTCAGTGTTTACTATACTTCACGTTGTAATCTTAGATTTATTTGGCTGCTATAACTGAATTTTAACAGCCAGACTTTTGCAAAAAGCAAAAGTCATCAAATGTTAATGATTGTGTTTTATTCTGAATCACTGACTGATCTCATCATTATATTTCCTTTTACTGACTAAAATAACCTTTTGGTTCCACAGTGAAAAATTTCTATATTTAATGCACTCACAGACATCAAGAATGCGCATGAATGTCAACAACGGTGATGAATAGCATAATTTATTCATGCTGCAATGAATGATGGGAGCTATGGATGAGTTTTGACTGGCTACAACATGATCACCATTGTTGTGAATGTGAATATCACACTGGTTCCTGATGTCTGCATTTAATCTACAGATTAAGATATGTTTCAAAGACATCAGTCTGATTATACTGAAAATATCAAATCGTTTGTTTTTCACAGTGTTTATGTAACCAACAAAGTAACCCTAACTCAATTATTCATGTCTCTACACAATGGTTAGGTCAAACCAATAATCATTAACTCTGAATGCTTTTTGTTCTTTGCTTGTCAGGCTGTTATAATTCAGTGACAGCTGCCATATAAAACCTAATGTTAAAAAGTCACGGGTTAAAGGATTAGATCACTTTCAGAACAAAAAATTACAGATAAGGTACTCACCCAATTGTCATCCAAGATGTTCATGTCTTTCCTTCTTCAGTCGCAAAGAAATAGTTTTTTGAGGACAACATTTCAGGATATTCCTCTATATAATGGATGTGAATTGTGCCCCAAAGTTTGAACTTCCAAAATGTAGTTTAAATCCAGCTTCAAAGGGCTTTAAATGATCCCAGCTGATGAAGAAAGGTCTTATCTAGCGAAACGATCTGTTATTTTCGAAACAAATTGACAGTTTATATACTTTTTAACTGCAAATGTTGGTCTTGTCTCGTCTCTGTGACCCGGGTCAATGTAATTAGGGTACGTTGAAAAACTCCTATCTCATTTTCATCCTAAAACATTGTTTTACCTTTTTTTTTGTAAAGGATGTTTTTTGTAAAGACGTCTTCTTTGTGTGTTCACTTTGTAAACACTGGTTTGGTACTTCTGCAGCGATGTAGGACGATTTTGAAGTTGGGGAAGAAAATGAGATGGGAGTTTTTCGATATACCCTAACTGTATTGACCCGGAATACAGAGATGAGACCAACATTTGCGGTTAAAAAAGTATATAAATTGTCAGTTTGTTTTGAAAATAACAGATCGTTTCACTATATAAGAGCCTTCTTCATCAGCTGGGATCGTTTAAAGCCCCTTGAAGCTGGATTTAAACTACATTTTGGAAGTTGGTTCCTCCAACTGAAGGAGGAAAGACATGAACATCTTGGATGACAAGGGGGTAAGTACATTATCTGTAAAGTTTTTGTTTTGAAAGTGAACTAATCCTTTAAGAGCCCAACTAAAGTAAACACTGACCACTATGATGGCATAGATAATAAAAGAATAATATATACAAAACGTACAAAATAGCAAAAATGCAATATACTAAATAGACAAATTAGCATGAACAGATATGTTATGTGCACATTTGAAATGTAAATAGTTGTGTGTTAAACATGAACATTCAGTTTTACAAAGCTGACGTTTGTACCTGTGCTGGGGGCATTATGTAGTGCTCTATATTGTCACCGACCACCTTCTCAGGGTTCAGACTGTCATCCGCAACAATGATCTTTATTTTTGGATAGTTCCAGCGGATGCTGTTGATGAGGACCTTTAGTTCTTTGTATCGCAAGAATGCTTTCACTAGTACAGTCACCTGAGAGTTCACATCTATGGAGAGAGAAATAGACAATTATGTTCACATGATTAAACAAAATGACAAAAGTGCATATAACAAAATGACTAAAACTAAAATTAAATGAAAAGTGAATAACAGAAACACTTTTTTCGAAACGCACTTAATAATTTAGAAAACAGTGTAAGAAAATGAATGCTATTTAAAATATTAATACATACTAAGAATTGTTCAGAAGCATGCAATGCACTTTTTTTATGTTTAACAAAACTTGCAAAAACTATGCAATTAACAAACGATTTTAATTGCTTAACCAAAAGTTTCCTTAGGTGGAAATTAAAACAAATTTGAATGGGATGTTAAATGTCATTTTATAAAACAGTTTTTGGAAGTGAAAAATAACCTAAAATTTCTTAGCTTTTCTTATCAGTTATGTACATTTATCTCTCTTTTTTCATTATATTCATTTCATGTTTTTTCTATGTGTTATAACACAGTGTTTTAACACTTTTCAATGCATTAGTTAACATGAACTAAGAATGAACAACACCTCTAAAGCATGCATTAATCTTAGGTAATGCACATTTCAGCATTTACTGCATTTTTAAAATTACAAGGTGTGTTGGCTAACATTAGTCAATGTACTGTGGACATGAGCAAACAATAAATGAATGTATTTTACTGTATGTAACTATGCAAAAGTTAGTTAATACATTAACTTATGTTAACAAAGACACCTTATTGTAAATGTTTTGCAATGAACTTTGTGTGTGTGCATGAACTGACTTATTATATGGCTTTCTCTAAATCACCTGTGTTTCTATGGATAGTAAATTGTAAAGTTGTTGGTGTAGTAACTTTATAAAGTCAATAAAATGTAATGTATATTCCTGGAAGAGCTCAAAATGCCATATTCTTTATGGTGAAAGTTATGCCAACTACAGCTACTGTTTTTTTTTTTTTTTTACAACAAATTTCACAAATCAGTAGTAGTAGTACAATCTTAAAAATTAAGGTGCTTCATGAAGAATCTTTTTGCCTAAATGGTTCCATTAAGAACCCTTAACATCTGAAGAACCTTTCTGTTTCACAAGTTTGTGTTGAAAGAAGGTTCTTTAGATTCTAAAATAATAATAATAATAATAATAATAATAATAATAATGGTTCTTATATGGCATTGCTGTAAAAATCCTTTTTTAAAAAAAATGTAGTATAATGTTATGTATTTAATTTTTACAATGTAAAATCATTTGTAGTATTAGTATTTTTTTCAGTGTAAGTATGAGTATTGAGCTCACCTTTCCCCGGGTCAGACAGAACAGGAACTGACAAACGTCTGATCTCGATCGGGAATATGACCTCATGGTTCTCAAAAGTGAAGTAAGCTAAGAAAATGAACGCATATGTAAATATGTCAGTACATTCAGATTAATGTTTGAAAAGTATAAAACGTATTTGATTTATGATACTTTAGCTTTAAAGTATCATAAAAGTTGTCCATCCCTGATAGCACACGACCATCTGCAAGACATAGTTTGCTCATCTGCAATATGTCTATTGAATGTTTATGATTTACAATGTACGTAAAAAATCACATCACACAGATGTCTGCCAGAAGTTTGTACACAGCAGATGTTTTCCAGATCAAGAGATCTTTAACAGACATCTTGCAGACATACAGTACTGTGCAAAAGTTTTAGGCCACTAGTATTTTCACCAACAAAAAATGGTTTTAAGTCAGTAATTCCTATCTTTTGCTGTAGTGTGTCAGTAGGAAATATCAGTTTACATTTCCAAACATTCATTTTGCATTCATTAATTGTAATAATCCAGTGAGATTTTTATTTGAACAAGGATTCTGACAACAGACAGTGCTTCACACAGAGATCTGATCTCATCATCATCCAGTCTGTCTGGAATGACATGAAGAAACAGAACAAACTACAGACTAAATACAGAAGAACTGTGGCAACGTCTCTGAGATGCATCAAGAAACCTACCTGCAAAGCTAACCAAAAACTATGCACAAGTGCACCTAGGGCAAAAGCTACTTTAAATTGAAAAAGACGGTCACACCAAATGCTGATTTAATTTAGATAATAGAAATTATTTGATAAAATCTATTTAAGATATTATTTTTGACAGTATCCTCATTTTACAGCATTTTTACACAAACTTTTAACAGTTCTGTAGCTTTGCAGGTAGGTTTCTTGACGCATCTCAGAGACGTTGCCAGAGTTCATCTGTATGTAGTCTGTCTGAGTTTGTTCTGTTTCTTCATGTCATTCCAGACAGACTGGATGATGATGAGATCAGATCTCTGTGTGAAACACTGTCTGTTGTCAGAATCCTTGTGCAAACAAAAATCTCACTGGATTATTACAATTAATGAATGCAAAATGAATGTTTGGACACACCAGCAAAAAATAGAAATTACTGACTTAAAACCATTTTTTGTTCGTGAAAATATTAGTGGCCTAAAACTTTTGCACAGTATTGTATGTGTGCTCTCTGGGATGTGACTCATTATATTGTCCAAATACCCACACTGGCGGTCTTGGCCATTTGAGAGTAAGTGCGCGAAACCATCCTAGGTCTTAAAAACTTGTGCCCACAACACACACTCAAATACCGTCTCATGTTCTGGAAATAAACGGTGTCAGGCTGCCTATGGTGTGAAACCCGCTATAGCCAATGAAAGCGAGCAAGCATCACCTACCGGATGTTATGTGCTTCTATAGCTGAAACTTGGCCAAAACCAGAGTACTGAGAAGGAACATCATCCATATTATTTTTATACTTTTTATACTATTTTATACTTTTTCACTGTGAAGTAGAACCAACACTAGGAGAGCCAGCTGACAACTTCGCATTGATCAAATTTATCCTTTAAAGTCACAGGTCACATACCAAGGTCTTCAGTCTTGATGTGGTAGATGGTGCTGGTGTAGGTCAGTCTGCTTAGGAGCTCATTGATCTGTTGGAGGCTGCTGGATGAGATGCTCAGGTGTTTCTCATTCTGCCCATCCACCTTCTCTCCCTCCTGAACATTCAACACTGAGAGCACTCCTTTCTGTACCCTTAGAGACACCTGGAGAGTTTCATATCCTGTGAGCTCACTGTATACACTTTACACTTGATTACTCCTTTTTAAAAACAACAACAACAACAACAACAACAACAACAACAAAAAACACCCATATTACAGTTTTTCTCGATTGCTTAAACACACTTCTTGAAACTACGCCTTGTAAACACAAATCTATAACGTCTCACCCAATTCCCCAAACATCTTATTTTCAGGTCAAAATGAAGCTCTACACACAAAACCAGTCAAACTTCAGACATAAGTGCAGCTCAAAAAATTAGAATACTGTGAAAAAGGTTAGTATATTCTAGTTT
This sequence comes from Cirrhinus molitorella, assembly GCA_033026305.1. Classification (NCBI taxonomy): domain Eukaryota; kingdom Metazoa; phylum Chordata; class Actinopteri; order Cypriniformes; family Cyprinidae; genus Cirrhinus; species Cirrhinus molitorella. Next base: position 3,223,030 of record CM065141.1, on the reverse strand, counting down.
CATTACAAGCAAAACATTTAAAAAGTTTTTTCTTTTTTTTTTTTTATGATTAGAGCATACCATTCATGAAAGTCAAAAATCCAGTATCTCAAAATATTGGAATCTTTACATGTGAGTTTCATTAAATGACCATCTCTACAGTATGAATGCCAGGTATCTCTTGTTCTTTGAAACCACACTAATGAGGAAGACTGCTGACTTGGCAATGGTCCGAGAGACAATCATTGACACCCCTAACAAAGAGAGAAGGTCATTACTGAATGGGGTGGCTGTTTACAGAATGATGTATCAAAGCATATTAAATGCAAAGTTGACTGGAAAGAAGAAATTGGGTAGGCAAAGGTGCACAAGCAACAGCTTGAGAATACTGTCAAGTAAAGCCGATTCAAACACTTGGGAGAACTTCACAAGTAGTAGAATGAAGCCGGAGTCAGCGCATCAAGAGTCACCACATTGTAAGTACTGCAAAAGTACTAATACCAAGCCGCCTCTGAAACAGAAACAACATCAGAAGCATCTTACCTGGGCTAAGGAGAAAAACAACTGGACTGTTCCTCAGTGCTCCAAAGTCTCAAAACTCAAAACTCTTTTCACATAAAAGTCAATTTTGGATTTCATGTTGAAATCATGGTCTCAGAGTCTGAAGGATGACTGGAGAGGAACAGAATCCAAGCTGCTTGAAGTCCAGTGTGAAGTTTCTGAAGTCAGTAATGATTTGGGGTGTCATGATGTCTACTGATGTTGGTCCATTGTGTTTTATCAAGTGCAAAGTCAATGCAGCCATCTACCAGGAGATTTTGAAGCATTTTATGCTTCCATCTGCTGACAAGCTTTATGGAGATGCTGATTTCCTTTTCCAGCAGGACTTTAGCACACATGAAACAACCACTTGCTGACCATGATATTCTGATTCTGATTCTGAACTTGAACTTTTCTGTTTTGCAAATCCGTTTTTTGATTGACTGTAGGAAATATTCTAATTTTTTTGAGATACTGGATTTTTGACTTTCATAAGCTGTAATACTCAAAATTAAACAAACAAACAAACAAAAAACATGAAACATTTTACTTTACATGTAATGAATCTAGAATACATGAAAGTTTCAGTTTTTGAAATATGTTACAATAAAAAAGTTCAATTAACAATATTAAATTTTTTTTAGCAGCACCTGTATCAAAAACACAAGCCTTCAAAAACAAACACAATCTACAACATAGTCTTACACACTGATGCAATTAATTAAAAACAATACTACAAAAACTGATAATAAGTGTTGCTTGTGCCGAAAAAAAATAGAAATAAAAAAAATAACATGATGAACAAAAAATGTATGCATTTGCAAATGTTGTATTCCTTTAATATACTTTAATGCAGGGTGCGATTTGTGAAAAAAGCAGAGGGGGGGATGCTTTTGAAAACTAATATTAGTGTAATCTGTTAACATTGCACATTATATACATCTTTTTAGACAAGTACCAGATAATGAGTGTCATGTCATGAAATGTGATCACAATTTCATAAAAACATTAGTTAGTCCTATTAATTGTAACGATTTAATTTCAAACAACGAATAAATTATATAAAGCCAGCAAAGATCAACCGCTGCGTCGCAAAAAGATTCACTGTTTCGAAGCGCTCCAATCAGATCGCGAAACATTTGATTCAGAGCGTGATACCAAAGGGCGTATCGCGAATCATTTGACTCAGAAAGGGACTTCAAAGCGCGTATGGCGAATCATTTGGTTCAGAGTCGGACTTTAAAGCGCGTACCGCGAATCATTTGACTCAAAAAGGGACTTCAAAGCGTATATGGCGAATCATGTGACTCAGAAGTCAGAAGTGACTTTTAAGTTAGTAACTTCTGTTTTTTGCTGTAGTGTGTCAGTAGGAAATACCAGTTTACATTTCCAAACATTCATTTTGCATTCATTAATTGTAATAATCCAGTGAGATTTTTGTTTGCACAAGGATTCTGACAACAGACAGTGCTTCACACTGTTTCTTCATGTCATTCCAGACAGACTGGATGATGATGAGATCAGATCTCTGTGTGAAGCACTGTCTGTCTGAAAATACTAGTGGCCTAAAACTTTTGCACAGTACTGTACATTTCCCAGCAGCTCCATTTTCTTCAGAACTGTCCTAAAAAAGAGAAAAATAAAGAAAATGGCAATAAGAAAACATGACACAGCAGGACAAAATACTGAAGAAATCATTGAGAATTGTGGACTATCTTGCATGATAGCACTACAAAAAAAACTAAACTAAAAATACAAGTGAAAAACTACAAGTTAAAACATATAACTAGTTATTTGAGTAAATTAAAACACAATACTTAGATTTATAAGTGTATTCATCAGCAGCCACAGAACCATCTCCCTTTATTTTCTTTTAATAAAAGTCCCGTCATCACCGGTGTGCCATGAATTCTGGGATAGGGTAGGCTGCAAAGGTTCCATCTGTTGTATCCGTCATTTGTCGTCGAAACAGAGGACGCATTTGAAGCCACAATGACGCAGCTGGCCTTTAAATGCAGTGTTCGGAGGATGCATTGTGAATTGGGACAGTCTTCATAGGACCCAGCCTTTGAACCCCATTGAGCTCAAACTTTGCAGACTTGAGTGAACAATATTGCTAGTGCTTACTAAATGACCACATGGTGTAAGCACTGAGAAATGTAGGGATTTGTGTGTAGAGTTTAGCAGTAACAGTTCACCAAATATAACTTGCATGCCAAAACGGGAGTAGTGTTTAGAATTTAGGGAATTAGGTGTGCTTTTTGATAAATAGCGATATGGTTTTTAAATTTTAGTTCAAAAGACGGGTTATAGTGTGTAAGCCATTGAGAAAAACTGTAGCTATTTTTGATCAAATGATCACAAATCATCAATTAAAAGAAGGAAAACAAAACCCACCACCTTTAGTTAGAAAGCCATATTCAGCAGGACTAACCTTGTAAACTGCTCTCTTTTGTGTTTGCAGTGCTAGACCTTAAATAATGATACATTTATTTAATTAACAGATAGAATTGCATTAATATTGCATTAAAAAAAAAAAAAAAAACATTTAAAAAGCACTTAAGTATTCAAATCAATCAAAACGAAAATGTTACGCATTTTAGAGTTAAATTTGTCTATCTGGTGCACTTTGAGAGTTCAAAATTAAGAGCTCCAAAACAGGTTCTAACTAAACAAACTAAACAAAGAAAAAAAGGCAGTGAACTGACTTGTTCTTGAGGATTAAAGGGAATTCAATCCTCTTTGTATTTGTGATGTGTCTCAGTCTAAATTACATTCACACTGGTGAATTTGGAAACCAAACTAATTAGAATATAGTGATAATAATAATTTTATATTATTATTCCCATGACAGTAATACTGGAAAACAATTCTGTAAAATAAATGAAAATGAGTATTTCAGTTTTTTTTTTTTTTTTTTTTTTTTTACCTTATTCTACAGTAGAGAAAACAGCGTTTAGAGGTGAGTGAATTCAGAGTAACATGAACATCAATGGCCAATCACAGGTGTTCAAGAAATCAACAGATGTATCTGTGATTGGCTACATTGCTTAGCGCTACGAAAACACGTTGTAAATAGAATCTTTTGGCAAGTTCCAAAGCGCAAACACAAATATGCACTGGAGCCTTTACCAAGTCTGTTTTGCCAATATCTTAATAATACAATTCTAACCGAATGGGCGTCTGACTATGTGACAAAACGGATGTGTGGCTTGAGAGCATGAGAAAAGTGTCAATTATTTCAATCTCACACTTAATGTGTGAGACTTGACAGCAGTGGCCAACCATGTGCTGATTAGCATCTTTAACACATTTGGTTAGTGACCAATTTTTTTTAAGCAAATGAATATATGTATATATGTGCGTTTTTGTTTGTAAACAGCTTTTCCTGTAACAGATAATGTAAAAATCTAAACATCACTTAAAAATCACTTAAACTGGAAGTAACGCTATCAAAAACAGTGCATCATGAGTTGTATTTGTCAGCCTGGTCTCATTGATTATACGTATTTTTACGTAACGTTTAGAGACCCAAAACGTACATTTTTGTACGTTTTTATCCTTGCAGAAACGTACAATTTAGACGTATTTCAACGTTTAAAACGTACAAACAGGTACGTATTTTTAGTTAAAAAACGTTAAATACTTACGTATCTTTAATTTCATTAAGATATTCGTATCAATGACTTTTTTTTTTATCATTTTATTAATAAGCGATTTAGATTTTAAGCCCCCTTAACCTACCCCCAAACCTAAACCTACCCAATTTGATAGAAAATGTATTTTAATCATTTTATTAATACGCGATTTAGATTTTTAGCTCCTCCAAACCTTAACCTACTCATTTTATAGCAATAGCTATAAAAGGATATAAAACGTAACTGACCAAAATATGCAAGGAAATTACCATTTTAGTAACAATATAGCATAAAAAACATTTTTATAGTCACTGATCCCACTCCTACCTCTAAATCTAACGTTAACCATTACGCTCTCTGTACAGCAATAAAGAAAACATGAGAAACAGAAAAGTGCAATTACAATAATTAATTTATTGCAAAAATGTCAACAGCCGTACCAAAAGTTATCCAATTGACGACGCGTTTGCAGCCGCAGTCCTCTCTGGTGGATTACAGTAGGTTTGTTTGAGGTAAAGAGCAGAATTTAAATTGTTAATCGCTAAAATGTTATCCAGATTGTTATCCCGGTGTTACGAAATTTTCAGTTTCCGAGATTTTCTGTTTCAGTGGGTGGAGCATACATGAATATTCATCAGTTTCCCGGACATGCGCGTGGAACTGAGAATTTCAGATAACGCTCTTGTATCTCAGCAGGTTTAATGGAATATTTCAAGAAAGGTAATTGTTTTTCCAGCGTTGCACAAACCTATGCATAAACTGCATTCGTTCATAATTTAGTAACAGTTTATAATATTTTATTAGTTTGTGTTTTGTTCAAAAACTTTGCACGTTTTTTTTTTTGCAGTCCTCCATGACTAAATGATTTGAGGCATTCTTTGTGTAATCTAATATTAGGATAAAGTAGTTGCTGAATTCAGTTCGTTGTTCTGTTCATTTGTAGTTCATTAAAAGTGTCTTATTAATTGTTAGCAAATGTTGAATACATCACTGCCAGCAACAAATGAAATAAACCTATATGAATATATCTGTGGACATATTATTTGTATACTGGGGCCAGTTATAGCCTCTATGTAAAGACTGTGTATTAAGAACTAGTTTGATCAGCTAGCAGTTAACTAAGGGGTGATCAGTCTTATAATTTGATTCAATTTAGAGTAATCTAAGTTTTTATGTAACCGAATTGTAAAACCAGTCTTAAAGAAATAAAATTAGATGTCTACCTTTTAAGACTAATGGCCCATGGTGATGATCCATGTCTTAACTTTCCCAGCTGCTACCATTCTCCATGTTGTCTGGTTGTGAACTGTCTAGTTGTAAACTATGATACAGTCATACACTGCTGCCAAAAAAATTGCTGAAATTTCATTGTTTTTCATGTTTCCAATATATAATTAAACATTGTGCACACACATATACATTTATAAATGAAGATTATCACAAGTAAAGTTTTAAGGTTCCAGTTGCACAGTGAAACCAAGAATCCCAGAACACCTGGATGCTAACATCTACACTGATTCCCAATTGTAGTGCAAAGTGCAGATATAGACATGTTAACCAACAACCATTTCAATTATTAATTGTAATAAAAAAAATAAAAAAAAATTGTAACCTACACTGATGTTATTCTGTGTCATCTGTTCTTTGACCATGTGTTACAATGTACCTGGGTGATACACAATTATTTTTATACAAAAGCATGGTTTGTTTAGACGCAACGCAAACACTCATTCAACATTATGTATAAGTCGTAAAGTTTCATAAACATGTACTTAATTAGGCTTTCATTAGAGGCACTTTTAATAAAAAAAAAAGAAAAAAGAAAGACTGGTTGTGGCCCTGACCAGTTTTTGATAACTAGAAGTTATTATAATGTGTGTTGGTGTTGGTGAGTAAGTTTGATATTTATATTATATATACATATTTTTAAATATGAATTCAATTTAACACTTAAAATCTAGGAAAACGTATAGTCCCTGAGAATGTGAGGTAGTAAAAAAAAAACTTTTTCTAAACTTGATTCAGGCATTTGATTCATGACATTACCATTCAAAAGTTTTGGGATTACTATGATTTTATTTATTTATTTTTTATTAAATGTATACATTTGTTTGACAGAGATGTATTAAACTATTAAACAATAAAAGTAAGGACATTTATAATGTTACAAAATATTTATTTAAAATAAATGCAGTTCTTCTGAACGTTCTATTTATCAAAGAATCCTATCACACCTGTTACACATTAAGCACAACCATTTTCAACTGCGATAGTCGTATTATCTTGAGCAGCAAATCAGCATATTAAAATGAAATCTGCAAGATCATATGACACTAAAGAGAAAAGATTTAAATTTTAAATCACAGAGAAAATACATGGAACAGTAAGCAGAGCTTTATTGCTAAGTGTGTTTAAGGAGCTACCTGTGCAACGAAAAGAAGTACAGACAGACATATAAAAAATTAAATATAATGTATCAAATTTTGCTTATTCTATTCCATAAAATGTTGTGATGTAGCCTTTTTGTCTTCTCAATTAAAGTGTACCAAATGTAAGCTACTATTTACATTTTTGTCCATACAATTTTGTTTGAACAGAAATGTTGCTTGTGTATTTAAGATACACTATTGTTAGATCGCGCTCCCCATGCCTAGACAATTAAGATCCAGCCCCGGACGCCAGATCCCGTCAGAAAATATCAGTTTTTCCGGTAACAGAACAACTCGTCAGCAGTCGTCTAATACCCAAACCCCGTTAACAGGAGATCTTGTCTGGTACCCAAAATACCCAAAACACTATTAACAGTCTTCTGTCAGCAAAGAAGTTGACTGAGGAAAAACCAGTGAAAGTGAAGAGCAGAAGCAGGAGACGAAGTAATGATGATTAAAAAGGAGCAGAGTTTATTGAATAGTCTTAGTTGCATATGTCTCAATGCTCAGACTTCTTCTGAAGAACAGAAATTCAACAAGTATTGTTATAGCAAACGTCTTCACAACAACATCCCATAAACCTTCCCTCAGGTTCATAAACATTCCCTCATATATCTTATTCATGAAGACAAACAGCCCTTGAAACCACACAGTCATAACAACAATGGAAAAATATGTTAAAAACAACAACAATAATATAACATAATATAAATGAATAATCAAGTAATGAATCAGTGTAATGGATATATAAATGACTATAATGACTAATATAAATGATTAAATGGAATAATAAAATGATAAAAGATTATAAATGAATAAAGGATTGAAGAATAAATGAAGACTATAAAAAACAAAGTAAAAAAACAACACAAATGTATGGTTGCTCTTGTGAAGCAAAACACACACAATTTGCATTTGAGGATCATCAGATCCTTCACTATCTTGCATGTATGTGGTCTTAGATTCCTGTTCATTTTGTAAATATAAATCAAACACTCACCCCAGGATAGATTAACAATGTTTAGATCATAGATAAAAGTATATTTCAGCTGTTGTAAAAGATAACACAACTAATAACAGACGGTTTTAAAGCGTTGCAAGCTACAACACAACAGACTGAAATCAATGTGCTGCTGTGCTTAACATTACACAAAGAACGACTGCACAAAAACGTGCAAACTAATAAAAACATTATAAACACTTACAAAATAATGAACAAATGTAGTTTAGGCATAAGTTTGCACAACGCTGAAAATATAATTACCTTTTTTTGTAAATATTTTATTAAACCTGCTTAGATACAAGAAGCGTGAACTGAAATTCTCAGTTCCACGCGCATGTCCGGGAAACTCATGAATATTCATGTATGCTCCTCCCATTGAAACCGAAAATCTCGTAACACCGGCCGCTCCGTGAAGGCGCCCGCGCATCATTCAAACCGGATTCAAACACAGCTCACCAGAAGCAAGGCATGTCGTAAGGCAGGCGAGAGCCAATGAGCGTTCGATTTTCCTGCAGTCAGTGGCGCCTGCAGCCGTACGTCAGTACGCACTGTGCGTACCATGAGAGGGCGCTAATTAAGGATGTTTTTATGATATATATTTTACGTATTTTTTCCCAAATATACATCGTGTACTGAAAGTCCTCCTAACAATGCCAGTGTCCACGGCCTCTGCAGAGCGTTCTTTCAGCGCACTGAGGCGCCTGAAAACATATTTACGCAACACGATGACAGACAACAGGCTCACTGGATTTGCCCTCATAAACATTCATCCTGAAATCAAAAAATCAAAACAGCGAGGAAGTGCTTAAACAATTCGTTTATTAATAATGCAGTGTTGTTACTCGAGTATTTGCCCAGCTAACACACGACGTAACAGTTACGTATTTTTTTGGTCATTTCATGACTTACCAACTGACAACGTCGCATGTCCGTAGGCTAATTTTATTACCATCAAATTACCAACTCACAACGTCCTCATACGTCCTCCTAACATTGTAATATTACCAAGGACTGGTCAGATTGGCCAGACCTACATGACCTCTGTGTTCGAACTGAAGTATCATTGGAGTGAGTGAGGTCGGACTCTGGGATTGTGGAAGTTTCAGAGGGTAACAACCCCATATGGTGGTCACAGTTGCCTGCTAACATCTGTACCTGTGCCTGGCGAACTCTCTTAGGGTGTACTCACACCAGGCACGTTTGCCTTGAACCGAGCCAGAGCGCGATTGTCCCCACTCCCCCGCTGGCCTGCACTCACATTGCACTTTACGTTCAGAGCCGGAGCACGCCTACGTCATTATGATGCAACTGTTTTGAAGTAAACAGGAAGAGAAGCGCTCTCGAACACAATGGAGTACATGGCTGTTTTGTTTACTCTGTGGTTTATTATTTTGAGTTGTAGACGCGGATACACACGGCCCAGTGTATTGCTGAATAGATCAAGCGCATTTGTCGGCAACAGATTTTCAAGTAATCCTGCTGCAGGTAAATGAAAGAGTCGCTTAAAGTGCCTTCACGTTTCCAGTCCCGCGCTCGGGTGCAGTTAGCGCTCACACTACACGCGAAACCATGCTTGAGCCCACCGAACCGTGCCCTGGCCCACCTCTTCCAACCGGCTGATTTGTTCCGACCTGATAGAGAGAATGAAAGAATCAACTACATAATAAAATATAGCTGCAAGCAGCAATTACGGGGTCAAGCACAAGGCAAGGGACGCATGAGACCAACTGCAGCAATGAGTAATTAAAGCCATTTTAGGATGATTTTAGACAAAATGGCGGAAAAAACAAATACAACCTGTAGTAATATGATTTAATGTTTTATCACTTTTGACCAATAGGTGGTGCTGTTATCATTTTGATGTAGTGTGTTCTGTGTGAGGTGACAATGGCACACACAAAGTTTGGTGTAATTATGTCAAAGCTTTAAAGAGATATATCCTCAAACTCATTTTGTCACCATGCCTAACATTTGTAGCGGCACTGTACGAAAACGGTTTTGTCTATCGACACGAAATCCATAACGTTTTATAAGCATGGTCTGAAGATGATATGATTCAATTTTGGTGAAAATCGAACCAAAGGTTGAGGAGGAGTTCGAAAAAGTATGAAAATGGCGGACAGGAAGTTCAGCTTACTGTGGCATAATTTGTATTTATGTTGTCAGTATGACCCAAGGAAAATTTTGAGACCAGTTTTATGACAATAGGCTAATGCAATCAAAAGTTATTAGCATTTTTGAAAGTTGCATAATTAATGGTTAATGAATGGTTCATTACTCTTGACCAATAGGTGGCGCTGTTACCAAATTGATGTTGTTGCATTGTGAGGTGACAACGGCACATACAAAGTTTGGTGTAAATATCTCCAACCTTTGCAGAGATACAGCCTCTGATGCAGTTTGGCATCGTTCCAGCAAATTTGATGATGCGTTAAACGAAAACCATTTCGTGTATCGACACAAATTCCATAACTTTTTGTCAGCATGGTCTATAGATGATCTGCACCAAATTTGGTGAAAATTGGACAAACGGTCTAGGAGGAGTTCGAAAAAGTAGGTTTTCAACATGAATCAAAATGGCGGACAGGAAGTTCAGCCAATATTGGCATAATTGGTATCGGTGTTCTCGGCATGATCCAAGGAATATATCAAACTTAGTTTTATTACAATAGGCTAATGTGAGCAAAAGTTATTAGCATTTTTCGAAATTTCGTTATAACTTTTGACCACAAGGTGGCACTGTTCCCAAATTTTTTGTGTACATTCAGGGCATGGTGCCGAACATTTTTGTAATTATTTTCGAAACAATCCGGTAATGCGTTCTTAAGATACAGCAATTTACAACTAAATTTAAAATGGCCGACGCCCAAAATGGCCGAATTGGGAAAATTGGATATCATTCAGACACCAGTTTTGTGATTTTTTAACAAACCATTCAGAAGTTATTAGCTAAAATAACCATTTCTCGTATCTCCTGACCACTAGGTGGCACTGCACCAAAACACTGCAGGTAGTCTCAGGTCATGCTTGTTATAACACACACCAAGTTTGGTCTCAATACGCCAAACCGTTGCGGAGATATAGCCTCACATTCATTTTTGTGCGCTTTTCGTAGAATTCGTTTGCGCGTCATTCGAAAATGGTTGGTCAAATCAACTTGAATTCCATAACTTTTTGCCAGCATGGTCTGAAGATGATCTGAGCCAATTTTAGTGAAAATCAGACAAACCGTCTAGGACGAGTTCGAAAAAGTAGGTTTTACGAACTATTAAAAATAGAAAAAAAAAATAAACCTTACGATTTTTACATTTTGGTGTCAAATCAACTCGGCATGAGCCAAGGATTCAGAGAAAAAAGAATTTTGTTTCTGTGCCTTACGGTTCAAAAGTTATTAGCATACAAAAAGTGAAAGTTTGGACAAGTGGTGGCGCTAGAGAGTTTGAGTCAGAGACTCCAAATTTGCTACAGTTAATGTTGAGGCTGTCCTCTATCAGTTTGCCAAATCAAAACAACTTTCCCGCAATCGGTTCTGTGGGCTGCCATAGACTTTGGGGTGGAAGAAGAAGAAGAAGATGAAATATAGCTGCAAGCAGCAATTACGGGGCCAAGCACAAGGCAAGGGAAACATGAGACCAACTGCAGCAATGAGTAATTAAAGCCATTTTAGGATGATTTTAGACAAAAAGGTGGAAAAATCATAAATACAACCTGATTTAATGGCTTATCACTTTTGACCAATAGGTGGTGCTGTTATATTGATGTAGTGTGTTCTGTGTGAGGTAACAATAACACACACATTGACTTAGAGACACCAAATTTGCTGTTATTCCAAATTTCACAACTTTCCCGCAAACGGTTCTATGGGCTGCCATCCAAGCGGCAAAATGAGGAGCTAAGCATGGCATGGCACATCAGACCAAATGCAACGAGTAATAAATGCCATGACAGGATGGTTGTAAGTGAAATGGCTGAAAAATCATTAATACAACTTTCAGTAATAGGATTAAACAGTTTATCGCTTTCGGCCAGAAGGTGGCGCTGTAATCAAATCACTTTGTTGTGTTCTGTGTGAGGTGACAATGGCACACACAAAGTTTGGTGTAATTATGTCAAAGCTTTAAAGCAGGGGTGTCAAACTCAATTCCTGGAGGGCCGGAGCCCTGCAGAGTATAGATGCAACCATAATTAAACACACCTGAACCAACTAATCAAGTCCTTCAGACTTAATTAAAAACTGCATAGTATGTGTGTTGGAGCAGGGTTGGAACAAAACTCTGCAGGGCTGCGGCCCTCCAGGAATTGAGTTTGACACCCCTGCTTTAAAGAGATATAGCCTTAAAGTCATTTTGGCACCATGCCTAACATTTGTAGCGGCGCTGTACGAAAACGGTTTTGTCTATCAACACGAAATCCATAACTTTTTATAAGCATGGTCTGAAGATGATATGATTCAATTTTGGTGAAAATCGAACCAAGGGTTGAGGAAGAGTACGAAAAAGTATGTTTTCAACATGAATCCAAATGGCGGACAGGAAGTTCAGCCAATATTGGCATAATTGATGTTTATGTTGTCGGCATGACCCAAGGAACATTTTGAGACCAGTTTTATGACAATAGGCTAATGCAATCAAAAGTTATTAGCATTTTTGAAAGTTGCATAATTAATGGTTTATGAATGGTTCATTACTCTTGACCAATAGGTGGCGCTGTTACCAAATTGATGTTGCGCGGTCATTGTGAGGTGACAACAGCACATACAAAGTTTGGTGTAAATATCTCCAACCTTTGCAGAGATACAGCCTCCGATGCAGTTTGGCATCTTTCCAGCAAATTCGATGATGTGTTAAACGAAAACCGTTTCGTGTATCGACACAAATTCCATAACTTTTTCTCAGTGTGATCCATAGATGATCTGAGCCAAATTTGGTGAAAATCGAAGAAACGGTCTAGGAGGAGTTAGAAAAAGTAGGTTTTACGAACTATTAAAAATAGAAAAAAAACTAAACTTTACGATTTTTAAATTTTGGTGTCCATTCGACTCGGCATGAGCCAAGGATTCAGAGAAAAATAGAATTTTGGCGCTAGAGAGTTTGAGTCAGAGACTCCAAATTTGCTACAGTTATTGTTGAGGCTGCCCTCTATCAGTTTGCCAAATCAAAACAACTTTCCCGCAATCAGTTATGTGGGCTGCCATAGACTTTGGGGTGGAAGAAGAAGAAGAAGAAGATGATGAATAATAACGCCAACAAACAAAAATGGGTGCCTTCGCACCTACGGTGCTTGGCCCCTAATAAAAAGAACACTAACAAAAACAATAGGTGCCATCACACCTTCGGTGCTTGGCCCCTAATAATCAGCCAATGTTGCAATACACATAAAAAGTTTATTGGACACACAATACAGATCTATAATAATTAAACAATGTTTTTTGTACTTCAAATAAATTATAAACATTTATTGCACATGCACCTGTGAAACAGTCCAAAATGCACAGGTTCACGGAAGTGATATGCTGCTCGATAATGCAAATTATTATAAAAATAGCCCAATTATGAACAAAATGGTACAGAGCGAACAGTTTCACCATTTACTGCATGTTTTTATTCTTCTAACTATTTCTCTAGTGGATAATGAATCACAAGTCTCACTCATAGGCTTACTTCTGCATTGAGGAAAAAGGTGGATATCAGCTAATCAATCAGAAGTTGCATATTAAGAGAAAATAGCTTACTTCAGTGCAAAATAAGGTGGATACATAAGCTGATGATTTCCTCTTCACGAATATAAATGGATATGTAATTTTCTCCAAAAATAAAATGATAGCAAAGCATTGACTCTTTATTGGCACAAAAGTGTAGTTACAAGCAGCAACAGTGATCAAGTAATGGTGGCAAAAGTGACTTTGTCTTCCGGTAGATTTTAAACAATAAAATACAAATCTGACACTCATATGAATACATAAATAATATGACATGATTGGTATTAAAAATATAGTTAGGCCTTTTTTCTGCCTCAAACATTTAAACTTAAACAGTAGGTGATTGACAGGAAGTGCAACACTTGTTTTAATTTCACTTGTTTACTATGCCAGCTAACAAAGTATGTTCAAGAACACTTTGCTAGTATTTCAGTTACGTTATGAATACATTATGAATGAATTATAACTTAAAGAGTCTGAAAAACTCCCATCTCATTTTCTTCTCCATTATCCAACATTGCTGTTTTAACTTTTTTTTTGTAAAGGATGTTTGACCTTCACTTTGTAAACACTGAGTTGGAACATCTGTTGGAGGAGTAAAAGAGATGGGAGTTTTCAACATACCCTAACTGTCATGAATGATACACAGAATACATGCAGAGCTAGACAAGACGAGCATTTGAGGTTAAAAGTATATAAATTGTAAATTTGTTTAGAAAATGAATGATTGTTTTGCTAGATAAGACCCTTCTTCTTTTGCTGGGATTGTTTAGAGCCCTTTGAAGCTGCATTTAAACTGCATTTTGGAAGTTCAAACTTGGGGATTTGTTGGTTTCAAGAAAAAACAAAACAAAACAAATGAATTATATTAGAGTAACGTGGCTGCAAATAGTCACAACACAACCAAACACAAAACGTGCTCCCAAAACAGAAATGCGTTGCAAATAGATACATAACAACCACAAACGTGCTGCATACCACAACGATGGGAAACCCAACATTGCTTACGAAAATTAACCATGGTTTTATTATAGTAAAAGTGTAGTAACCATGTTGTTGTTTTTTTTCACGTATCGATTACCATTTGTGTACATACCATGGTTAAAGTATGGTTAGTGATTTTAATTTACCATGCTTTAACTATAGTAACTGTTTGTATTTGTATTTATTTTATATAATAGCTAGTCAGTCTATTTAGGCTAATAATATAATAAAAGCTAGTGAATCATATGATCAGGATGTTAACATTAAATAGAAATCGCATCTTTCAGAGGATGATAAGCATATATCCTAGCCAGGTTCATCATTTAATTGTTGCGGTTGCCTTAAACATTGCCAATGTGGTCTGTGTGTAAGTCTCTGAGGTCCAAGTCAAGTCTCAAGTCTTTAAAGTGGAGTCCAAGTCAAGTCTCAAGTTTTGTTCTGTTTTTAATAATAGGCTAGATCTTTTGGCTAGTCATTGTAGTCAACAGTGTATGAGGCTAAATCAGTTTTGTAAAAAATTACTTATGTCTGAAAAAAGTGTCTAATAAAGCACACAAACTTTTACTGAAGTCATTAATTTTATACAGAATCAGGAATGTACAAAACTGTTACATTTGATCTAAAACATCTCCTTTAATAATAAATGAAAACATCTATAGAAAATTCAGGAAATGTAATTTTTTTGTCATTTAGTTCTAACGCTTCACCTATACCTATAATTGTGCGCTGATGCATATCCAATAGTTTGTGCAGAGAGTGAAAGCTGAAGCAAGTTTTAAGGGTCTACAAAAGACAAAAGACATTAACTGAAACAATGCAGTTTAACTTGAGGCGATCATCAGGACGGGGTTCAAGAATAACGTTAGATCAGTGGTTCTCAACCTTTTTTGGGCCAGCGCCCCCCTACCCATTATTCAGGTCTCTCACCGCCCCCCATTAAATAAAACGTAGTCTAACTGTCCTCACTGAATATTAAAGTTGATTATTATTATTTTGTGTTTATAATGAGTATTGTTTACATTATATTTACAGTAATTCAAATGAATGGGGTCATACAAATTCCTGTTTAGAACATATCCACAGTGATATTTTTACAGATGAGATTTTAGTTTGTTCTTCCATTCCTGGAACTCTTGAACACCCCTTTACTGCTGTGATATGTTTGGATGTTTTCAATTAGCTTTCAGAGAAAAATCATAATATTTGTCCCTTAGTTTTAGAAAATACCCAGTTTTTTGAGAATATATTGAATTACCCTTTTTTTCTGACATAGTGAACATGGTTATTTTGGTGGGTAAATACCACATTTATACATGCAAATGGAAGAAATGTAAACCATATTTTACTCTATTTCATAAATTTTGTGAGAATATTTCAAAGTAACATTCTGTAAAATTATAAAAAAAAAATGTTAACCAATAACAAATAACAAATGTTTATTTGAAGTCTGCAACACACTGACTCGAAAAAAGCTGGGACAGAGGCAAAAACAGTTCACAGCAAGCAGGTGTACTGGTAATATTTGAGGGTATCATGTTTGGGTATCAAAGGAGATTCTCAGTCCTTTCAAGCAAAACTGCATCATGGCTCAAAATTTGTTTATATTAACAAAAATAATATTAAGTTGGCCAGTGAAAACATTGAATTTTTTTTTCTTTGTACTTCTGAAAAGGTTAAAGAGAACAAAACAATATATTCTTGACTTTATGGCAACTTTTCTGGAATTGGGGCTGTGGAAAGATGGGAAACATATGAGCATATATCCTCATTTTCAAAATATTTATTATTTTAGTGCTGTTCTGGTTTATATATATGTTATAGACAATTAAATTTCAAAACTTGCCTTTTTTGCCAGTGTGGTGCACCAGCTATGATAATAAGAAATGTTTCTTAAGCAACAATCAGCACGATTTCTGAAAGATCACGTGACACTAAACGATTATGAGAAGTAAGTTTAGAATGAGAGGAAAACAAATTTTGAAAATATATTCAAATAGAACGCTTTTTTTTCAAATGGTAGATTGAATGTTTTACTCTATTTTTTAAACAAACAAATGCAACCTTTTTATTAATCCATTAACAAATCTTACTGAGCTTTCTTAATGGTAATGTAGGCCTATATTATAGGTTATGTTATTAATAATTTATAGGCCTATTTTAAAAGCATGTATTTTAACCCAAATTTAACAGCCCACATTAGCCCATGTGGGCTAATTTTATTTTTAAAAAATATGTCACTGAATGCCACATGTCATTCATCACATATTTGATTTGACTGGTTTGGAAGAACTAATCAAAAGTACGTCATCAAGTTAAATCAAATCGCGTTTTGAACTAGCATGTGTAAATATTAAGCCGCAAAAAGACTATTTACACATGAATCCTGGATGTTCCGCTTGTTTCTGTTTTTATGAATGAAGCAGATGCGCGAGTTTGTTTACTATATAGTGACGCATGCGTATGGCTCGCTTTGGAGCTATACGCATGAATGAGTTTGTGTAGGTTGGGATGTCTGCTAATGTCTTAGCAACCTTGATTCAGCTTTGATTTTTAGCTGTATATTTTTGTATGTTCCACTTTGCTCCATCAAAAATCTCTAAGAACTACATATAGGCTAATAAGAAGAAAAATAAAACTATCATTATCATTACAGTTCCAGTCAACTTTCAAGTCAACTTTATTTTTATACAGCACTTTTAACAATACAAGTTGTGTCAAAGCAACTTTACTGTACAGTAATTAATTTTAAAAATTAAAAATTTCATGCAACAAAGATTTTGAAGTGAACAGAGAAAGTCAAGACAAGTCAACATACATGTGAACTTCTTCAAAAGTGTTTAAAAAAAACATCCCAGGATGCATGAAGTTGGTTGAGTGAAAGTTCATAGTGAATAGACCTGAAATATAAAAAAAAAGCCTCAGATTTAAGGTCACCTGTTTTGGCCACTAAATAATTATCATTCTTCCATTTGTGTTCTTTTATAGTTTTGATGACTTTGAAAGCTTGTTTTCACCACAGACAAAATAAATAAATAAATAAATAAGTAAATAAAAGGTAATTGCTTCTTTTTTGGTATATTACAATTCTGACTTTATATCTTACAAATCTGGATTTCTATCTTACAATTCAGACGTTTTTGTTTGAATTTTGAGAAAAAAAGCCAGAATTGTGAGAAAGTAAATTGCAATTTCAAAAAATGTTGTATAACTGCAAAAACAAACAAAAACATTTTTTGCATTTTTATTTTTACCAATCAAAATTTTTTGAACATTACGTTTTTTTTAATGTTATTAAAGAAGTCTCTTCTGCTCTCCAAGCCTGCATTTATTTGATCCAAAGTACAGCAAAAATAGTACAATTTTGAAATATTTTTACTATTTAAAATAACATAAAATAATAAATATATATTAAAATCTTTAGCATCATTACTCAAGTCTTGAGTTATTTTTTTTATTATTATTATCAATATTTAAAACAGTTGAGTACAATTTTTTCATGACTCTTTGATGAATAGAATGATCTAAAGATCAGCACTGATCTGAAATCAAACGTTTTTTTAACATTACACACTTCAAAAGCTTTGAGCCAATATAACGGGGGACGAAATGATAGAAATGAATAGTTTTATTAAGCAAGGATGTTTTAAATTGATCAAAAGTGATGATAAATGAAGATATAATGTCACCAAAAAGATTTCTATTTCAGATAAATTCTTGTTCTTTCTATTCATCAAAGAAACCTAAAAGAAATCAACATAACAACAACAACAACAACAACAATAATAATAAATTGAGTAACACATCAGAATATTAAAATAATTTCTGAAGGATCATGCGACTGTAGTAATGAAAACACCTTTTAAATAGTAAAAACATTACAAAATGTACTTTTTTCTGTACTTTTTATCAAATAAGGCTAAATAAAACTTTTGACTGGTAGAGTGGACTCTATAGAAATTTGAGAAAAAGGGTTAAAGAGATTTAAAACTAATTCAGAGAAAACAGGTCAGAACTGCAAGAAACCATCTAAATGGTGCGGTGTAAATTTCAGAAATGTGACGAGTAGTAATTATTCCACGTCAAAAACAAGCTTTCACATGAATGAGTAGATCCAAACCTTTGACTTGTAGAGTAAATGGCATACTTCACCTGAAATGTTCCTTAGTATTTGATGCATTTCAAATGGTTCTTGAAAAAAAAGTGGGTCATTATCGCCTCTGAATTACTTTTTGGAGGACGCCTGTAGGACTTGTACGTTTCTGTGGCCTTGTATGATTGGTGCCCAATTTTGAGACCTTTGCAGCTGGCAACTAATAAATGTCCAAGTCCGTCAATGAAGAATTCTGTACATAGTCAGGAAAAAAGATCAAACGCTTATTATCTCCATGACATTTCCCTGGACTGTTGACCATAAGCTTCATTCGCATCAATAACTCATAACTATTCATTATTGTTGAATTATTGTTCTTGGACAATAAATCAAAATTGTTTGTATTGTCTGTATGATCTAAGCTCTAAATTGGGTGACTTCATCTGATGTTACTGTTTTGACGTCCACTTACGACTGTGGGCCACTCTTTTGAGGAACGGGTCAAAGCCGACCCTCCGCACAGCATCCGTCCGGCCCAGGAAGTAGTTGATGACTACATCTGAAAAGAAGCAGCCGTCGAAACCTGGCACGGGTGCATGGGTACTATTGCCTCGTATGATACAGCCGCCTTCCTCACTGATCCCTTCCTCGTATTGTACCTTGAAGGAAAACTGACTTGTTCTGACCTGACCACCAACCTGATGATGAGAATGAAAGAATCAACTATAATAAATAATCAGCCAAACATAAAAAAAAGTATGTTTATTGGACGCAATACAGATCTATAATGATTAAACAATGTTTTTTGTACTTTTGTACTAATTATAAACATTTATTGAACATGCACCTGTGAAACAGTCCATAACTCACAGGTTCACAGATGTGAGTCTTTGTAGCAAACAAGAAGAGCCGACTCCTGAGGCCAGGGAGTCGGATTTAAATTTGCAGTGTTGTCAAATTAACAGGTTTGTTGATAGTTTAGCAACTTTTCAGACTTCCTCAAAATCAACCTTATTTTAGGAGGGTAAAACTAAATGTCCACATTGTAAATTTAACATAAGCAGCAAACTAATATCTGGTACTCCTTCACAAAACTACAGTAATAAAGTTTTGTTTGAACACTTCTCTGTCATAAAGTAACATTACTGTTTAATCTTAAAAATTTGAAGTTCTCCAGTAGATGGCAATAATGTTCTACTAAACTATAGTATCCTTATGCCGAGTTCACATTGCACGATTTTAAGCCCGATTTTCAGTCGCCTACAGGTTTTGCGAAATCGCAGACAAATGCCCACAATCGGAGGCAAATCGGTGCTCGTTCACGCGAGTGACAATCACACAGTGTGTGATTGTCATTCGTTAAGAAACATTCGTTTCTTATTTATTTGGTTCCACTGTGCTGATTTTATTTAAACTTTGTGTGTTATTTTATTTCATTTTAAATTATGCTTATATATAGCATGGTGTTTTGTTAATATATTAAGCATGTTGTGACACACAGTGTGTGATTGTCATAAAAAAAAGTATGTTTATTGGACGCAATACAGATCTATAATGATTAAACAATGTTTTTTGTACTTTTGTACTAATTATAAACATTTATTGAACATGCACCTGTGAAACAGTCCATAACTCACAGGTTCACAGATGTGAGTCTTTGTAGCAAACAAGAAGAGCCGACTCCTGAGGCCAGGGAGTCGGATTTAAATTTGCAGTGTTGTCAAATTAACAGTTTTGTTGATAGTTTAGCAACTTTTCAGACTTCCCCAAAATCAACCTTATTTTAGGAGGGTAAAACTAAATGTCCACATTGTAAATTTAACATAAGCAGCAAACTAATATCTGGTACTCCTTCACAAAACTACAGTAATAAAGTTTTGTTTGAACACTTCTCTGTCATAAAGTAACATTACTGTTTAATCTTAAAAATTTGAAGTTCTCTAGTAGATGGCAATAATGTTCTACTAAACTATAGTATCCTTATGCCGAGTTCACATTGCACGATTTTAAGCCCGATTTTCAGTCGCCTACAGGTTTTGCGAAATCGCCGACAAATGCCCACAATCGGAGGCAAATCGGTGCTCGTTCACGCGAGTGACAATCACACAGTGTGAATTACCAAAGAGGCGATCTGAGAGAGTCGCCGACGCCCGTGAAATATTTGGCATGCTAAATGTCTAGACCTGTCGGCGATTCAAAATCCTGCTGCGTGAAATGAGTTCTGACTGAAACATTAATCGGCGATGACCTACAGCCAAAGAGAGAGCAAGATACAGGGCAGCAGGAAGTTCGGGGAGAATTTTTTATTATTGTTTAGTAAAGATGATTTTGGATTTTTGAATGGAAACATTCGTTTCTTATTTATTTGGTTCCACTGTGCTGATTTTATTTAAACTTTGTGTGTTATTTTATTTCATTTTAAATTATGCTTATATATAGCATGGTGTTTTGTTAATATATTAAGCATGTTGTGTTTAATATATTTAAACATTTAAACGTTTGAGTTTGTCATACTGTTTTGTCGTTGTCAATCAATAGAGGCCGAAATGCCACTAAATCAAAAGTGAAAGTAAAATGCAATTTAATGCATTTAAGCGATTTAAAGCGAATAAAAGTGAGGGGAAAAAAAGGATACAACTCTAACGAACTCACCGTCACATCCTTGTGTACATTATATTTCACACACTTTAAGCTCTTTTATTTTCCAAATGTAGCGATTAGTCCAAAGAATCCTTCGCTTTGTAGCCTACTGCATAGGAAAAACGCCTCGCACTGAACAGTTCAATACAACAACGTGTTGGCAATAATAAAAAGTAAAATCAACCATAAGAGGGGGCTATGTTTTTTCCGGTAAATAATCTTCTATAAAGGACAAAAGATTTATAGCATCTTCCTTTTCATCAATGTGAGACGTTATGAAACGTTGGTTTGTGCTTAGTGCTTAGATTTGTGGTCATAACATTTTCCCATCAGTTGTTAACATTTAAGTAACTTTTGTTAATGATTTTGTGTCCGGGGAGGACCATAGATCACAACATAGCGTGATCTTGCGTTATTTGGTTGTCACTTCTCCTGTGCATTAAGTTTGCGGACCAGACGATTCTTCCTATTGTAAGGTCATGCAGTGTGTAAACTCCTGTCGCCGATCCGTCGTGCAATGTGAACACCGCAGCAACTGAATGCTACCCCAGATAGTCGTGCAGTGTGAAAACAACGGCGATCCGATGACTTTGGAAATCATGCAGTGTGAACTCGGCATTATCACTGTATAAAAGGCTTGGAAAATCTTGAATGTCCCGGATAATCCGACCAACCAATCAGTGCGCTCGATGTTACCACCGCATCCACATCCTGAGCGGAAGACGAGGAGAAGGGAAGCGATTGCGTCACACGAAGAGTAGAAAGTTCGCCAGCTACGAACTAAGCCAGATATTGATCTAACTTATCCCTCGAGGTGGATTTCCCTTTAGTTCCAGTTTATGCTGAGTCAATGTGTGCATGCATGTGAAAGAAGTGAGTATTGACTATATTTTCTGATTAATTGAGAAATCGTTCGTTGTTTCCCAGTTCATACGTGCAGTTGATTAGCAACCTCTTGACTGTATTAATCTTCCTATTCAGTGTATATCCGAGTATTCATGTGTTTTGCTTTAATACGTGACATTATATTGATCGTCATGTTAATGCTGGTTGTATGCGCTATTTGGAGATAATTATTATGCGCTGAGAAGCCGTTCGTCACATGCTTATGGTCACTAATGCATGGTTCAGCGGAATTCACGTGGTAATAGCGCCCTCTTGCGGACATTTGAAGAATTACCCAGCACTGTTCAGAATGCACTAGTAAAGTCAGTACCATTGATTTGATTACTGTTTAATTACCTACCTTGGATGTTCATATTTGTGCAATACCTGTATGTATGTATGTATGTATATATCAGTAATTTTATTTCCTCTGTTCAAATTCTTACAGAACCACACATGTTCTTCAGTAAACTAAAGGGACACTAGACATTGCTTGTTGCGTCTTCAATTAAGAGTCATCGTATTCAGTCCTTACCGACTGCCTGCTGTGTTTCACACCAATACAAATACTGCAATTCCAAAACCCCCTACCTTTCAAGTGGTCCTTCGAGCCGGATCTGTGAATCACAGCAAAGCTGATGTCCAATTCCAAGTCAGATCCTCCTGTTGTCTGTCCTAGACGACAAATAAGGCCGCCTGCACATCTGGCAGATTATCAAGTCCCTGGATCAGGCTATGTGAAGAGAGCATTGCCAACTGCATGTCTGGATGAAGTTAGAATATAGGACGCTCCACTCATGGCAGAGTATGTATCAAGATCATCATCTCCAAAAAGCCAGCAGTCATACACTGGTGATCTATTGCTTCAAGACAAATGGCGAGAGTCAGATTCAGAGGATGGTGGGCTTCACCTTCAAGCCAAACAGCTATCTGACATTAAGTCTGTGTGGACAGAGATGAAGAGAGGTAGTGATTAGCTTCGCAGCCACATCCTACCCGAAATCCTGTCGGCACTACGAGGACTCAAGGCAGAAAACGATACATTAAAGCAATAAATCCAGCAGATAAGCACTGGCATTGAGACTCCTCGCCGCTCAGTGACTCCAGTACTAGCCCCTCGTTCTAAGGTGCCCCAACCCACACGTAGTCAGTATCCATCTGTTACCCAGGGTGAGCAGCTGACAAGGCAGATGAGGGACTTCACACTTTCACCCAGGTTAGAGCGGAAGGATGATGGCGAGAGCCATTGTGCTACCCCACGGAGGGCTGCTGAAGCTGTCCATTATTATGAAGATAATCTGCCATTCAGACATGGGCATTATCCAGATGAAAGGGAGTTCCATCTACCTCAGCGATCTGCGAATTCACCTAGAGCTGAGATGGTACACATGCAAGAAAGGATTTACAGGGGACCTGTATCCTACCATACCCGTCTTAACGTCAGCAGATGCAAGACAGTTTTCAAGGCTGCGGATGGCACTCGAGAACCTTCTCCCAGCGGATGCAACTGAATGCTTTAAATATCAGATCCTGACTGATCACCTAAAGGTAGAAGAAGCACT
Source organism: Cirrhinus molitorella (assembly GCA_033026305.1). Classification (NCBI taxonomy): domain Eukaryota; kingdom Metazoa; phylum Chordata; class Actinopteri; order Cypriniformes; family Cyprinidae; genus Cirrhinus; species Cirrhinus molitorella. The sequence continues at coordinate 3,199,582 of CM065141.1, read as the reverse complement.
GTTGGTAGCTGATTCTTACTGTAATTCTGTGAGACCCTACACAGATACCATGTGAGCTCTAGTAACAATGTATGGTCAACCACACAAGCTTGTTCTGCGGAACATTTCTGAAGTTCTGGAAGGTCCCAACATCAAGTCAGGAGATGTTAAGGCATTTAAGTTATGTGCGTTCCTTAGTAAGCATGCTAGAGCAGCTGGGGTCAGAAGGGGCAGCTGAATTGGAATGTGGTTCACACGTGTCCAGGCTACAAGGCAAACTTCCTCACAGGCTTAGGACCAGTTTCAAGAGGTTTGTCCACCCATTAAGAATAACGGTTCCTACTCTTCTTGACTTTGCTGATTGGTTGGAGTACGAGCTCCAAGTTCAGGATGATACTGTCAAGACGGTTACCTACACTCCAGACTCATCCACCAAGAGAAGAGATGGTCTTTATGACAAGTCCACAGCAAAATCTACAAGCATCCTGATGGGTACAGAGAAGCCTTTCATCGATAGCAAAACCAGAGTGTCTGCTTCAGAGCCCAGGCCTAGTTCCAACAGGTCCAGAGGGAAGGTACAAGCCTACTGTACCTATTGTGACAATGCGCAACATCTACTGCGTACTGGCAAGCCAATACGACCCTCTTGGATATATCATCCCTTATACTACCCGAGCCAAGATATTGGTGCAGCGCTTGTGGGACAAAAAGCAGGACTGGGATGACCCACAGCTACCAAATGACCTTCTTACCTTATGGTGTGAATGGGAAAAGGAGTTGGGCACACTTGAAGAGATATTGCTGCCTAGATGTTACTTCAGCTCACAGATGGATCATCCAACTTGTAGGCATGAGATACACATCTTTTGTGATGCGTCAGAACAGGCATACGGTTCAGTGGCTTATCTGCGGTCAGCGGATGATGAGGGTCAAGTGGAAGTTGCCTTTATTGCTGCCAGGTCACGAGTTGCCCCTCACAAGCAGCAGTCCATACCCCGTCTGGAGCTATGTGCAGCTCTTAGTGGTGCACAACTTTCCAAACTCTTAGTTACGGAACTTACAATACCCATAAACTCTGTTACACTCTGGTCAGACTCCACTACAGTGCTTACATGGTTGAAATCCAGTTCCTGCCGCTACAAAGTGATTGGTAGACACGTGTAGCGGAGATTCAAGAGCTGACAGCATCTGCTTCCTGGCACTATGTAAAATCTGGCGACAACCCGGCAGTTGACATAACTCGGGGCAAGTTCCTTCAAGACCTCTCGATAGAGAGCCGGTGGAGTCAGGGACCACCATTCCTTAAGCTGCCACCAGATAGCTGGCCTGAACAAACCCCTTTATCTCTTGAACAGCAAGGCAGTGAGTTAAGACGGTCTGCATTCTGTGGGTCCATGACTGTGACAACACCCTTGCCAAAGCCCGAGCAATATGACTCCCTGCCAGATTACGTAGGCGCTTGTGGTCAGGAGCTGCATGGGGCGGCCTACACCTCATGCGCTGAGACCCAGAGAGAAGTTCAACATAAGATCCTCTGTCAAGCCCAAGCCGAGTCTTTCCCTATGGAGTGTAGTCTCCTGAAGTCAGGAAAACCAGTGACAGGCACGAGCAGATTGGCTTCACTCTCCCCTGAACTCGACTCTGCTACAGGACTGATTAGAGTAGGAGGTCGTTTGCGTCACTGTAATGTGTTGGAAGTGGATACTGTACATCCAATCGTCCTTGATCTTCAGAATTCGGTTACCAGACTAATCATCAGGGATTATGATGAGCGACTGCGCCACCCTGGCTCCGAGTGTCTGTTTGCCGAAATAAGAAGGACATATTGAATATTACAAGGCCGTGAAGCCATCCACTGACACCAGCGCCAGTGTGTGGAGTGCAGAAAGTGGAGAGGTCGTCCAGAAGTTCCCCTGTTGACCGACGTGCTCTCTTACCAGACAGAGGTACTTCAAACCAGCCTTCTATTCAACAGGCATGGACTGTTTTGGCCCCTTTGTTATCAAGATTGGCCGCCGCAACGAGAAAAGATGGGGCAAAGTGTTCAAGTGCATGACCATCAGGGCAGTCTACCTCGACATCCTTCATAGCATTGATTTAGACTCGTTCTTGATGGCCTTGAGACGATTCATCACACGCTGAGGGAAACCATATGAGTTGCTGTGCGACCAGGGCACCAACTTTAAAGGGGGAGACTGTGAACTGAGTGAGTCCTTTGCGGCCATGCAGGATGAACTACAAAGTCACCTTGCTAGTCAGCAAATTAAATTTGTCTACAACCCACCAAGTGCACCTCACTTCGGCGGATGCTGGGAGAGGGAAATCCGCTCAATCAAATCAGCCCTCAAAGTGACCATTGGGGCCCAGACTGTCACTGAGGAAGTCTTAAGAACAGTCTTGGTTGAAGTTGAAGGGATCCTCAACTCAAAGCCGCTTGGGTATACCTCCTCGGATGTAGCAGACCTGGACCCGATTACCCTGTTCTGCTTCCTGATTGGGCGTAGAGATGCTTCCTTACCTCAGGTGGTCTACCAAAATTCAGAGATCCTGAGTCGCAGACGCTGGCGCCATTGTCAACTGCTTGCAGATCATTTTTGGAGACACTTCCTGAAGTATTACCTACCCAGCCTCCAAGCCCGCCAGAAATGGAAAACAGAGAAGAGGGCTTTAGAGATCGGTGATGTGGTTATGATTGTCGATCCCCAACTTCCGCGTGCCCTCTGGCCAGTGGGGAAGGTAACCCAGATTTTCCCAGGCATCGATGGAAGAGTTTGGACAGCCAGTGTAGATGTGAAAGGTAGGACTTATACACGGGTTGTGGCTCGTCTCATTCAGCTCCCAGCTCTACCTGAGGATGACTGATGTCAGGATGCCTACCCTTTGATAGATGAACAAATTCAGTCCCTGACGAATTCAGTCCCTGGAACATATTCCATGTTCCCCTTACGAAAATTAGCCATAGTTTTACTACAGGCCCATAGCCAGCCTAGCGGAAGAGGAGGTTCTTTTTTTTTTTTTTTTTTTTTTTAAAAAGTGGGCCTTTTCAGTTCCCACAGTTATAAGCATGGTTTTTGATGCACCAAAAAAAAGGTTTACTACAATGTTTTCAAACTGCTAAGATCATGTATCATGTACAGATCCTTTATAATGACACAATCCATACTCCTGAACTGATGCAAATGATTCGCGACCACGCTCCAAACTCTCAAACTAAAGCAAATAGGCTTCAATAGGTGGGTAGAGAACGGTCAGTAAATGGGAAACAACAAGGTCAGCAACGGGAAAACAAACACGGGAAATAACGCTCAGAATTGTAACCAGGGCAAAACAAGACTTCGCTAATAACAGTGTGAAATGATGCTCTATTTATAGTCCAAATGTAATGAGGTGAAATGGCCGACACCTGTGCAGGAAGTCAGCCGAGAAAGGGGTTATGGGAAATGGAGTCCATGATAGAGTTCAGAGTTTCAGTGAAGGCTCCCTCTAGAGAAGAAAGGAGGGAGCTGCAGCGGTATGATTTGTGACAATTACTTTGTAAAAAAAATAAACACATTTAATACAAATTATTTGTAAAACAAATCTAAATGAACATATTTTAAATTTTAGTTATTTTACATGGTTACTCAATGACACCACAATCCAATAATGTCATAATGTCATTTAGAAAAACAAGCAGAATATTGCTGCATCAGTGATATTTGATATTTGTTTGCTGTTAAATAACAGTTAAAATAGAAGACTGAGTGATACTACATGAAGATCCATTTTTATGGAAGCAAATCAAGGTCACATATACTTGCAAAAGAACTGAAGTACTGCAAAAGAAAAAGTTTTGAAAATGAATATTAAAGTATTGAGAAAAATAAATGTGCTTTTTCCAAACAAAATTAAAGATTTGCAAAATATAAATGAAACAGAGCAAAAGCAATGATTTTGCAATGTGTATTTACCATGGTCATATGTACTAATTTATTTGCAACGGTGCTTTTATTATGCGTTTCAGTCAAGTGTGAGCTTGCGATACTGTTTTTCCTTTGCATTTCACGTTTCTGCACGTTTCACTTTGTGGCACTGTTTTGACGTTGGGGTGGAGTCAATGGACGGGGGCGTGTACAACAGGCTTGGGCATTCCCCCCTGGACATGACGTCATCGATCAGAGAGGCAGATCACAACTGCTCAAGGAACCGTCATTGAACAGAGGATTGTTATTTTATTCACTACAACACTCATGGTTTCATTTTTATTTTATATGTGTATTAACAATGTTTACTCAAGATAAAGAAGTTGCTAACACAAACATCTGCTGTTTATTTCTCTCAATGTGCATACTTTTATAGCATTATAGTATTGTTTCATTTTGTTGAACTTACTGTGTGTTAAAAGTGTTTATTTGAAATCTCTTAACTTTACCTGTGGGAGGATGCATGCCAGCGCACAGAAGCGTTCTTTGTTTACATTAGTTCAAGGTTACTGCTAGTTTTAATGTTAAAGAATGTAATAGCTTCATCAGCTATGCATTAAGGATCATGTGATACTGAAGACTGGAGTAATGCTAAAATTTCAGCCTTGCATCACAGGAATAAATCACATCTTTAAACAAATTCAAATAAAAAATTAAAATTAAATTGTAATAATGTTTCAAAAATATTACTGTTTTTAATGTTTATTTTTTAAAATAAATGCAGCTTTGGTGAGGAAACAGTTACATCTTTAAAGAAATAAATTTCTCATTTTAAATTGTAATATTTAGTTATTAATGTTCTTTCTTTTTTTCTTTTCTTTTTTTTTTTTAATAAATGCAGCTTTGGTGAGGAAGTGGTCTTAAATATATTTACATATTTATATACTGATGATGATAGAATTGAAATCTTTACCAAATCTAGTTCAGGAACGGCTTCCATAATGTTCACAAAGCTCTCAATACGTGTCTCATTCAGAAACACCATGTCATCATCTAACCACAGGAAGTACTTAGTGGTGACTTGCGACACTGCTAGGTTTCTGCCTGCGAACCAGCCCTGCAAAGACAATGAAATCAAGTAACCTTTATACTAGAAAGCAGATCAGAATCAGAATGAACTTTATTGCCAGGTATATTTACATGTATGAGGAATTTGTGTTAGTGGCAGAAGCTTCACAGTGCAACAGAATGATAAGAAAAGAAATAATAAAAGAATAATATACAAATATACACAATAAACTTAACAAACACACTAGACTAAATAGACAAACCAGCATAAACAGGTATGTTGTGTGCACATTTGAAATGTGTATGTGTGTTGAACCATGAACATTCAGATTTAAAAAGCTGACATTTGTACCTGTGCTGGGGGCATTATGTAGTGCTCTATATTGTCACCGACCACTTTCTCTGGGATCAGACTGTCATCCGCAACAATGATCTTTATTTTTGGATAGTTCCAACGGATGCTGTTGATGAGGACCTTTAGTTCTTTGTATCGCAAAAATGTTTTAACTAGTACAGTCACCTGAGAGTTCACATCTATGGAGAGAGAAACAGACAATTATGTTCACATGATTAAACAAAATGACAAAAGCACATAATAAAATAACTAAAACTAAACTTGAAAAAAAGGTGAATAATACAAATAATTTGCTAAAAAAATTCTTAATAATTTAGATCACAGTGTAATTTAATAATATTTAAAATATTATTAAAAACTAAAAATAATTATTCAGAAGCATGCACTGCTCTCTAAGAACAATGTGTAAAAAATTTACAAAAATCCAACACTTTGTCATTTCTGACTTATATAACAAAGAACAACACAATGTCTAAAAGCTGCTATGTGGCAAGGTGTACATTAAGCAATCCAAACAACAAAACAAACAAAAACAAAACAAACAAACAAACAAAAAAAAAAAAGCATAGAACTATGTTTTTATAAGCTTTTGACCCAAAAACACTAGTGTTTAAGGCAGGGGCATTGGACAGGGGGTAATAGTGGAACCAAGTAACAGGGGGGCCCCTTTGTGGAAGGGGGCTCACCCCTGGCTGAATGTAATCTTGAGGGGGGGCAATAGCAGAGACAGTGCACAGGGCCCAGAATTCCCTGCGACGCCCCTGGTTTAAGGACACAAGTGTTTTCAGGGTATTTCACACTGGATCAGTTAGATCATTTCTCCAACAAAAGGAAGGTAAGGAAAAGTAGCACTGACACAGACCAATAAAATTTAGTTTCTCAATATATCTCCTCCTTTCAGGTTTACGTAGTATAAAAATAATGAATGTTAATGGGGGCTTTTTTTTTCCTCAGAAACAGGCATTCATCTACACAATAACAACCTGTATTATGACTAAATATAAAATATATCTTGAATAAAGTTTGTTATTAAAAAAGGTTTCTGTTTACATTGTGTTTTTTTTTTTTCAGATGATATGTGCAGCTGAGATTTTTTTGTAATCAAGTAGGATATGTTAATCTATAGGCACAGTCTTAAAGGATTTATATATCACTATATGTTATATGCTACAATATACTACGCTATCTCTATAGTCCTATAACAATGAATTTGTAATTTACAACAAATTCATGACAAGTTATGGTTTTCAGACAGAAAAAAAAAGAAAATATGAGCAAATAAATCACAAATTATAATGGCATTTGTTATGAACAACATCTAAAACATAACCATAACGAATTGAAAGAGAAACTAAAACGCACCTACCAAGATAGCACAAGTACCTCTGCAAGATATCTGTTAAAGATCTCTTGATCTGGAAAGCATTTGCTGTGTACGAAGGTCTGGCAGACATCTGTAAGATGTCAGTTTTAAATACATTCTAAATCATAAACATCTTAAAGACATCTAATAGACGTCTACGTCTGACATCTGATAGAAAACGTCCAATAGACGTATTGCAGATGAGCAAACTATGTCTTGCAGACGTCATTCAGATGTAAATGCAGACATCAGATAGATGTCTCTGAGATGTATGTTTGCTATCAGGGTATGCATCTCTCATTAGGCACACAAACAAATATTTCCCGGGCTCCTGCACGATTGCTTAGATTTTTTTCCTTCTTTAGTGGAACCAACTTAAAATACTATAATTTGTCATTTTTTGGTCATATAGATAAAAATAAGACATTATTCGGAACTGTAAAAGGTTCACCTTTTATTTGTGTACACACTCAATACAAACCAAAACATTGAGTTTTTGTCAAATAAAGAAAGCCTTTTCAGCTTAGGACTATTTATTTTATTCCTTTATATGTTGTTTTATTCTGTTTTCCTCCCAAGACAGAAGCGCTGCAAGTGGGTGGTCTGACAGTGTGTGAATCCTCATTGAGCTCTGCATGCCCATCCGCTACGCCGATATATCCAAAAGTTATGAAATAAACGTATGCGCAAAAAACATTTGCGAATACAGCACTGTTTTCATCCAGTGAGTTGAACAGAACAAAATCACCACTTCATGATTAACATCACAAAGAAAAAAATTAGCTATTTGCTGCAGTAGGAAACGGCACTGTAGTCTATATGAAAGAAATTACGAGCTTCAGAGCACACAGACGAAACGTAGTCAGGTTATCTCATTTTCAGAGCCTGCTGTTTGTGAAAACAGTTCTGGGAGTTAATTATAACAAATCACTTTGAAGAGACTTTGCTCAAGCATCTTAGAATGTTAAAACTAGCGTTTCAGATGCTGTGCAATGGGATCGATCCTTTGGTTGGTACAGTTATGCTGTCACATCTCAAAGTCACATGTATTTTTTGATGCACAATAAAGAATTTATTAAAAGTGTTTCCATCGTAGTTTATGTGCATAGTTTTTACGCGCACTTTTAATAATGTATGCGCATCTTGGCGTTTCCATCCAGCATTTTTCATGTGCAATATATCCCCAAATGTGCATAAAATAGGTGAAAACTATTAATAGAGTTTCTATTAAGTTGCCTTTGCAGAGATTACTGGTTACTTGAGCTAGATTTGTTTGCCAATATTTAATGCCAGATCAGTACAATCAGTGTTTGTCATTCTCAATAGTAAGTGTAGGCTACTCATGATCAGTACCGCCGCTCCCTATACGCAGAGTACGCAGTCTGCGTAGGGCACCAACTCCCTGGGGGGCACCATCCCAGTTGCTCAGAAAAAAAAAAACCTTTCGTTCTGTATTAATGTTTATATACATAAATAAAAGTAAACATATAAACATGAATATATATATATATAGTGTGTGTGTGTGTGTGTATATATTATATATATATATATATATATATATATATATATATATATATATATTTATTTATTTTTTTTTAACAGTGAACGCAATACCGCACACGTGACGCACACGCCAATCCGTATCCGCGCTCCCACCCTCACCTCATGTTTGCAAATGACGAAATGTATGGACAACTATAAAAAGACATCAGAAGTCAGGTGCCGAGAAACGAAAAAGGGAAAAAGGAAAAAAGCCCGAGATGAAGCCCGTGCATCACTCTAAGGTACGTTCATAAGGCTGTTGAAGTTAATAATGTGTGTTGTAATGTAGGTAACAGTTTCACCATCACCAAGGCATCTGCCTTAATATTCCATGTTCCCTTATGAAAATCAACCATAGATTTACTACGAATTAAAAAAAAAAAAAAAAAATCATGATTTTTGTATCCATGCAACCAACCAGAAATTAACTTCAAATTATAATTTACAAAGAAGTGTTCGGATAATATTTTTGTGGTAATAAAATCAGACCTAATAACATTCTTTAAAATGATTTTCTAATGCATTATATTAAAACAAAGAGGAAATAATGATTGTTTCATTAATAATCATATGATTTTATTGAAAAAAAGTGTAATAAAAGTGTTAAAATACCCAATAAATGTAATACAAAATAAACAGTGTACATTTACATACTATTATAAATGCCTGGTTATTCATCAAATATACATTAAAGGCCTAGTTGTTGTATAGTTTTTTACACTTACAGGACATCAAATCCTTGCTCAATATTGACCAAACATTTAATTCAACTATCCACTTAATCTTTAATTTTTGGTCACTTTATGGTGATAGAAAATGCTATAGCCTCTATAATTTCTTAAACCAAAATATGTGGACATCACAACCCTTACAAAAAGTAACCATGATTTTATAGTAAAACTGCTTTATATTCTTTTGTGTGTTTCTGAATGTTTTCGACCATGAAATCAATCAGGCAACAGTATTAATAAAATCACAGCCATAGGAGGTAACTGTCTTTTTTCATTGTTGTTAATGTTATGTTTTATTAGTTAAAAGACTTAATTTACCTTTTTTAAAACTAACAATAATTATTTAAAAGTGCACTTAGACATTTTTCAGTGACAAACTGTCTGCTTCATTTAATGCAGGGTCAGTTTAAACTTTACAATTTTTTTATTTAATATGTGTAACTTTAGTTTGTATTTATTTATTTTTTCTGTAGAGCTACAATTGTAATTTCTAAATAATACAATTTAAATACAATTTATTTACTTTTATATTTTATTAAAGTTCCATTTTGACCCCTATAGTAGGTGTTTGTTTTATTTAATTTCCTTTTGCTGGGGTTGGGTGGGGGTCATGATCATGAGCAGGGGGGCATGTCGACTGTTATACTGTATACTGTTTGTAAATGATAAGGGTAGGTTGTTATATTAACTTTATGTAAGTCAATAAAATGTCCTGTGGTTTCCTGGAAGAGATAAAATGTTGATTACATATTTTTATGGTAAAAGTTCTGCCAGCTGCACCGCTGTTTTTTTTTTTTTTTTTTTTACCAAGAATTGTACAAGTTAGTAGTAGTTGTGGTAGTAAAATCTCTCCATAAAGAACCTTTAACATGTAAACAAACTTTCAGTTTCACAAAAGGTTCTTTGTGGAGAAAGAAGGTTCTTCAGATTATAAAAAAAGTAAGAAATAGGTGCTTCTTTAAAGAACCTTTGACTGAATGTTCTGTGTGGAATCAAAAATGGTTCTATGGCATCGCTGTGAATAAGCACCTTTATTTTTAAGAGTGTAGTATCATATTATTTATTTAGTTATTTAACATTTGTGTTATTAGTGTTTTTTTCAGTGTAAGTATGAGTATTTGAGCTCACCTTTGCCTGGGTCAAACAGAACAGGAACTGACAAACGTCTGATCTCAATCGGGAATATGACCTTATGGTTCTCAAAAGTGAAGTAAGCTAAGAAAATGAACGCATATGTAAAGTCAGTACATTCAGATTAATGTTTGAAAACTATAAAAACTGAAAACTATAAGTGCAGAGACTTGTAAACTTAACACACACTCAAATAGCGCTCTGACTCATGTTCTGGAAATAGATTGTGTCAGGCTGCCTATAGCGTGATACTATAGCCAATGAAAGCAAGCAAGCAACAACCTACCGAATGATGCGTGCTTTGCTAAAACTTGGAGAAAGCAGCGTACTGAGAAAGAACATCCTTTAAAGTCACAGGTCACATACCAAGGTCTTCAGTCTTGATGTGGTAGATGGTGCTGGTGTAGGTCAGTCTGCTCAGGAGTTCGTTGAGCTGTTGGAGGCTGTTGGATGAGATGCTCAGGTGTTTCTCATTCTGCCCATCCACCTTCTCTCCCTCCTGAACATCCAACACTGAGAGCACTCCTTTCTGCACCCTTAGAGACACCTGGAGAGGTATCATATCCTATGAACTCACTGTATACTTGAATACTCTTTTTAAAAGACACCCATATTAACTATTCTTGATCAAAAGATTACAAATCATCAATTAAAAGAAGGAAAACCAGCAAACCCCCATAGAGTGACCGTCTGAAACAAACCAATGATTGAGATCACTAAAGCATAAAACCCGCCACCTTTAGTGAGAAAGCCATATTCAGCTGGACAAACCTTGTAAACTGCTCTCTTTTGTGTTTGCAGTGCTAGACCTTAAATAATGATACATATCTTTAATTAACATAGATAGAAGTGCATTAATGTTTCATACTGAATTAAAATTTTATGCTTAACAATAATAGCGACACCCAAATGAATACTATTTTTATTCATATATGAGCCATTCTACAGAATGCTTTCCCACAACCAAAAAAACACATTTAAAAAGCTTACTTAGTATTCAGATCTTGGATGGTTACTAAGATCCTTTTACTATCTATTGAAACCCATGATTCATATTTAAAATATCAGTAAGCTTAATATAAATTCCTCATTTAGTGAATACTTGCAATTAGGAGGTGGTTGTCCCTAAATTTCAATTTATGAAAATTATGTTGAAATTATTTTTGCATTTTATTGTTTTTTTTTTTTTTTTTTTTTTTTTTTTTTGATTTTTTAAAAATCTGCAGTTCTGGATAATGTCCGGGCTCTTTTATAGCTGAGACCGCTCCATCTTTCAGTATCAAACGATGTGTAAATCCAGCGTCGAATTGGGTCTCGTTTATAAATGTATTACTTCCTTGCTGTATAAAATAATTAATTTCTTTTTAGTTCTACTTTTTTAATCTTACATAAACATTTTAATGACAGCTAATCAGCATATTAGAATGATTTCTGAAGAATCATGTCACAGACTAGAGTAATGATGCTGAAAATTCAGATTTGCATCTCAGAAAAAAATTATATATATATATATATATATATATATATATATATATATATATATATATATATATATATAAGAAAACAGTTCTTTTAAATTGTAATATTTAAATCCACCAATGATTTTACTATATGATTAACTAAATAAATGCAGCTTTGTTGAGAAAAAGAGGCTGCATTCAAAAACATTAAAAACTCTTAATTATTCCAAACTCTATAACATTCTGGAGATGAATTCGAGAAACCTGAGCTCATTAGAAATTAAATTACGGAACAACAGGAATCAGACTCACCAGGAATGAGAGTTTTATTCATGGGAGTAACTCTGAATCCTCTCAGCGGATACTGGAGCGGGGTGTTGGCGGGGGCGAGAATAAGCACATCGTTTTCTTTCCCTGATCTGGAAGACAAATGCCATATTTTTAATAGTGCATTTAGTCAGAGGTATGACTGAGTCAGACGAATTGTGAGTAACCTGATCTGATGTTGTCTGAACTCTTCTGCCCGGCGTTTCTGCAGGTCGTCCAGCTCATCTTTTGGCACATACTGGTTTGCTGGCTTAGCCTTTTGGCAGGTGCAGGGCATTGGATTCTCATTGCGAAAAGGCCCGATACTGAGACGTGTAACAAACAATAGATTAAAAACAACAAGCCAGTTACCGTTCAGGGCTGCCCATCAAAAGGAAACAAATTGACTTACTTTGGTTTGGGAAAGTCTGGAACCTCGTCACAGTGGCAACTTGAGAATCTTGAGAAACGTGTGAGTGGGGAAAAAATAATTTCAGTACAATTTGCGTGTCCCTCCCAATATCCAGCTACTGCCAAACTGTCCCTAGCAATAATTTTGCTCAAACAAATAAATATATGTAGGCCTATATGTTTCTGTAATTTCGGACGCATTTGAAACCAATGAGGTTACCTAAGAAGTTAAATAGGCTACGTTAGAAAACTGCGCGCTTTCAAGGACGCGCATTTAATACATGCGCAGAATGTATTTGCACGGGCCAAAAACTCCAGCCCTAACCCGGCCCTATGGTGTTCAAGCCCTAACCCGGCCCCAGCCCGACAACGTCTGCAATATTTCAGCCCGAACCCGACCCGACCCGACCCGACCCGTGATCAACATTAGTATTACTTTAAGTTCTCTCTGACGCTTGCTCTCTGATGCGCGCTGTCTCTGCAATTGTTGTCAAAAATATCCATATTTCGATACGCATCGATTCTGAAAAGTCTGAAACAATTCCAATACTCATGTCCAACAGTATCAATACCAGCTGCGCTTTCGCATTATCTCTCTCTTCTCCGAGGCTGACACACTGACTGCACGTGAATGAAGTGCCAACGGAGCCTGGAGTAAATATTGAAAAATGGCGAGTGCAGAGCCTTCGCGACCGGCTTTGGTCCACAAAGAATGTGGCAGGAGTTTTATTTCGTTAAGTATTAATTTAAAGCTTTTTATTTGTATATTTATCATGCTTTGAGGCATGAATTCGCTGAAAAAAGCAAAAGATCGCGCTGGCGCATCCATGTCCTGCAAAGCGACTTCAGCTTCCCCTCTCCAAAAACGATATGTAGCTACCTAATAGCGCACATTTATCTAGCTTTAACGTTTAAACTAACATCGTTTTATAGCTACTTTAACTGTTTTAGATCTATAGATTTTATTTTATGCAAGTCGTGATGATTTGAGAAGGCAAACTGATCAGACTATGAACAGTCTTCCGCTGGCCGCTGTTCGTTATTTAAAAAAAACAAAACCTTATATATAACAAACATAAAAATGCTCCAAAAGTTTTCTAAATTAACTTAATAAAAAAACAAAACGAAATAGAATCACTTTGCCATTACATACAAAATGTAACTATTTTAATAGCTGACACAGTGGTATAAGCCAGTGTTTGTGTGCGCAACGTTCAAGATTGGAGAAGGAAGGAAGCGGGAACCGGCAAAATGAACTTTAATAACTAAATACAAACAAAACGGCAGTAAGCGGCAGCTGCCTTATGCGGATTTTTAGGTATTGTATCGAAATTAGAAATTTTAGTACAGTTACAACACTATTTATAACATAATCAATATAAATGAACTGTATGAAATATTATTCATATATTCATAAAACTGTTAAGAAGGTAAGAGTTAAGTTGGCAAACATGGGGGTGGTGGTGGGGGGTTCACTTGAGTTAATGTCCCCACCAATGTCAAAAACAAACCTACGCCTTGGGTTTTAAGTTGTTAATTGTCAGAACAGCGTTAACAAAATTAGCGGCATGTTCCTCTGTAATGGAGAGTGCTGAAATCATGTGACAAAGTGAACTTCGTTCGCTGTTCGTTTCCCTGAAAAATAATCTGCACCTTAAAAACGTTCGTCAGCCAGATGCATACGGAAGTTCTAAAAGGCCATGCATTATGCATTATTTTTTCTATCTTGTTTTCTCGTTATCACGACTTATTTTCTCGTGATCTCGACATAAAGAAAAGTTGTTTTCTCGTGATCTCAACATAATTATTTTTCAATGATTGTTAGATTTTTTTTAAACATGCGTTGTTTTAAACAGTGTTCAGCGTATTTGTGTGTGTGTGTGTGTGTGTGTGTGTGTGTGCGCGCGCGCGGTTTCCTACAAAGAAATGTAACTAAATTAGCTTATACACATTTTACATAGTCTATATAAATCACATTTCTTATCAATATATTTATTAACAATAAAGGGTAAAAATAAGGACAAAAATGCACATTACAAATATGTCATTATAGCGCGTTCTACTAACAGTTGTAGTTCAAAGATGAACAAATAAAGATATAGGTTGCAAACAGAATACTATACAGAGACGTCAAAATTGGTTTTAATAAGCAATAAGTTTCACTGAATGCTATAGTGAAACGAGTCGTGCAGCATTTAGAACGTAACGATTACACTTTCAATCAAATATAGGCTAATCGTTTTTATTCAAGCATTTAACATTTATAGGTCAGTTAAATGTCAGTAATGAACTGCACAAATTATAGCAATTACGGAGAGGTCACTCTGTCCTAAACATGTACAGGTGGATATGAGTTATCTTAAGTTCTATACTGCCATCTGGTGGCGCAGCTGTGGAACTTGGAGAACAACTTTTGTTATGTCGAAATCACGAGACAATTAAATCGTGATAAAGAGAAAACAACTTTTGTTATGTCGAGATCACGAGAAAATTATGTCGTGATCATGACAAAACAACTAGTTATGTCGAGATCACGAGAAAAATAACTCGTGATCACGACAAAACAACTGGTTATGTCGAGATCACGAGAAGATTAAGTCGTGATAATGAGAAAACAAGATAGAAAAAAAGAGGCGTGGCCTCTTAGAACTTCCGTAGTTGCAAGCATTAGTATGAAAGATTAAAAAAATGCACCCTGCTGTTTTTTTCAGTATTGTCAAGGGAACGAAGAATATTTTTTTTTGCTGTTGTCTGTTCTAACTTCCTCATTTGTAATGTACATAATGTTCTATTTGTCCTTTATCTATTGGCCGTTGCACTGTTGGTTTATATGTTGTTTCATATAAAGCTGGAATTACAGTTTCTGACAATCACTAGGACATATTTCTCAATACTAAGGTCACTTTTTCAAAACTCTACACACAGTTACTCTAACCATCTTTCAACTTAATTGACACTACAGTTCATTTCACTTGCACCAAAATGCACTAAAACTATACCAAACACTTCATTAATGTCTCAAATCTTATACAACTCTAGCAAAGGTTTTCACCAAACACACTTTGTCACTAGTAAAACAACAACAACCTAAAAAACATTTTTCTCTTTTGCACAGATGTAATAAAAGTGAAAGATTAACACTTGTGAAGATGTTCATGCAGCTGCTTTAATGGTATTTAATTTTTTATATTTAGAATATTTTTCTATATGATATTCATTTTGATGACTTCTCATGCACCAATTTGTGCTGGATTAGCATATCTGTTGGTATTTTAAAAGCATGAATTGTGATGCACCAAAAATATTTACTACAATGTTGTCAAACTGCCAAGATCATGTATCGCCGCCTTCTTGGATATATATCCCTCTACGTCCATCTGGGGGCATGCCCGCAGGGAGAAGTTTTTATAAATTTTAAAGTTAAATATATTAATTTGGTGCACAAAAATAAGAGCTCCAACCCATGTTAGTGTGCAAATTGGTCTTTGTGTTCTATCCCACATTTCTGCCGCAATACCATGATGCAGTTAATGTTACAGTAAAATAAAACCATGGTAAATGATTCTGACTGCATCGTTGCGTAGTGTTTCTCCTGTTCGTCAGCACTGTTCATGTTTAAATCGCCGAGTTTGCGTTCTTCGCTTATTTCAAGCGCGATATTACTGTAAAAATTGTACTGTGCTAGAAACTTAAGCTTACGTTTTTAAACAGTATAAACGTGCAAAGTGGCTTGTATAGTACATAAAGTTTTGGTGGTGTTCAGGGCCGTAGCCAGGATTTTTCAAATACCGAGGTCATTTTTTCAAACACTAAGGCATGACTGCTGTTCATTATGTTTTTCCTCTCTTCTTCCTCACCTCAATGCAGTCTGTTTTCTCCAACTGCCTGGCATTATCTCCCTCTTTTTCCTTAACAGCACATAAACATAACACTTTAAATGCTAAATCTGTATGTGGCAAATAGTGCCATAAATGTCTTAAAGCCGGGATGTCAAACTTAATTCCTGGAAGGCCGGAGCCCTGCAGAGTTTAGATGCAAGCCTAATTAAACACACCTGATACAACGAAGCAAGTCCTTCAGGCTTAATTGAAAACTGCATAGTATGTGTGTTGGAGCAGGGTTGGAAACTAAACTCTGCAGGGCTCTGGCCCTCCAGGAACTGAATTTGACATCCCTGTCTTAAAGTATTGTGTGCTTTCTAAACTACTCTTCAACTTACTTGTATTTTCTTCGATAAAAACGGCCTTATATCTGTTGCCTTTCTCTTACTCATGTCTGGACTCTACAAAACATAACAAAAAATGTCTCTCATATATGAAAAGACCACTGTATTTACTTTTAACTGTATTTACAATTTATTTCCACAATATACATAGATAAATTAGATGGGAAATAAATATAGCACTAAAGATTTTTGTCTTACACAGTAATCAAATAATTTAGAATATATATATATATATATATATATATATATTTTTTTTATCTAATATAGATTTTTATTTTATAGAGATTATTAATTTTTATATAATGAACTGGTTCCTAAACAGTAAGGAGACAAATTCTAGACAACTGTAGAGCTGTGTGAGTGGATGATTTCTATATTAACTGCTTTACAAAAAAAAAAAAATAATAATAATAATTAAAATGAATGAAATTGCCAATACAATCACTATTTTGATTATAGAAACATTAAAAAGAAACGAAAAAAGCCCAGACTTTGCATCATAACTACAATGCACTATGAATCTCTTTTATACATCGTGTTCATGCATTACTTGTTGTAATGAGAGAATTTTAAAGAGTGCAACTTAAAAACTATTAGGTTTTCAGTGTTTTGAGGAATAGTGACCTGATTCTGACCAACAGTAACTTCTGATGGACACGTGTTTCTAAAAGACGACTAAGTTTTTATGTAAAACGGCGAATTTCGCCTAACGGTTTTAAGTCCACATCCCTATTTGACAGATAAATTGATGATTATGAAAGATCGCGTTTACTCTTTCACTGTTTAACTTCCGAGCATAGACGTCTATTACAAATACAAAACATGAGTGATGGGTGGTCTAATTTTACTTTACTTTTAGGCAATGTATGAAAAGTATATAATATATAGTATGTAAGTTCGTATTACAAGAAAAGGTGTCTTGAACACTCACCGTGTCTATCGGTGTCTATGTATATCTATATCTATAGGTTTCCTATTCAGCAGACTGAATTTTCCCGCATAGGCTGCTGGGGCGCTATCCCGCATTGACAATGGTATGAACCATTATAGGGGTGGTCAATTTTATATTTATATTAACTTACTATTTTTACTATGAGTAATATTTAAGATACAGATCAGTGCGAACTATATACCACTATTTAAAAGGAAGACCCCCCCCCTACATCTTGTGTTTATGTCCTTCAGGGGGGATGACGCATTAATTAGGGGGGTCAGACCCCCCAAACCCCCCGTAATTCGCATTCGTATTAGCTTACGTGAAAAATCTTTAGCCTAGGTAACGTCACGTGTCAAGTGCTGCTGCCTGCAAAGACAGATATTCAGATATCAAGGAGATTTCACTTGAGATTAGACAGAGAATGTGAATTTAATTGGGAGAAAATACAGACGACATATGGATTCGGACACGGACCGGGTTTTGTGTTTGGCATTGATCATCACTGCTGGATTTCAGCTTTGGCTAATTTGAAATTTCGGGAAAAAATACCGAGGACATGACCTCGGTGTCCTCAATGGTAGATACGGCCATGGTGGTGTTTGTGTCGAAGTGAAAAAATAATTAATGCAATTGACACATGTCGTCAATTAGCGCAAAAGTGCCAAAGCAATGATAAATGATTCACTGTTTAGCCCAGGTAGACTGATGTTTTGAAAAAGTGACCAATATGTGTCCTAGCGATTGTAAAACAAAAAATGTAGCCTAATAAGAAAAGTTTTATTAAATTATTGGCATTAAGTATTCTGAATGACTAGGAAATATGTACACCGTTTAAGAGTCCATACACAAAATATTTCTGTGCTATATTAAGCTTTAAAACCCCTGATTTAAAAATGTGCTTCATGTGTTGAACCCATGTCAGAAATATGATTTTATTTGACTGAATACATCACGACACCAAAAGTTATGTTAATGTTCACTGGTGTAGGAGACACTTACCTTATTATCCGTGTTGAAGTTTCACTACAAAAATCCCCGTCAATATAAAATAACACGAAAAGGAAGCCCATGAAAAGAATGACGATGAATAAAGTTTTGCGGTATCCGCGCATGATTAAATCTGTCGCGTTTAAAAACAATGTAATATATGTATTTATATAGCCTAGGCGGTCTATAGCCACACCAAAATGCAGTCCTGAAACTCAAATTACGCGGATAAGTGTTGAAAAATGTTTAAAGACACTGTATAGGATGTTACCTGTTGAAGAGCAGCAGGTAAATAAAGGGAGTTACAGACTCTAGAGGAGGGATGTGGCTGTTTGGAGCAAGGTACCCAAAACAGCCTGTGCATTTTTTTTAAAGGAAACGAACGAACCACCATACTGCCAAAGGTCGAGAATTTAAGTAATTTTTTTAAGAAACAAGTGTTTTTTAAATAACAACGACATTTAAAGCCTTAAAAAGTACAGAATACCTTAATTAGTATAAGAAAAGTCTTAATTATAATTTCAAGAGGTCCTAAATTTGGGGAAGGAAAGACAAGAATCGCGTTATGGATGTGCTAGTCATTTGAAACGCGCCACATGGACCGTTTATCCGCTCGGATCAAAGTTGAAACAGCAGCGGAGCGCAAGTTTACTAGAACAGGTGCGTTTATTTGCGAGCATTAAGCAGCGTTGTGAGATCGAGTGCGATCGAAATCACCGAAGAACACAATGACAGATGAAACAGTGCTGACAAACAGAAGAAACATCGTGCGTAATGATGCAGTCAGAATCATTTACCATGGATTTATTTTACTGTAACATTAACTGCACGGTATTGCGGCAGAAATGTGGGATATCGAATTGTATTATATTATTAATGTAGACATTTATTACATATATTAAAGGAGTAATGCAATATAATTACAGTATTTTGTGATTAATCTATACCGTATGTGCATTTATATAGTCTAAATAGTTTTTTTTTTTTTTTTTCAATTGCGAACAAGTGTTTAACAATAATTTAGGTACTTTTTCTAAACTCTTAACACAGCAACACACCTACATAAAACAAATAGCCAAGTTAATTTTCTGTCCAAAACCTCATTTTGTTAAATAAATTCAAACTCAACATTTCAATCTTTTTCTACATATACTTACTCTATAAAAACACAGCAAACTGAGTCATTTGATCAAAACTTTAGCACTGGTTTCTTGCCAATGTCATAGCACAGTGATTGTCAAAATACTAACAGCTGATGGCTTTACAAAAACTGCATTATTTGTCAGTTCTAAATGCATATAATAGATAATATTAAATCCATTGTTTTTTTTAGCTTTCAGTTTGCCTTCAACTGAACCTCATTTTACATTTTAAAGTGTCCAATGTGTTCTTTCTTGGCAGCATACTACCTAAAACTTAATTGAGTCATTACTTTACAGAATGTACAGTAGAACAAGATAGAGTAACCTATGCAGAAATTCACCTGGAACCGAGAATTTGCTTTCCAGTGGGTAGGGGTTGGATATGGATGTTGTCCCCATGGTAGCTGATGCCAGAGATCAACAAAAATTCCAACATACATGGTCTTTGGTTACAGTTTTGCCACAGAATATAAAGGGCAAAGGGTAACTGTGACCTATTTCTCTCACAATTTGGACTTCTATTATCAGAATTGTCACAGTTACCCTTTACCCTTTATATTCGTGGCAGAAATAAGCTTTCATAGGTTCTACATGTGTAAGGGCAAAAAACAAACATAAAAATGCACAGTCCAACACACATTTCTACTCCTCTCCCCTACCTCCTCTTCTCTTTTTTCTCTCTGATTTTTTGTGTTGTTCTGCATTCACAAAACCAATTCAAAGAGGTCTTTTTACTTATCTTTTTTACATGTTGATGTAATGAAAATAGCTTCAACACCTGACTGTTCCTCCAACTGAGACTGGAATCAGCTATTTCTAAATATTTAATTGATCTGTTACTTAGATATGCTTATCAGTTGTTACAATATTTTATATAGAGACCTTTTCAGTCATTTTGAGCTGCAGTTGTTTTAGAAATAGAGGCTTTATACTGTATTTAAGCTTTGGAACATCTTGGTTTTGGGTAAGTTTGTACGAAAATAAAATGTTTGCAGTTTAGAAACATGGTAATCGACTGCATATTGTGTGAAAACAACACAAATTGTGTTAATGTATGGTCACGATGTTGTGCTAATTGTGTTTAGAGTTTTGAAAATGTAACTACAGATTGGACAAAAGTATGTTAGCAATTGAAAAAAACTAATTCAATTTCACCGTATAAAAATGCTTTTTACAGATGTGACTGTTTTTGATTTTTGTAAATCATGTTATCGTTTATAATGTTATTAAACATTGCTCTATGACACTCATTCCATATGAACACACAAAAAAGTATGAAAGGCACACGCTGTTCTCTATCAGCCCCACATGGATATGCTTTTTTAAGATATTTTTTTAAGGTAATCCTTTAAGATACCAACAGACATGCTAATTTAGCACAAACTGGTGCCTGAGAAGTCACCAAAATGAAGTAGAATATTTGAACCTTATAATTAAATACACCGTGGGTAGGAACTGAAAAAGGTCCACTTTTTGAAAAAAATTAACATTTATGTCATTGTCTGTATACGATCTAACAACTTCATTGTGACGGTTTATTTGCACTTTAGCTTTATAGGATGGGCGTTAGTAATTTTTCATGCACTGTTGTTTCAACTTGTTCCTTAAAAAGCTGGAATGAATATGAAATGTATTAAAGAGTATGAAAAACATAACTTTGAAATTAATTGACATTGACTCTCTTGTATTCAGATAATGACAAGGAAAAATATACACTGTTTAAGAGTCCATATCTACACAAAAGCAATACGTAGCAATGACTTTTTGACGTGATCGACTCAAATTCTATATATAAAGTCTTTGGTTCAAATCCGCCTTTTTTGTTAGTTGTTCTCCCTTTTCACATCACATATCAGAATGGATCAGATTCAGAAATGCATTTATTTTTGATAAAAGGGACACGTGTTCGATTAATGTACTAGCTCCTATAATGAGGTGCACTAACAACTATAGCAGTTGCATCTAATTGCTAATTTTACATAGTGTAAATAGGATCTATGCTATCTGCACAGTGTAAATAGCATCTCTCTCTCTAATATGCTGTTTTCACTTAATTAAAGTAGCATATTAGAATAAAAGTGTTTGATGTGGTAATGTTCTTATGATTGGATTCATACAATTTTTTACATTTGTTTTATTTATTTATTTATTTTTTATACATTCTGTCGAGGTTGCATGAATAATATTAAAACTTACTTCATTGGAAAGCCACACATTTCAATAACCGGTCAGACCTGCCTTCACTATCTATCTGTTTCTGGCAGAAAAATGCTTCCTGAACTACAAGCGCCTGCAGCCGTGGCTGTAAAATAAATTGCAAGTTTGGACATCTAAACGACAAATAACAGTGACTGGCTGCTATCTAGTGGTCACCACAGGACACAACAACACAATGTAGTGCAGTCTTTGTAGGGCATACTAGTTTCTTGACATGATCAATGTGTAATGTATGTGAATTACCTGAGGAAGGGTTCAAGTTTTTCAATCACTAATATTTTATTATAGTAGCCAAACACTTTATCAGTGCCTCCTAATTATTATTATTTTTTTTTATACTAGGGGGTGTTGAATGCTTGACTCTAATTGGCTGACGAACGTTCTGAAGGTGTGCATTATTTTCAGGAAAACGCACAGCGAACTTAGTTCCAGGCAGCTTCTGACCGCATCACATGTCTATATCACTTCGCCACACTATTTCAGTTATTTCAAAGGTCCTTACAGCCTAAAACCGCAAAATAAACAAAACCCACAACGACACTGGCTAAACAAATAAATACAGTAAACAACAGGATAAAAACGACAGATTATTTACATGTTTTGAAACAAAAAAAAAAAAAAGTTTTATTAAGCCCACTCTCTCTCTCTTACAGACGAACATACATTCAGGACACAAGTTCGCATATGCGCTAATGTTGTTAGCGCTGCTCTGACGATTAACAACTTAACACTAAATGACATTTCTCACAAGCGAGGTAACAATATGGCGATGTTCCCGAAGAAAATGAACTTAACGTTTCAGGCTGCTGCTGACCACTTTTGAGAGAAACTCACAGAGGTAATTCATGAGCTTAACCTCTCTCTTTCCGCCTGTCTGTCAGTCTGTCTGTCATACATTATTTAACTGCATAGTCTGCTATAAACGGCTCAAGTGTCGTTACTAGTTCTAAAATGACGTTTTGGATCTAGCAACAAAGGAGTGTGATGAGCTGCGTAAGAAATTCCTACCCACATTTAATTAATCCTATTTAATTAATCCTACCCAATTATGAATAACATGACTTCAACAAATTTATTAGATGAGAATAATTTTTGTCGAAGCCAAAAATCTTCCTATTCTCATTAAATATGTGACCGTGGACCATGAAACCAGTCATAAGTGTCAATTTTTCAAAACTGAGATTTAAGTACTATCTGAAAGTTGAATAAATAGGCTTTCCATTGATGTAAGGTTTGTTAGGATCGGACACTATTTGGCTGAGATACAACTATTTAAAATCTGGAATCTGAGGGTGTAAAAAAATAAAAATATTGAGAAAATCGCCTTTAAATTTGTCCATATTAAGTTCTTAGCAATGCATATTACTTATCAAAAATTAAGCTTTGATACACTGACGGTATGAAATTTACAAAATATCTTAATGGAACATGATGTTTACGTCATGATTTTTGGCATAAAAAAATAAAAATATCATTTTGACCCATACGATGTATTTTTGGCTATTGCAACAAATATACTCCAGCGACGTAAGACTGGTTTTGTGGTCCAGGGTCACATATCTAATTCCAAAAACACACAAGCAGGTCAAAGATCTGAGATCTGTTAATAATTGAAGGAATGCCTTTATTGAGAAAACTTTGGTTAACAAATAAATTGCTATTGTCAAAAGTTGGAGAGACTAAAGAACCTTTAGGGCCAGATTTGACTAAAGGTAGGGCTATAATACAATCAGGGATTGCACCAAAAACAATGGAATATTCCCTTGGGGGGACTGGAAATGAAAATTCTTGAATAAATTTTTCATAAGTGAAAAGAACGCTGCGATCATCTAAAAGTTGACTCACTAAAAGTATATTTTTATCAAGCCAATTATGAAAAAAAGAAGAGATTTATTTTTATATCTAATATTTTTATTGTTGCAAATAAAATAGCTGTGTGGAGAATAGGTATAATTATATATAAAGTGACCAAATAATTAAAGCCTGTTTATGAAAACTCGATAAAGTTAAAGGTATTTTAGAGACGTCAAAATTGCAGCGCAACAAAAAATGTAAACCACCAACTGAATTAAATAGGCTAAATGATTTTGAATAAATTCCAAAAATATATGGGGTTAGTTAAAATGTCTTGATCCATTTAACTTTAAACGATTTATTAAGAGTGGAAAAATCCACTAACTCAAAACCCTCCATTATACCGATCAGCTATAGCATAACGCTTTTTTTTAATTAAGTGAGTTTTAGAGTTCCAAATAAAATCAACTATAATTTTGTCCAGTGTTCTACAAATTTCCACAGAAACATCCAGAGCCATTGCAGGATAAATAACCCGAGGTTAGAAAGCAACACTTATTGACACGAATGGGATCGCATTCAGCATAACCTGATTTTACCAAGTTCGACATGTTCCTGGATCGACATCTTTGTTGACCCTGTCACACCATTTTAATGTCAAAACACCATGTCAAATTAATGTCAAAAATATTGCAAAATATGTTCAAATACGTATTTAGAGAGTGACTCGCGTGTAATAATGGTAGATTTTCCAGTGTGACCTACAAGAACAGAATTGTTACAAATACCCCATATTTGTTTAATTATGCCGTTACAACGTTTAACCAGTAGGAGGGGATGGAACACAGCTTTTATTGAATTTTCAGGACATGACGCTGCGAAAGTGGAGATAACGTGATTGATCTGCAATGCTCCTTAACAAGTGACCATAACGAATTAAAATGCATCAATTCTAAGATCACTGTAAGTGATCAACTTCATGCTGATATAAGTAAATGGCAGTAAAAACTGACAATAAAAGATTATTAACACAATATATGATATTTTCTCACACACATTAATCTGCTTATCTCAAAACATTTGATCTCCCATATGTGAAGACTGACAGTGGCGTGGCCTTCAGTGAAGAAACATAATGCCATAATTCATTTTAAACAGTTATTTTGCTGAAATACATAATGCATGGAACAGTTTTGATGATATATTGACTCTATGATGACTCTAAGATGTTACGCACTATGCACAGTGATTGGATGAAACAGGCATTATTATTGTGAATAAAACGTTTTGTAATCTTATTTATTTATATAGATATATATTATCTCCAGTCATAAAGAAATTATGTTTTTTGAGGAAAACATTTAAGGATATATAATGGATATGAATTATGAAGACCCTTCTTCATCATCTGGGATCGTTTAAAGTCCTTTGAAGCTGGATTTAAACTACATTTTGGAAGTTCAAACTTTGGGGCACAATTCATATCCATTGTATAAAGGAATATGCTGAAATGTTTTTCTCAAAAAAAAAAAAAAAAAAAAAAATTCTTTACGACTGAAGAAGGAAAGACATGAACATCTTGGATGACAAGGGGGTAAGTACATCATCTGTAAATTTTTGTTCTGAAAGCGAACTAACCTAATTTAAAATACTTACTATAAAATACTATTAAAATACTTTTAGAATGATCACATAATTCAAGATATGGGGGCAGAAAATGTCTATTTTTATAACAATATCCCATGAAGAGTGCCGTTTTTTACCTTTAAAAATCAGCATGACTACAAATGTGATTCTGATTTTATACAACAGCTCAAAAAACAAGAAGCTGATATTCAAAGACTTGTGTTTTAGACAGCATGTTTCCTGTTTTTCTGATACTGATTTAATTTGTTTAGTAACAGCCTAAATATATTATTATTATAATTGACTGATTAAAAGAATTAGACTCAAAAGATGATGCACAGTTTTTATTTTAGTTTTTCATATGCTAAACACACACAGCAAAATATCTTCTAATTATCATTCTCAATAAAATCCCAGAAAATATTGAAATATTATTTTTGTCAGTACACACCCTTAGCACAAGGTGACAGTCAAGGATGCATGCGCACACACACACACACACACACACACACACACACACCTTTCTCTCAAGCAAAAATGAAGCAAATCTTTCTGATTTTAGTAAATCTTTGTAAAAGTGCCTTTTAAAATATTTATTCAAATAAATACAGCTTCAGTATATACAGGTCCTTCTCAAAAAAATTAGCATATTGTGATAAAGTTCATTATTTTCTGTAATGTACTGATAAACATTAGACTTTCATATATTTTAGATTCATTACACACAACTGAAGTAGTTCAAGCCTTTTATTGTTTTAATATTGATGATTTTGGCATACAGCTCATGAAAACCCAAAATTCCTCTCTCAAAAAATTAGCATATTTCATCCGACCAATAAAAGAAAAGTGTTTTTAATACAAAAAAAGTCAACCTTCAAATAATTATGTTCAGTTATGCACTCAATACTTGGTCGGGAATCCTTTTGCAGAAATGACTGCTTCAATGCGGCGTGGCATGGAGGCAATCAGCCTGTGGCACTGCTGAGGTGTTATGGAGGCCCAGGATGCTTCGATAGCGGCCTTAAGCTCATCCAGAGTGTTGGGTCTTGCGTCTCTCAACTTTCTCTTCACAATATCCCACAGATTCTCTATGGGGTTCAGGTCAGGAGAGTTGGCAGGCCAATTGAGCACAGTAATACCATGGTCAGTAAACCATTTACCAGTGGTTTTGGCACTGTGAGCAGGTGCCAGGTCGTGCTGAAAAATGAAATCTTCATCTCCATAAAGCTTTTCAGCAGATGGAAGCATGAAGTGCTCCAAAATCTCCTGATAGCTAGCTGCATTGACCCTGCCCTTGATAAAACACAGTGGACCAACACCAGCAGCTGACATGGCACCCCAGACCATCACTGACTGTGGGTACTTGACACTGGACTTCAGGCATTTTGGCATTTCCCTCTCCCCAGTCTTCCTCCAGACTCTGGCACCTGATTTCCGAAGGACATGCAAAATTTGCTTTCATCCGAAAAAAGTACTTTGGACCACTGAGCAACAGTCCAGTGCTGCTTCTCTGTAGCCCAGGTCAGGCGCTTCTGCCACTGTTTCTGGTTCAAAAGTGGCTTGACCTGGGGAATGCAGCACCTGTAGCCCATTTCCTGCACACGCCTGTACACGGTGGCTCTGGATGTTTCTACTCCAGACTCAGTCCACTGCTTCCACAGGTCCCCCTCTCATTGTGCAGCGTTTTCTGCCACACTTTTTCCTTCCCACAGACTTCCCACTGAGGTGCCTTGATACAGCACTCTGGGAACAGCCTATTCGTTCAGAAATTTCTTTCTGTGTCTTACCCTCTTGCTTGAGGGTGTCAATGATGGCCTTCTGGACAGCAGTCAGGTCGGCAGTCTTACCCATGATTGCGGTTTTGAGTAATGAACCAGGCTGGGAGTTTTTAAAAGCCTCAGGAATCTTTTGCAGGTGTTTAGAGTTAATTAGTTGATTCAGATGATTAGGTTAATAGCTCGTTTAGAGAACCTTTTCATGATATGCTAATTTTTTGAGATAGGAATTTTGGGTTTTCATGAGCTGTATGCCAAAATCATCAATATTAAAACAAAAAAAAAAAGGCTTGAAATACTTCAGTTGTGTGTAATGAATCTAAAATATATGAAAGTCTAATGTTTATCAGTACATTACAGAAAATAATGAACTTTATCACAATATGCTAATTTTTTGAGAAGGACCTGTATACACACACACAAATGTCTTCGGTCAAATTAAGCTGTAAAATGGATAGTTTATCCTTTTAAATGCAATGGATTTTGAAAGACATAACAAAAAAACGGGCAAAAAAAAAAAAAAAAAATAAATAAATAAATAAAACTTTAAAAGCAATTTTCAATGGAAAAAAGAGGGCAGGCAACC
Source organism: Cirrhinus molitorella (assembly GCA_033026305.1). NCBI lineage: Eukaryota > Metazoa > Chordata > Actinopteri > Cypriniformes > Cyprinidae > Cirrhinus > Cirrhinus molitorella. The sequence continues at coordinate 3,172,045 of CM065141.1, read as the reverse complement.
ATAATTCAAATGGGTATATCTTAAACCATTTAAGGTATGATTTTTAAAGCTTATGGTCTCCTCCTTCCACTGATTTGAGTCACTGTGAATCATTTTGCTGGATCAGGTCAAGATTTTTCATGTTTTTAAAGAAGTCTCTTCTGCTCGCCAAGCCTGCATTTGTTTTATCCAAAGTACAGCAAAAATAGTACAATGTTTTTAATATTTAAAATAACTGAATGGAGGAACAAATGCTAGAAATTAATACTTTTATTTAGCAAGGATGCTTTAAATTAATCAAGTGATGAATTGTGCTTTCATAAGAACGAGTAGATCCAAACCTTTGACTTGTCGAGTAAATGGCATATTTCACCTGAAATGTTCCTTAGTATTTCATGCATTTCAAATGGTTCTTAAAAAAATGGTGGGCCATTTTCGCCTCTGAATCGCTTTTTGGAGGATGCCTGAAGGAACCGTACTTCTTTGTTGTTCTGCGTTGTTGGTGACCAAAAAGACCTTTGCAGGTGACAACTAATAAATCTCCAAGTCCATCAACAAAGAACTCTACTTAGTCGGGAACACAAGATGAAAACAGATTCTTATTTTTGTTGATCAAACACTTATCTCCATATGCATTGTTGACCATGGATCATAAATAAGCTCCATTCACATTTTCAATTTCTGATTCATGAACTATTGTCCTTGGACAGTAAATCAAAATCGTGTGTATTGTCTGTATGACCTAAGCCTGGATACCATTAATCATTTCATGGCAATGGATGAATAAATGTCAAAACGTATTTAGGCAGGTCTTTCTGGGATTGTTTAAGACCAGACCTCATCCAAAATCAATTGGGTAACTTAATTTGATGTGAATGTTTTGAGGTCCACTTACCAGTGTGGGCCACTCTTTTGAGGAACGGGTCAAAACCGACCCTCTGCACAGCGTCCGTCCGGCCCAGGAAGTAGTTGACGACTCCATCTGCAAAGCAGCAGCCGTCGAAACCTGGCAGCGGCACATGGGTATGATAGACTCGTGTGATGCAGCCGCCTTCCTCACTGATCCCTTCCTCGTATTGCAACTCAAAGGAAAACTGATTTGTTCCTACCTGACCACCAACCTGACGAGGAGAGAGAGAGAATAAACATAAAAAGGAAGGCCATAATCAGTTATGGTCTTTCACAAACATAAAAATAAGATCTTCTAAGATCTTTACTGGAAACTTTACTGGAAACTTTCTATAACTTTTCTATACTTCGGTGAACTATAAACATTTACTTCACATGCATCTGTAAAAACAATCCAAATTATCATTTATATTAAGGAAGAATGCATTCAATTGTTCAGCTGTTATGTTGAACTTCTATTCATCAAGAATTCTAATAATAAATGTACCATGGTTTTCAAAACAATATTAATCAGCACAACTATTTTCAACACTGATAATAATAAGAAACAATCAGCATATTAAAAGTATTTCTTAAGGATCATGTGACACTGAAGACTGTAGTAATGATGCTGAAATGGCAGGTTTGCATCACAGGAATAAATTACATCTTAAGCTAATTTAAGCTTAAGATGTAATTAGCTTCCATAATGTCCACAAAGCTCTCAATACGCGTCTCATTCAGGAACACGTCATCCACCCACAGGAAATATTTAGTGGTGACCTGCGACACGGCTAGATTTCTGCCTGCGAACCAGCCCTGCAAAGGCAAACAGTGAAATCAAGATCACTAGAAAACACATCAAAATCAGAATCAGAATGAGCTTGAGGATGAGGAATTAATTTTTTATATTTGTAACATTTGTACGTAAATAGTGTAACTTTTTTATTGTTACATTTTATCAATTAGTTTTTCAAGTAAATTAAAGAGCCTATCACTCCTTGTCCTGTCTTCTGCATCTCTCCTTTCTTCCCACTCTTTCTGGCGAGCCATGTCTTCCTTCAGTAGCTCAAGAAGAGAATTTGATTTGATTTTTCTCTTTCTTCCTGTTCTGCGTCCTGATTAATCTCAACAGAACTACAACCTGGCCGTGGTTCATCATCAGGCAGTGAAGCAATGAGAACAGGAGGGGAAATGGAGGGCCTTTGACCCAACATCTCGTCCATCAGAACAAACCACGGCCAGGTTTCAGCAGTGGGCTTTTCATTGTTTAGGCCCTCACCTGACCCTGGATGTTTGCATTCCTAAGTCAAACAAGGTTAATGGTGGCATAAATAGCATTACAAATTTTAAAAGCATTAAAGATCTTAAGTTTTTAAAGCTGTAAATACAAGAAAAGGCTACACTGGTTGAGCAAATTATCAACATGATATATTCTAGGAGAAAAAATATAAAAAATTAAATTATTAAAATGACACCATAGATATGGGACTGTACAAGTACATCTTAGCTTACCTTTTTTTTTTTTTTTTTTTAACTGTCCCACTTTTTCTTGGCTTGTGCAGGTGTAACTTTAGTGGACAGGTCCATTTTCTCCAGAATAAATCTATAATCATAAAAATAACAAACATAACAATTTAGAGCTCCTCACACATCCTTAGAAATAAGATTGTTCTTCAGTCGGGTGGCCATCGTCAGCTATGGACAGAATTTATCTCCAACCCTAATCAAACACACCTGAACAAGCTAATCAAAACCAAAAAAAAGAAAAGAAAGACATAAAGAAAGAAGACTGACTGTACACTCTTTAATTCTAAGATCTAAGGCTGTATTTTTGGCTCCAGTGAAGAGATCAGAATGTTCCTGCCTCAATCTAATAAATTTCTCTGTATTTCCCTTGCTCCCTATTCAAAACAAAATTTAACATGACTCATTTCTACATATAGTTATGACTGCTGATTTTGCCCTCTTGTAGTGTTTGGTAATTTTAAATAGATTTTTGACTGTAGTAATAATAATAATAATGCAAAAAACAATACTTAAACATTTCAAATAAAACAAATCTAAATTTTGACAAAAAAGTCTTTGATAATACTAGAGATAATACACACACACACACACACACACACACACACACACACACACACACACACACTTGTATTCCTATCAATAAGAGCCCATTCCATATGTATACTTTTTTTATACTGTACAAACTGTATATTCTATTCACATAAGCCTACCTATTTTTAAAATAGTTAATAAAATATTATTACAACTTTTTTTATTAGAAAATTTATTTTCTACACTTCATATAAACAAAAACGCATTAGTTATTTAAACATTCTTTATCTAAAAGGAAAATTGCGGTGAACTAAAATACTGAACATTGATTTCATAAAATTAAAAGTAGATGTTAATTTATTATTAAAATTATTAGAAGGTTATTGTCTCAGTGAGCAACTAATGAAAATAATGAAATTGGGTGAATAACAACAGCACTGTTTCAAAATGAAACGAAATAATAAATTATAATTCAGAAATTTAGATTTCCACACTAATAAAAACAACACAATAGCTGTGTCTCATTTAGAAGGTCAGTTTCTAAAGTGAGCAATATGAAAGTGACCCCTAAATGTACAATACCAGAGGGTTAAAGTAATGATTTCTCGACTTGCTAGCAAAGTACTGTTCTAACCATTTAAAAATCAATGAACACTTGTAACCCTGTTTACCACACCTAACTACTGAAGTAATGCGAATAAAAAAAGAAGAAGAAACTGAAAAATACTTACATTTAAACACCACGTCTTCGCTTGTGTTTACATCTGCCGGCGTCGCCATTTTTTCAAAAAATGACGGTTAATTACGGCGACGCAAAGAATTGTGGGTTATATGTAGCAGCGAAGGATACACCTCATGCATCCTCCGAATTCCTGTGAAAGAAGGGCGCATTTGAAGGTAGGGTGACCACCTGGTAATAGTGACATATTTGTGATTTTGCGGGACAATGTGGGACACATGCAAGACAGACATTTTCCATTGTTATGCTATATAAATACTGATATACATCCGTTGTCATATGCGCTTATTTCTGTTTCTGAGCGTGCACATGTAACTGAGAGAAAACACGTCCGTTTTATGTGAGAGTGAAAGAATCCACCTGCGAGAGAATTGTGCCCTGGCATTACAATAATGCGCTCTTGACATTTGTCATTACAATAACTCCACAGAACCGCCTCAAATGAACTATTAAAATAAGAAGAAAGTAACATCTGACAGTTGCATCGATTTTTTTTATTTGTTAAAATTGACAAAGAATATCGTGTTTTTCCGTCTGCGATCGACCATTTCTGTCGGTGGTGCTAGATCACATGAAGTCTGTACATCTTTTGCCTGGAAACTACGCTGCAAAAAAATAAATAAATAAAAATAAACAAAAAGCTTTCTTAAAAAAGCATGCATACATGTTTTCTTAATATGATAATTTAAAAAAATCAGCAGACTCATGAAAATGAGGGACATTTCTTCAGATTGTGACGTGCGGGACAAGGGGTGAAAATGCTGTGCGGTACAACGCAAAGCGGGACGGGTAGTGTCCTACTTGCTTTTCTGAAACGAGACAGCCTCAATGACGTATGCAGCCTTCGAATGCTGGATATTATTGGGGGCCTCCGGAGGGCGCATCCTTCTAAATGAGACACAGCTAATGCATACCCCTCTAATCAGGGTATCCGCACAGCCACTATGAGCGCCTCTTCCGCTATGATGCCGTCAAATAAAACAGTTGTCATGCCAACTTACTAATGTAAACAGAAGCTGGCAACGCTTGCTCCGCCTCCGAGTTCTTCTGATTGGTCCACTGCTTTGATGAGCGGCGCTAAAAGTTGAAATTCTTTTAACTTGACACGGCGTCTTAAAACGCGGCGCTCCTGAGCGAGGCGCTGCAAAAGACGCGAGAGTAATGCCGAGTTCACACTGCACGATTTTCAAAGTCATCGGATCGCTGTTGTTTTCACACTGCACGACTATCTGGGGTAGCATTCAGCTGCTTCTGTGTTCACATTGCACGACAGATCGGCGACAGGAGTTTACACACTGCATGACCTTACAATAGGAAGAATCGCCGACAACGCTGTCTGGTCCGCAAACTAAACGCACACGAGAAGTGATAAGGAAATAATGCAAGATCACGCGGATATGATCTATGGTCCTCCCCGGACACAAAATCATTAACAAAAATTATTTCAATGTTAACAATATATTCTGCTGGGAAAAGTGTATGTACACAAATCTAAGCACGTGAAAATGAAACCAACGTTTTGTGCATTTTATAATGAGTTACCCTATTTCTTATAGCCTACAAAGCCCTCATACTGATGAAAAGGAAGATGCTATAAATCTTTATATATATAGGCCTATATCAGAGCCGATCCTGGCCTCCCTGGGGCCCTAAGCAAAATTCTGCTAAGGGGCCCTTCTACCTAAGCCATGAGCCATGTAAACCATTCTCTCCTTTGAACAAAACAATTCGCTATATATGTCGGTCAAAGAATAAGTAGAACAATGCAGAATGAAATGTATAAGTATTTATTGAAAATAATATTTTTAATCAAGTTGATTTTTAATATAAATATTATATTAAGTTGTATATTAAAGTGAATATTAACATTATTTTACAGAAAATAAGCAGAAAACTAACTGCACTGTTACTTGCAAAAATCACTCTTATTATCAAGACATTATAAATAGTGACAACTCAATTCCTGATATCATATAAATGCATATCCTTCATATAGAGCAATTCTTCATAGTGTAGCTACTTGATGGTGATGAATGTACATCCATGACCAGTCAGTATAACCAGCTAATCAACATTTAAAAAAAAAAAAAAAATCAAAAGTCAATTAATTGCTTTCATATCACATTTAACCTTGATTGAGAGTGAGAGACTAAAAAAAATATATTGTCTTGTTTGTTTTAAACTTCGGGCTATTTGAGCGCTATTAATACTGGTCCCCAGTCAGATAGCCTACTGCTGCTGGAAAGAGAGCATTATGTTTTGTGCAGGGCTGCACGCGCATAAACTCAAGCCGCCGTCACGCGGTTATCCGAATGGCAATTTAGAAAACACAGTTGCGTTTATGAACGTTACGTTTACCTGATTGCTGTTCTCCCATTTCACTCTCATGGTGTTTTTTTTTTTTTTTTTTCGTTTTTCATGTCCGGATGGATAATTCCGCTTCATATTGTCATCAAACTTGTGTACACGGTAAGGTGTAAACATTGACCGGTGAGCTGACAGGGAGGCGGGGGCGGGGCCTTGCATAATTTGCGGGGCCCTACGCACCTTGCGTAGTGAGCGTATAGAGACAGAGCGACAAGCGTCATAATCTGAAACCACGCCCACCGGGGGAAAAAACAATCCAACGCTCTCCATTGACTTTGTATTGCGGGAAGCTGCCTCCTTGTCATTTCTGACTTATAACAAAACCAGAACGATGTCTAAAAGCTGCTATGTGACAAGGTGTACAGTAAACAAGCTAAATAATAATAATAATTTAAATAATAATAAAAATAATAATAATTTTTTATAAGCTGTAGACACAAAAAACAAGCGTTTAGAGCAGGGGTGCCCAATCCTGTTCCTGGAGATCTACCTACCTGCAGACTTTAGTTCCAGCCCTGCTCCAACACAGCTGTCTGTAATTATCAAGTGCTACCTAAGAGCTTAATTAGCCGGTTCAGGTGTGTTTGATCAGGGTTGGAGCTGAACTTTATAGGATGGTAGATCTCCAGTAACAGGATTGGGCACCCCTGGTTTAGAGACACAAAAGTAGAGCACAACCTGTCATATTACCAGAGAACTACACTCACTGGCGGGAAACTTAATCGGTTAAGTAAGCATTCATTATTTTTAACCACGTCAAAGGATTATTTCACCACCCTGAGACGAGAAGATATATTGAGAAACTAAATTTTATTAGTCTATGTCAGTGCTTCTTTTACTTACCTTCCCTTTTGCTGGAGAAACGATCCAAGTGAATGGCCGAACGTGAAATACCCTGACATCTACAACTATTTGTGCCCTAAAACGCTCGTTTTTTGGGTCGACAGTTTATATAAACGCAGTTCAGTATTTTTTAGCTTGTTTACTGTACACCCCGTCACCTTTCACACAGCAGAATTTTGAGTCGCCGACATGTCTAGATATTAGCATGCCAAATATTTCACGACGCGTCGGCGATTCTCTCAGATCGCGTCTTTGGTAGGCTAATTCACACTGTGTGATTGTCACTCGCGGGAACGAGCACCGATTTGCCTCCGATTTTGGGCATTTGTCGGCGATTTAGCAAAACCTGTCCGCGAGTGAAAATCGGGCTTAAAATCGTGCAGTGTGAACTCGGCATAACGGTGCGTTTCGACTGGCACGTAGCGAGCGCAGCGGAGCGAGCGTTTTCAATTCGTTCCTATGGAAGCTGACCTTGAAAGCGGCTAGGAGAAAGCGATGAGAGCTGCTGGGAGCATCAAAAAGGTTGGGCATTCCGCAACTTTATGCAAATCTCGAGCGAAAAACGCCGGGCGACAATCAATAGATGTGAAAAGTAGGCAAGGCAAGATTTTGACGTATGTTTCCGAGTGTCTGCGGAACTGGTGGATTACTGAGCTGACATCACATATGATTGAAAAAGGCATGCAAAAGTAAATGCATTTTGCATGTGTTCATAAAATGCTAGGGCGCCATTAAAGTGTTTAGTTTGCGAACCGCCGTTAAAGAAGATGAAACAGGGTGTAAACGTTGTTTTCAGAGGCGCGCTCTGTCCTAAATTTAACACTGCCCAAATCAGTGGCGTCATAGCGTTGCCAGCAGCACTGAGCGCAGATTTGACGCTGTAGTGAAAACGCACGGGAAGGCCGCGTGTCCGCCAAAGCGTTTTTAGCCGGCTGAAAACGCTAGGCGCTCTGCTGAAAACGCCGAGCTGAGAGCGCAGAGCTTTTTTTTTCCGTAGAGATGCTATGGTTGCTATGTTACAAAATATCAATTGAAGTAAAGGCAAACGCATCGCTAATGAAATGTTTCTCCAAGCATTATTTTTCTTAACAAGATTATATTAGTCCGGCAATTCCATCTTATAAAGACATAAATACTTGAAGACAAGCAATATTAACTTCTGCAATTGGGGTGGTCGGTAGTCCCGCCCCTTCTCTGGTTAGCTGACTAGAACGTGACAGTGATGAGCGCAGCGTTTTACTCAAAGTTGAACATTATTCAACTCTCGGCGCCGAGGAAAAAACGCCCGAATGCTCAGCGCTCAGCGCCCAGCGCGAAGACGCTCAACGCTCGGCACGCTCCTGGCGTTTTAAAAAACGCGGCGCTTCCATTCAGAACAATGGAAAAAACACGGTAGCAGGGAAAAACGCCTTGGTGGACACGCAGCCTGGGACCATTCACACAGAACGCTTTTTCCATTCCATTGTTTTTCTATGTAAACACGCGATTGACGGACGTGCATGACCGTTACGCTCGCGTCTCGCGTCTTTTGCAGCGCCTCGCACACAGGATCGCCGCATTTTTAAGACGCCGTGTCAAGTTAAAAGAATTTCAACTTATATGCACAGCGCCGCTCATCAATGTCAGTTCCAAATTGGTTCACACCAGTGATGCGCGGGTCAATGTATAAACAACCCGCACCCGACCTACGTTTTCAACTAACCCGCCCGCAACTCGGACCGCAAAAAAAAGAGAAAATATTGTACCCGACCCGCTTCCTGACCCGCATTTTTTAAAAGTAGCCTAGTAAATGCTCATCGTAGCATCATTGGGCCATAGACGTAGGAACTAGGGGTGCAGGGGTGTGTCTAGTACTATATAAATTACAAAGGTTTAATTCAGTTGTCCCCAACCCCCGGGCCGCGGACCGGCACGGGTCCGTGGGTCAATTAGTACCGGGCCGTAAAGAAAATATACATTATGTACATTATTTCCGTTTTATTTATTATCTGATAAATACGATGAACGATGTTTTATTTTGGAAAATTATCCGATTCTCTCTGCCACATCTGTGTATAACTCACTCTTGATGCATGGCAAGATGCTTGCCTCAGTCAGGCTATGTCTTGGCTATCCGCCACACCGCACTTCTGAAAGACGCGACACAACATCATCTTGTCAACACCGGCAAAAGTAATTACAATGAATGTGTCGGGGGAAACGGTAAGGAGATATTTGAATGATTCATTAATGAAGTAGTGTATTCTGAAATAGTGTTGCAAACAAGTTGCAATCTCCTGTCGATGCACCGGAGAGAAATGCATCTTTACAAATTCCATAGGCTAATGAAAGTTTTTTTTCTCGATTTGTTTTATTTATTCTGATCAAACAGAACACTCATCCGCTGGCCGATATTCCTTACATTAAAAACAAAAACGTATATTTAGCGAATAAAATAAATGCTCCAAACGTTTTTTTCTAAATTAACTTATAAAAAAAAAAAAAAACGAAATAAAAGCAATTTGGCAATGTATACAAAATGTAACTATTTTAATAGATGAAACTTAATCGAAACTTGCACTTGCTAATCATCTTTATGTTATATGAGTTGTTCTTGCAGCTTTTGTGCAACAGATGAATAAAAATTTATTTGTTTTTAGATAATTAATTTTCAGATATTTCTATTTTGCGGGAGTCCCGCGAAACATTTTATTTTCCCGCATCCCGCACACACACGAGTCTCTACCCGGCCGCACCCGAACTAGCCCATCAAGTTTTGCGGTAACCGGCTCTAATGGTCGTATCATTTTATTTTGTTGTATTCATCCGCCACACCAAAGTCCGGTCCGTGAAAATATTGTTTGACATTAAACCGGTTCGTGGAGCAAAACAGGTTGGCGACCCCTGGTTTAATTGACATCTTTATTTCAAACGACCCGACCGACCGCGACCCGAATATCATTAAAAATATTTTTGGATGACTCGTAACCGCGGGTGACCGCAGGCACCCACTCATTTTGGATCAACCCGCGCATCACTGGTTCACACCAATCAGAAGAACTCGGAGGCGAGGCAAGCGTTGCCAGCTTCTGTTTACATTAACAAGTTGGCATGACAACATCACGTCTCTTGGCCCTGTCCCAAATGGCACTCTAAACCCTTGCGGTCTTCCTCTGAGTCTGCACTTTCGTGACGTAAATGCCGCTTTGACTGTCGGGTATAAGTCTGCTGCAAGCTCGCACCATTGCGGGCTCCACAGAAGTGAGTATCGAGGGCGCAAAACGGCCGCAAAGGGGGCGCTCGCGAGCACCCTTCTGAACGCTAAAATGACGAATGGGAAACCCTACGGTCTCGTGGACTTAACGGACACGCGCACGCGGCAACCATTGTAAGTCCGTAAGACCGCAAGTGCACATAAAGTGTTCAAAGCGGGTCTCGAGACCCTCGCGTTCTGTGCTGCGCTTGATTTAAAGTCCTCATGAAATCAAAATTGACTATATTCATTTTGCTAGCTCACGTTGCTCTTTTTGAGGTAATGAATTCATCCGTGCAAGTCAATCCGCAAAAAAAATTAGTTTGCCTTCGTAATCTTTAATCCAAATCTGAGAATGCTCCTCCCCTCTGAAACGACGGGATTTCTCTGATGACGTCAGCCTGACCATAGGCAAGAGCCTAAGCACGCCCCTCCAATTGTCAGTGCCGCCCCGTCAGCTTTTACAGCGCGTGGAGGAAAAACTGGGTAACTAACAGAAATGGTGAGGAGGTGCGTGATCTGGTTCTCCCGAAACCCTGTTTTCAATTCCCAAAACACATTGGTTGCGGTCACAATGGCTCAATTTTTGTAATTCGAGAAAGGTGGAATAACAAAGAAGTCGCGGTTGTGTTCGACGCACTTCACAAGAGAATGCTTCAAGAAGTTTAACCAACACGAAATGGGGTTTGTGAAATATCCGTCATTAACAGATACGGCTGTCCCATCAGTCTACACCGTTGCCTCCTCACCAGGGCCGTCGCCAGAAAATCTTCAATGGGGGGCATTTCGTTTTCATATAGAAGCTATAAAAATTATAGTATAAATATTTATATATACAGATCATACAATAAATCACAATTTATAATTCCATTCGTTATAAACAACATGTAGTATAAGTCTAACCAAAACTATTTTAAGAAAAAGACCAAATAAAATATAAAACAAATTATAATGGCATTCGTTATAAACAACATAAGTCTAAACAAAACGAATTTAAGAAAGAGACAAATTCTAAAATAAAACACAAATTATAACTGAATTCGTTATGAACAACATACACAAGTCTTACCAAAACGAATTTAAAGTGAAACTGAAACATCTCTCATTGGGCACGAAAAAGTATTTCCCACAAGAGGCACCGGCGCAATCGCTTAGAATTTTTTTCTAATAGGAAAACAACGGAAACAACTTAAAATGCTATGCCATTTTTGGTCATATAGATATAACACATTGAAACGCGGTCATGTTGGCTTATTTTCGGAGTCTGTTGTGGAACAGATTTGGGAGTTAATTATTACGAAGCACGTTGAGACTTTGCTCAAGCATTTTGGAGATTGACAAAACCAGCATTTCAGATGCTGTGCAAAGAGATCGGTTCATTGGTTAGTCCAGTTATGCTTTCCCATCACAAAGTCACATGTATTTTTAATGCGCACTGTAGTTTGTGCACGTTTTCTTGCCGGATAAGAATTTAACCTTGCGCGCGTACATTTTAGAATTTATGCACATCTCGGCATTTCCAGTAAGCGTTTTTATGCAATATAGCAAAATGTGCATTAAAAACAGGTGGATGGAAACACAGAGATATTAGCTTCATATTACACATTAGTTGTTTTGTTTTTTTAAAGGTAATTACAACAACCTACCAAGCAATATTTTCAAACGTTAAACATAATACAGGGCTGCCAGCGGAAATTCTGTAATAGTAAGCACAATGAACTTGTGTTCAAATCTGCCTCCATTTCTGAATGAAACGCCTACTTTACTACATCCAATCAGTTTGCGGTAGAAAAACAAACAAACCACGCCCTCTTCTTTCCTCATTCAATATTCCGTTTCTCTCGGAAGTACGTCAGAATACGGAAGTAAAATCGGTCGCAAACTTCCGGTTCACGCGGACTTTAAAACCATTCCAGAGCGCTGCGTCTCGCGTTTTTAGGCCCCGATCACACAGAACGCGTTTTGTGCAGTGCGACGCGCCTTTTTAAAATTGTTTTCGGTTGGCAGTGAGCGTTCTGCGCGCTGTTTATGCGCCCCCGGCTCTTCGCGTTTTTGCAAGAGCGCTCCAAGCGCCTGAAGTTGGAAAAAAAAACCCAACAAAAAAAGCAACTCTGTGCAGAAAAGTGCTCGACATCATCGCGTTTTTTCCATTGTCCAATCGAATGTTTTGATGGTTTGACGGTTTCCTAGCAACATAAAAAACCGCTGTGCACTGCTCTTTTTTTAAATTCATTTTAATGCGCCTCGCGTTTTCAGACATAAAAAACGCGTTCTGTGTGATCAGGGCCTTAGACGCAAAGACGCGTTCTGTGTGAATGGCCCATAAGGCCACACCGAACGTACCTTTTATGTCTGAAAACAAGAGGCGCACAGCACTGCCTTTTTTGGTGACTTTTAAAAAAAGAGCAGTGCGCAGCGGTTTGTAATGTTGCTAGGAAACCATCAAAACATTCGATTGGACAATCAAAAAGCATTTAGGGGGGCATTGCCCCACCTTGCCCATGCCTATGTCCGGGCCCGCGCGTCGCACTGCACAAAACGCGTTCTGTGTGATCTGGGCCTAAGGGTTTTCATGCGCATTAAAATCATTTCTATTAAACCATCACTTAAACAGCAAAATGCAGCTGCTTCAGGTATCTGGCCACGTACACACTGCAGCTTAATTCGGTTGCCAGTTCACCTTTTACTCCTTAATCGCGTTCTGTACACACATAATTCACTAAAATAAGGGAGTGACAACCGCATTAACTCCCGAAAAATACATGTAGTGACAACTGCATTTACAGAAATTCTATGCAGTGTGTACGGAACCGAATTGAACAACTAGTTGTTAATGACGTATATCTAAACGGGCATGTGTACATGAGATGCGAGAAAATAACGGTGAAAGAAGTCTTATCCTTGGACACGGGGCTAAAAAAAAAGTAAAACACTCAAATGCTTTGTTTTATAACACACACACACACACACACACACACACACACACACACACACACACACACACACACAAAAATCATATATCTCATATCTGCCACAGACAACTTTATCGACTATTTAAAGTGCCTAGCTTTATTAGCTAAGACCCTTCCATTATTATTATTATTATTATTATTATTAATAAACATCCATGGGTTCATATTTTGGCTCATATTTTTCAAGATCATATTTATTTGATTTACTTTCATCAAAATATTGCTATAAAATAATAAAAATAAATACATTTTGTACATAATAATAATAATTCCAACAATAATGATGTAATTATAAGTGCTGTGCTAACTTATGCAATGAAAAAAACAAACAAACTATTTATTAAGGAATATTCCATATGTTTTTTTTAATTAAAATAAAATATATTGTTACATTTGTCAAACATGTTTCTTAGGAATACTGTTTTAATTAGTAATGCTGTTTTATGTTTATTAAGATGCATAAACAGCAGAGTAAACAATAATAATAGGCTAAAAAATATATTACAACATTAATTTTTTCCTCTTCTCTCTTAGATTATAATTATTATAATACTTAAATACACATTACAATGACATTTAAATAAATTAAAGCTAGCTATTCAGTAATTCTACATAAACTTGGATGGATTTGTGTAGTTTCTTTTTTGGTGTCACATCTCATAATTGAGCTGTTGCTGACATCTAGCGGTGATCACAGTTACTGCACACGAGTGACGCTTACGTGGCCGTGACGTCGCCTACGTCCCCCTTACGTCACTACGTTCCCGTGATGCACCGCGAAAGAATGTGAAGATATATTTTTTTAAAACAGTATTTTTTGCTTATTTGTACTTTGTAAAACACAGAACCAGAGTGATGTGCATACTCGTGTCGACTTCGTTTTTCGATTGGTCAGCCTGTCCTGAGAGTCATTTGGTTACCGTCTCTGTAAAGTGAGGCGTGTTTGGAGTAATGCTGACAGTAATACACTAGCTCTTCAGCTTTGCGCAGTGGCAGTATCGTAGCCTATGAGGTTTATCCGAGGCGCGATTATTGCTAATTGAAAACTTTACCCAATACCCCGCCATGACGACTTGAAATATAGTCGGCATTGGCAATTTTTGACGGTCTTTACGGAGACTGATGAATTTGTGAAAATTAGAAGTTCTGTTAATTTTTAGCAACACTTCAGTGTGATCTTTAAAGACATTGGAAGTAAGCATTTGTGTATTATTTGTTCTTCCATGAATATATCAGTCATAATAAAGTAGCTATTCAGACGCACAACCAAAATGAAACCACAGGATGGCAACACCTTAAACCATAAATATGAATCGTCCTACAGAAGAGGCGCAAATCTATGTAATCCTAGACCCAGGGCCATTTGACTATAAAATGATGCAATATTTGCTAATAGGCATTTATTCTATCGGCAAGGCTTCAGATTTGACATTTTTACCATTTTTTACTAAATTGTGCCATTTTTTCAAATTTGGCATATAAAAAAAATACTCGTTTATATCTTTCCTGCGTATGCATATTATAGTCTATTATAGAGTCAACTGGCAAAACTGACACTACATAAAAAAATATAAATGCCTCAAAGTTATTGTTGTTATTCACTGACACACCCAAGAATCTAATATGCAAAGAAAATTTAGAAATTACTACTTTAATTTAGAAATTAAAACACCTGTGGCATTATGTAAACAAACCAGCATTTAAAGTGTTACAATTCTGAAAATTAATGAATGTTTGGTATCTATGGATAGAACAGATGTTGGTTAAAAAATTGACATCAGTGAAAGTGGGAAAAAATATTAATAAATCATATTTTATGACAGTTTTTGGACATGGACAATTTGTACATTTTGCACCTATGTGTAACTTTTTTAAGGGTTAAGTAGCACGGGTATATTTGTAGCAATAGCCAAAATACATTTGCTGCGTCCCAATTCGCATACTATCCGTCCTAAATAGTATTCGAAAATAGAATTAGTATGTCCCAAATCGTAGTATGTTTAAAAAAGTAGTCCAAAGATTCCGAAAGAATTCGAAGTTCAGATCGATCCACACTCTAACGGCTAATATTGGCCACAACACAATGCGCGGTGAAGGAGGATTCGATTAGAACTACAAACGCGTGTAAAAAAGTGTTAAAAAAACTACAAACATGGCGGATATGCGCGACCGACGGACAGGTAGAGAAAGGGGTTCCAGTGATAAATAAACAGTGTCTAACCTGATTAAAAAATATCTATGTAATGTTATCCGCATTATATTTCATCTACAGCAATATTGTGAACTTCTATAATGATACGTTTGGTCATTACCTTTTAAATGCATTATTATGCAAACACATGAAAGACTCGCATGAAAGATCAACGTGCCTCTTCATTTCCAATACGGTAGGAAACAAATTAAAGGAAATGTGGACGATGTTAACGGTTTGACAAGATGATTGACAGGGCAGTTTAAACAGCGACAAGATATACGTAACTACGCAACAGAGCGTCCGTTAAAGACACAGTTATGACGAAGTAGTATGTCCTAAAGCTTGCCTACTATTCTGCTACATACTCAAAAGTATGTACTTTTTCTTCACAAAAAGAGTACATACTTTTAGGGCATATAAGTAGGCGAATTGGGACGCAGCATGTTACATTTAGATGTAAGCTGTAGCCTACACCAATAATAGAACAATAATGTTTTTTAAAGACAATTTTACTGACAAGTAGCATTTAACAGCCTGTCCTGAGAATCATTTGGTTACCGTCTCTGTGAAGTGAGGCGTGTTTGGAGTAATGCTGACAGTATTTCATTCATTCTTCAGCTTTGCGCAGTGGCAGTATCGTAGCCTATGAGGTTTATCCGAGGCGCGATTATTGCTAATTGAAAACTTTACCCAATACCCCGCCATGACGACTTGAAATATAGTCGGCATTGGCAATTTTTGACGGTCTTTACGGAGACTGATCAGTTTGTGAAAAACAGAAAGTTTCTTTATTGTTATGTAACATCCTAATGGGTTCAAATAAAATAATCAGTTGTACAATGTTTATCTTTCGATATCTAACTGTTATTAAATAAAATGTAATAAAAAAAAAAAAAAACAGTGCGTGTTATACATTGACACGACCACAAGATGGCCACACTGTAAACCATAATTATGAGTCATTCTATAGAAGTGGCGCAAAATGCCTCTGTCTTTCTTTTTTTTCTTTCTTTCTTTCTTACAAAAAAAAAAAATAAATAAAAAACACATGTGACCCTGGACCACAAAACCAGTTTAAGTGGCACGGGTATTTTTGTAGCAATAGCCCAAATAGCCTACATTGTATGGGTCAAAACGATAGATTTTTCTTTTATGCCAAAAATAGATTTTGTCTAGTAATATGCATTGCTAAGAACTTCAACTTTAAAGGCGATTTTCTCAATATTTAGATTTTTTTGCACTCTCAGATTTTCAAATAGTTCAAATAATCTCGGCCAAATATTGTCCTATCCTAAACAAACAACACATCCATGTTGGCTAATATTTTTAACGATGGAATTCATATTTAATTTATTTACTTTTATCAAAATATCATTGCCATATAATTAAAAAGGTAAAACGTAAATCATTTTACTACTACTACTACTACATAATAATAATAATAATAATAATAATAATAATAATCATCATCATTATATTATTATTATTATTAGGCTATTATTATTATTATTATTATTATTCATACTATTAGTATTAAACATTTATGGTTTAATATGTTGGCTAATATTTCTAAAGATGGAAATAATAATAATAATAATAATAATTGTTAAACATATATGGGTTAATGTGTTGGTTAATATTTTTAAAGATGGAAGTCATATTTATTTACTTTCAGCAAAATATTATTGCTATCTAATCAAAAAGGTACATTTTAAATTATTTTGAATAATAATAATAATAATAACTAATTATTATTATTATTATTATTATTATTAAAAAACATATACGTTAATATGTTAACTTATATAAAAAAAATATCTAGTTAAATTTGTCACACATGTTTCTTGGCAATACTGTTTTAATTAGTAATGCTGTTTTATGTTTATTAAGGTGCATAAACAGCAGAATAAACAACAACAACAACAACAACAACAACAATAATAATAATAATAATAAATTAAACCACTATATTAAAACAGCAATTTTTCCCTTCTCTCTTAGTTAATATTATAATACTTAAATACACATTACAATGACATTTAAATAAAGCTAGCTATTCAGTAATTCTACATATATAAACATATTTATTCAGCTTTCAGATGATTTAAAATTGACCCATATGACTGGTTTTGTGGTCCAGGGTCACATATAGACAACAGGCAAATATTTACAAAAGCAAGTTCATTACTATAAGGGGCAATATAAAGAATTAATGTAATAACTTTACATACCTTGAAATGTAATGGTTTATAATGGTTGTTCTTCTCTGTTAAGTGGCATGTGTCCCCCGTCTAACCCTCTTAACTTCATATAGAAAATAAACTACTAATATATTTTTCAAATTTTTTTAAAACAACTCATTCTAATGTGCCTTGTCAAATTCTTATGAGATTTAGCTGACATGTTTATTATTTTTTTAATGTAATGCATTTACTTTATTTACATCCTAGTGATCTTTTAAAGAACTTTTTTTCTTTCTTTCTTTTTTAAAGAAAATAACTACCATGATTATTTGTTTAAAAATATCACTAGGATGGGGCGTATTATAATATATAAATAAAAACTTGATATCTTTAAAATGTACAATTTGCCAAAAAAAAAGAAATTCTACCAGCATACATTGAAATAATAGAGGAAAGAAAATAGTACTGAAAATTATTATTAATTATTTTATGCTGAATTAACACAAATTTAAAAATGTTGGCCGCTAACCAATGTTGGAGCATTGTTTAAAAATTGGCTAAAATTATATATTTTAAAAAAAAAAGCATAAAAAGAATGCAGTGTAACCATAGCAAATGTATACATTTCAGATACAAAGCAATACAAATAGGATAAATTTGATAAAGAAATACCAAAAAAAATTAACCACTTACAAACCTGAACTGGCATCAGGTCTGTAGAATGACCCATATAAAACAAATACAACAAAACAAATCAAAAATGAAAACAGTTTAGTCAAATTCACTCTAACCATGGCTTACATTAACTCTTTATTTGCAGTTATATTCCAACTAGTTTTCTTATCATTTTGTAACTAATCAAATGATAGCGCTCTCCTCAAGTCTAGTTGAATCAAAACAGTTTTGTTTGATTAAAGGTTAATTTATTTTATATTTTCATAGATCAAAGCATATAGCATAACAGAGATGGCCCTACATTTTGTACACTGAATACTTAGTTGTTATATTAAATATGTAATATTTACCATTCACTGCTCTTTAAAGGTGAAGTTCATTTCCAGAACAAAAATTTACAGATAATTGACCCCCCTTGTCATCCAAGATGTTCATGTCTGTTTTTCTTCGGTCGTTTTTTGAGGAAAACATTTCAGGATTTCTCTCCATAGTGGACTTACAGTGTCTGTGAGTTTGAACTTCCAAAATGAGGTTTAATGCAGCTTCAAAGGGCTCTAAACAAGCCCAGCCAAAGAAGAATGGTCTTTAAAAAAAAATTACAATTTATATGCTTTTTAACCTCAAATGCTCATCTTGTCCCATCTCATTTTCTCCTTCAGCTTTTTTTTTTAACTGCATTTTGGAAGTTTAAACTCGGGGGACCACAGAAGTTCACTATATGGAGAGAAACCCTGAAATATTTTCCTCGAAAAACAGAACTTCTCTACGACTGAAGAAAGAAAGACATGAACATCTTGGATGACAAGGTGAGTCAAATAACTTCTCCTCTAACTAGCCTGTACTTACTGAATCGTTAACATGAATCACTTTTGTGGCACTAAACCTGCAATAAGTGTATAGTACTACAATAATATGTGACCCTGGACCACAAAAAACAGTCATAAGTCGCTGGGGTATATTTGTAGCAGTAGACAAAAATACATTGTATGGGTCAAAATTATAGATTTTTCTTTTATGCCAAAAATCATTAGGATATTTAGTAAAGATAATGTTCCATGAAGATATTTTGTAAACTTCCTACCAAAAATATATCAAAACTTTGAAATTTGACATTTTGGATTAGTAATATGCATTGCTAAGAACTTAATTTGGACAACTTTAAAGGTGATTTTCTCAGTATTTAGATTTTTTTGCACCTTCACATTTCAGATATTCAAATGGTAGTATCTCTGCCAAATATTGACATATTCTAACAAACCATACATCAATGGAAAGCTTACTTTTTCAACTTTTAGATGATGTATAAATCTCAATTTCAGAAAACTGATGACTTATGACTGGTTTTGTGCTCCAGGGTCACATATTAGCTAGATTAGCTGTAATACGTGTTCACACCTAAATAAACAACAAAATAAACAGGTGTTCTCATTTTTGTGAATATTTTTGACAATTAAAGACAATTTTTCTGACAATTAGCATTTAACCCAGCCTGTCTTTTCCCGAGAGAGAACAAAGTTCAAACCGGAAGACAGTTTATAGAGATTCATTAGTAGTTATTCGTTCATTAGGCCTAGATATAATAACTATAAAAATATTTATTACCAGGGTGCGATTTGCTGGGGGGGATGGTGGGGATTTCCCCCCCTCTGGTCTATGCATCCCTGCCTCTGCTGAATTATTATTATAAAACATAAAAACATCCCGCGAACCCGCTCCTAAGTCCGGTTCTGAATCAAATGATTCGCGATACGCGCTTTAAAGTCCGGTTCTGAATCAAATGATTCGCCATACGCGCTTTGAAGCATAGGGCTTTGAAGTCAATTTTTGAGTAAATGATTCGCGATACGCGCTTTAAAGTCCGGTACTGAATCATATGATTCGCCATACGCGCTTTGAAGTCCCTTTTTGAGTCGAATGATTCGCGATACGCGCTTTAAAGTCCGGTTCTGAATCAAATGAATCAAAAGTCCCTTTTTGTGTCAAATGATTCGCAATACGCGCTTTAAAGTCCGGTTCTGAATCAAATGATTCGCGATCTGATTGGAGCGCTTCGAAACAGTGAATCATTTTGCGACGCAGTGGTTGATCTTTGCTCGCTTTATATAGGCCTAATTTATTCTTTGTTTGAAAAGAAATCGTTACAATTAATAGGACTAATGTTTTTATGAAATTGTGATCACATTTCATGACATGACACTCATTATCTGGTACTTGTCTAAAAAGATGTATGTGCAATGTTAACAGATTACACTAACGTTAGCATCCCCCCGTCTGTTTTTTTCACAAATCGCACCCTGTTTATTACCTTTTGTGACACTAACCTTGAGTACTCTGAAACATGAGAACACAAAACCAGAAGCTGATAAAAACGTAAACAATCCTAACGCATCATAACGTAGCAAACATATATAATTTGTAGGGATGCACCGAATATTCGGCCACCGAAAATTTTCGGCCGAAAATGGCTTAAAAGTGCATTTTCGGTTTTCGGCCGAAAGACTTTTCTCACCGAAACAATACGGCCGAAACAGGATGTTATCGTGTATCGACGATAGTCAGAGATATCGTCTGTTGCTGATGCCTATGACAATAGCAAGACGATTATTATTATTATCCGTCAAAAATAAACTAGGCGCTTATGTTTAGCAAAGCAGCGCAGAGAACCGCTTCTAGGATGCTTCAGAAACTTGCCGCGGGGCGTCGGAGCCGTAACGTGCACAATGAAAATAAGGGGTAAGAGATTTATTCATCATATAGTGCAGATAGCTTTACTGATTATAACGCGAGTGGTTTTTAAAAGTGTATAAACTCGCGCTAGACAAAGCCAGTGATGTTCTCTGACAAATGTTCTTTGCTCGTTTTCTGTAGCTGCTTTTTAAAGCTAACGTTAAGGAAATATGAGCATTATATTATCCAGCACTGCACAGTCATTAGGATCACCGAGGTGGTTTAGGCTGAAACAAACAAATACGATCAGAATCCGTCCATATAGTAAACATAAACATTCACATATGATGAGATGAAATGGCGCTAAACGTATGCGAGAAGGCTGAATCCAGCTTCTTATTGACGCTATCCGTTCCACCTTAAAAACGCGACGCTTCCGCGGTTCTTAGCTCCTTATTCACGCGCATCGCTTCTCCACATTCTATATGAACTGAACTACAGTATAGACTAATGACAACAATCAGACATGCAGCGGTAACATTATCGCAATATGACGGGTAAAGACAAAACATAAATTGATTTACATTCATGCATGCACATTTTGCCTACTACTCACTGAAGATAGCGGATAGCAGAGAAACCGAAAATAAACAGCGAATGTCAGCGCTCTGTACACGCAAGTCACATGCCCATAAACAAGACTACGTGTACAAAACGAATAAGGAATTTAGTACATGGATAATTAAAGTCGGCCAGTACATTATTATTTAATGTACACATGAGTGTGGTCAAGTTAAACATTTTAGTTTGAATTTTATTTTATACTGTGCATTGTTGCAATGTGCTAAATAAATATTTGCATAATTTGTAATTGATTTATTCTTTGAAACTTTAATATTAATTTATGCAATTGCAATGCCTTGATTTTAGTAAAGTTAGTACACAGTCATGGCCATAAATGCAATGTTACTAATAATTGGCATAATTTCTTTCGGTGTTTCGGTTTTCGGCCTTGGTTTCCTCTTTTTCGGTTTTCGGCTTCGGCCAAGAATTTTCATTTCGGTGCATCCCTAATAATTAGCGATTGTTTTGTCACAAGGAAATGATGTAGAAAAGTGATAACATACGTTCTGCATGTGTGAGGTAAGGTGACATTATGGCTGATTACAGCTGGTAGGAACAAAAGGACTCCAACACTTTTGGGAAGGATTAACGTTACATTTAGATCAGAGGCGTTTCCTTCAAGGAGACAAGCGAGACAGCGTTTCCTTAAAACATTAGATGAGAAAAAAACTGTAGTAAAGAAATACAACTATATAAAATATAACATTAAAAATGTATAAATCATTCGTTTTTCTAAGGAATATTTGTCTAACAAGTAACAACGACACCTGCAGGTACAATTACAGCGGGAGTCTGGGTCTCTTTCGCCCAGGGTTGCCAGGTTTTCACTACAAAACCCGCCCAATTGCTCCTCAAAACCAATGTTGGGGAAAGTTACTTTTAACAGTAATGCATTACAATATTGCGTTACTCCATAAAGAAGTAACTAATTACCTTACTTAGTTATTTGTTATTGAAAGTAATGCGTTACATTACTTTTGCGTTACTTTTTAAATCTGGGCAGGGCTTGCTTGTTTGTTTTTAATATAAAAAAGTTTGATTCTTAGCAAATGTAAAAGCCCTTTCACACCAAAATGAAATCAAGTGAATAAGCCTAAGGCTAAAGTAAAATTAAATTGATATCTGTACAGTAGAACTGTAGGAAAAGAAAGTCTTCAGCAATGAGAAAAAAAAGCACAAATGTTAGTTAATCTAAAATGAGTTTTGCTTATTAGTACACGGCAAAAAATATTTTTATTACTTACATTTTTTGTCTTGTTTTTAGACAAAATATCTAAAAATTCTTAAATCAAGAAGGATTTTCTAGACAAGTAAAAATTATTCTTTTTCATTTTATCTCACAATTCTGACTTTTTTTCTTGCAAATGCACGTTTATATCTCCTATGTCTAACAGCTGCTATGTGACAAGGTGTACAGTAAACAAACTAAAAAAATAACAAGCATTTAGAGACACAACGTGTCATATTATTCTGGGAACTACGCCCACTGGCGGGAAACTTAATCGGTGACAGTAAACACTCTTTTTTTTTTTTTAACTGTCTCAAAGGATTATTTCATCACCCTATGTTAAGTCTGTGTCAGTGCTTCTTTTCCTTACCTTCCGTTTGTCAGAGAAATTATCCAACTGAATGGCCCATCATGAAATTCCCTGACATCTACAACTATTTGTGAATAGTTAAACGCTCGTTTTATGGGGTTGACAGCTTATAAAAACGTAGTTTTCTAGCTTGTTTACTGTACACCTTGTCATATAGCAGCTTTTAGACATTGTTCTTTTTTGTTATAAATCAGAAATGACAAGAAGGTATCTTCTCACAATACAAAGTCAATGGAGAACGTTGGATTGTGTTGGTTGCGTCTTAAAGCCTAGGAAGCTGACTTGCTGCCCTATCAGACAATGAGTTTGAAGGCTGTGAAGGCAACTCCAGGGAGTATCGGACAGGCTTCAGAGGGAGCATAACGTGACGCCGAATTGTGTATATATATATATACACAATTCTTATTTACTACTTATTTGAACCCTTTTAACATTTTTATAAAATACTATTATTATAAATAATATTGCTTACGTTTTTACACTATTACTATTCATAAAGTATATCATGGTCAAGATCTCATCTATTATATAAAGTAACAAGTTTAATTTCACCAGAATATATTTATGTAGCCTATATGATGCACACGTGCAGGATTGTGGGGAATCAAAGACAGCGAAGAATACATCTATGCTGCCTTCAAAATGCGATCAGATGAAGGTATCTCCGGAGACAGGAAGTGAAGCTGAATGTGTATTCGGACGTGCCACAAACTATGCAAAGCGGCAGTCCTTTTGGTGCATTCAGTGTCCGAATTCACTCACTCGTTTTCATTCACTCCTTCAAGTGAACTGAATAAGTGAAATAATGTAGAGAATAGTGAATGAGGGTATAGGGAGTGACTCACACACTTAAATATCATATAACCACTTTGCCACGTCAAAATAAGACTTAAAATGGCACGAAAACATAATCTTTAGTGAGAGTAATCAGTTTACAAGGTTACATAGTTTGAATTTGAATATCAGCGTAAATTTAACTTTTTTTTTTTTCTGGGAAATATCTTTTGTAGATTCTGAAGGGCAGTATTAAATGAAAAAAATATGATATTTAGGCAAAAAAAAAAAAAAAAAAATTATATATATATATATATATATGCTGAAAAATGCTGAAAAAAAACAAACAGAATTTGTAAGAACCTGAAGGACATTTCCAAAGAACAGCAGGTGACTGTTCAGGACAAACAAGAGACTCATGAATGACTAAACAACAAAAAACCTAGTATTAATAATCAAGTGTATGTAAACTTTTGAACGGGGCCATTTTTATAAATTCAACTATTATTTTCTCTTGTGGACTACATGTAAACGCCTTTTATGTGAACCTAAACGTAAATCTGTCTGTGACCAATATTTACAGAGCTTCGCTGAAATGTGATCAGAATAATTCAAAAATAGTTCAAAGTTAACTATTAAAAAGAACAGCTGAACATAAGTTCACAAATAAAACATGCTGTTTAAATGGTTGCTGCCTTAAGTTATTATGTTGGACTAAATGTAAAATGCTTAAAAATACTTAACTGGATGAAATTCATACTTGGCTTTAATACATAGAATATATTGCTTACATTGTTAATGTAAAAATAGCCTATAAAATGTTTGTTGTTCATCAATACATCAACAATATGTTCTCTAAAGACAGCTACTACTGAGGGTAGACGATGTTGCTTAGCAATGTTGCTTAACCCCTGAGGGAGAATGAGAGAAATCCCAGTGCAAAACAGCTTTCATGAATAAAAAATATGTTGCTATATAAATTCCATTCTGTACTTACAATGAACTCTGAAACATTAGAACACAAAAGAAACTGATGAAAATGTGAACAATTCTAACGCGTCGTAACATAACATGATTGTTTTATTACAAGGAAATGATATGGTAAACTGCTGATATACATTTTGCATGCATGAGGTAGATGGCATTATATCTGATAAGAACAAAAGAGCTTCAGCACAAATCTGAAGGAAATCTGATCTCCCTTTGAATAAGAGACTGTTGGCTTGGGTGCTATTTTTAGACTGAACAAACATTTCCATTACCATGCACTGGAAAAAAAAAAAAAATGCAAACACATGCTGTCCTATTGACCCAATCATATTATTAGTGATCTATACAGCAAAATTGTGTTTTTTTTTTGTGTACTAGGGTGAATGAGAACCAAGTACTCAAAAATGAATAAACTTTGCTATATTAAACTGTAGGATGAAATTAAGTGTTTTTTAGCAAGGGGGAGACTTGATAGTGTTAAATTGTCTTTAACGTTCAATTAGGCCTATGCACAGGGCTACCATTGTGGAGAAGAGCGGAGCATCTGTTTATAAATGATCTCTTAGTGATCATATTTCATGTAAATACAGCTGAAATCACAAAACAGCAATTGTCTTTGATTAAAAGGGGTCACAAACTGTCTATTATTATCTTTTTTCTTATAATGTTATGGGTTAATATCACCATAGAGTGCTTTTCAAGCCTCACAATATCCATTGGCTTTATTGTCATGTCATAAATAGCAGGCACTCAAGTACCATAAAAACATATTAGCTGAGCTCCCGCACATTTCTTTATTTGAAGCATAATCCCTGTCCACCCAGTCATGGACATATATATTACTGTTAAATACATTTTTTCATTAAATGATATTTTCTGAAAGGTATGATGTCCCTTTCCTAAACAGGGTTATTTGTTTGCTTTCAAATTATAAATACAGAAAAGATTTTACGTACAGCTAAAGACAAAATTATTAGAATATTTCCCAAGTGATGTTTAACAGAGCAAGAGAATGTTTTCACATTATTTCTGATTTCTTATAGCTGCTTGAATAAAAGAATTAAAAAACAAATAAAAAAACTGCTAAGGTCAATATTATTAGCCCCCTTGAGAAATTATTAGTTTGATTAGCTATAGAACAAACCACTGTTGTCCAATGAATTACCAAATTAACCTAATTTGCCTGATTAGCCTAATTAACCTAGTTAGGCCTTTAAATTGCTCTTTAAGCGTTTTCAAGTGTCAAGAACTGCAGTGAGATGCGTTATCAAGAAGTTTAAAGAGACCAACACAGTGGAGAACAAGACGGGCAGAGGCAGGAAGAGAAAGATTTCAAAAACTTTGGAAAGAAAACCAGTGAGAGAGGTTTCTAAACACCCAAGAACAACTGCCAAGACATTAGTGAATGACCTAGCCAAGTCTGGACTTGATGTCTCAACGAAGACGGTCACTAGGGGACAACTAAATTGGGGACAATTAATTTGGGACAATCAGTTTATTATTTTGGAACTATTAATTTCCTCTAACTAATATTGTTTACAGTTTCTTTTTGCATTATTGATAATTTATTTTTCTATTTGATACTGTAGAGTTGCTTTGACACAATTTGTATTGTAAAAAGCGCTATATAAATAAAGCTGACTTGACTTGACTTGACTAGAGCCCTGCACAAAAATGAACTGTGAGGTTGCCGACCAAGAAAGACTCCACTTCTGAAGAAGAGACACCTCCAAGCTAGAATGAAGTTTGCTAAGGACAACCTGGGGAAACGAGATGCAAACTAGAAACATGTCCTTTGGTCAGATGAGACAAAACTAGAGCTTTTTGGCCATAGAGATGTTGCCTATGTTTGGAGAAAGAAGGGAGAGGCATCAACCCCAAGAACAGCGTTCCCACAGTGAAACATGGTGGTGGGAGTATAATGCTGTGGGGATGTTTCAGTGCGTTTGGAACTGGGAATCTCGTCAGGGTTGAAGGAAACATGAAAAAGGAAGACTACAAGAAGATTTTGAAAGACAACCTCAGACAGTCTGCAAGAAAACTTGGTTTGGGTCGACATTTTGTCTTCCAGCATGATAACGACCCAAAGCATACCTCACTTCTGGTGAAGAAATACCTCCAAATGAGCAAAGTGAGTGTACTTGACTGGCCTGCACAAAGCCCAGACTTGAATCCAATAGAAAATCTGTGGGGCACACTAAAGTCCAGAGTTTGTGCCAGAAGACCAACAAATCTGGAGGAGCTTGAGAGATTTGCTAAGGAAGAATGGGCTGTCATTCCTCAGGAGACATGACTGAAACTTGTTGAGAACTACAGCAAACGACTAAAGGCTGTTATCAAGCAAAAGGGATACACTATTGACTATTAATAATAATTTTGACCAGTAGACTTTTTAAAATTCTTGGTTATACATTTATTTCTATTTGTATTACAAACCCTAAAGTATTATGTTTAAAAATGCTGTGTTGATAAAATCGTCTTTCTGTTAAACAATACTTGGGAGTTATTTGAAAAATAATGAAATATTTTATAAGGGGCTAATAATTTTGTCTTCAACTGTAAACCATGCATTTTAACGAAACTTGTACAATTTGCACATGTATTTTTTTCTTATTTGAAGAAAACTCTGATATTTGGATGCCATTTTTTGTTTGCATGTTATTGCCCCACACATAGCTATTGAACACACTGGATTATATAGATGATTAATTATATAAAATATTATTTTAAAATATCAAGATGACAGGGTGGACCAGCACATGACGGGGTGGACACATAAAGCAAAACACACAAAATATGACAATGAAACATTTATTCAACTTCGAAAAAATCTAATAATAATAATAAATAATGTAAATACATTCTCAATCACATTGATATCCCCCATTCATTTTATTTTTTTGGCAATATTAACTACAAATGAATGCTATGAGTGGCCGACATGACAGGGTAGACATTTTTACCTTCAGTTAGCATATTAGTTTACGACAAACTGTGACTAGCTAAATAGTCAGCCTGGTTGTTGAAGAGGATTTGCTATATTTTAATGTACATATTTTGAAAATACTGTATTCTGATTATTTCTGGCATATTTTATGGCAACAGGGTGGACATGTCAAGCTTAGGAAAAACAAGTAAGCAAACTCATGCGAAGAATATTAGTCAGTTAAGTCAAAAAACGTACTCACCTCAGCCGTTAAAATTCCAGCCACTGAAAGACAAAAAAGCTATTTTCCTGATGTCACTAAACTAAAGAGAATGGCCTTTTTCTTAAAGGGGCGGATTCCCCAATACGACAGGGTGGACAGCCATTCAAGGGACATGGGCAAACTCTTATTAAATAAAAAAAATATTGTTTTATCATCAAACAATCAGTACAGTCAAATTGAGTAATCTCTTATTTAACAAAATAGACCAAAATGTTAAAATGTTATGATTTGACTATATTCTACTCTCATTCAAATTTAATGGGCAGTGCTTGGGACATAACTAAATAACATGTATCCTCCTACACAAAACGTGAAACTTATCTAAAAAGAGCTTTTGTTATGAGTATACAAACTTAGACTAATAGACTAATAGGCTAATATAACACACCCTTTCATAGTCATTTTTATGTTGAGTTATTATGGCAGATGAGTTATTTATGTACAGGACACCAAAAGGCACCGATCCTTATCAAGCTTTTAAGTATTGGGCTGAACAAAACGTAATTTGTTTATTTTAGTGTAACTTAAGTATGTGTAAGTTGTTGAAATTGTGGGTCAGTTGCGTGGGTGTGGCGAACTGCTTTTATTGTAAATGATCTGTATTGTTCTGTTATTGATGTGTAGTGTTTAATCTGATTTGTGGGTGTTACAGGAGATGAGTGCCTAAGGCAGGGGTGGATTCCTGATAATGGTGTTTTTTCAAGAGTGCCATGTGTATTTATGGGAAGGGTGTTCTGCTGTGGAGGCCTATTGTTCCCTTATTCCCTGCTGCCTGTATACCATGATCCTTGGATGTACTTGATTACTCAGGTTGCCCTTTGTGAAGTTGTTTTATTGAGTTTATTATATATTACATACCAGTCGAAAGTTTGGACACACCCTCTCATTTAATGTTCTTTAAAGAAGTTTCTTATGCTTATCAAGGCTGTTTTCACTTGATCAAAAATACAGAAAAAAAATGTAATATTGTGAAATATTATTACGATGTAAATCAATGTTTTTCTATATTAATATACATTAAAGTTTAATTTATATCTATAATTAAAGTTGAATTTCCAGAATCATTACTCCAGTCTTCAGTGTCACATGATCCTTCAAAAATCATTTTAATATGCTGATTTATTATCAGTGCTGGAAACAGTTTTTTTGGAACCTGTGATACTTTTTTCAGGATACTTTGATCAATAAAAGGTTAAAAAAAGAACAGCATTTATTTAAAATAGAAAGGTATATTTAAATAAAAACCAGTATTTTATATTGTAATAACATTTTGCAATATTACTGTTTTTTCTGTATTTTTTGATCAAATAAATGCAGCCTTGATGAGACTTCTTTAAAAAAACATTAAATGAGAGAATGTGTCCAAACTTTTGACTGGTAGTGTGTATATATATATATATATATATATATATATATATATATATATAATTGTTGTGTTTAGCGATTGCTCTTTCTCTCTGCCCCTTTTTGTTAAATCTTTTTATCTTTAATGAAATGTAAAGTTGAAGTCAAAAGTTTACATACTCCTTGCAGAATCAGCAAAATGTTAAATATTTTACATGTCAATTAATTAGCTTGTCCTGAACAGTGAACTGCCCGCCGTTCTTCAGAAAAGCCCTTCAGGTCCCACAATTTTTTGGGTTTTTCAGCATTTTTGTGTATTTGATCCCTGACCAACAATGATTTGTATCAAAAATGTGCAGTTTTTTATATTTAGTACTTATTAGTATTTATTAATTTATTAATTCAACTATTATTTTCACTTGTGGACTACATGTAAGGGTCTTTAATATGAAATAAAAGACCTTTACATGTAGGTTCTTTTATGTGAAATGTCAGCACTAAATAAAAAATAACATGCATTGTGTATGATCCCTCTTATTTTGGTAAAATAATTAACATTTTGCAGATTCTTTTGACTTCAACTGTATATTTGTTCTACCTACATCCCTTTCAACATTCTTTCACGTTTTTTTTCACGATTTGCTTCAGGCCTTTGTGTGTTTTGATTTCTATAGCTGTTTTGTTTATGCAAACAAATGAGGGAAATAGGCTACTCATAGGAAAATATGGAGCATAAACAGGACACAAAACACACACAGGGTGTTGTTATGTGCTTTAGGGTGCTTTTACACTTGGTTTCGATTGCTAGGTCCCTTGGCCCTGCTGGATTGTGTTTAGGGTTGCCAAGTCTGCGTAACAAAACTAGCACAATGGCTAAACAAAAATAGCCCAAAAGTAGCCATTGACCATAAATCCCAAATATCCAAAATAGATTGTTTTCACGACATATCATCGATCGGCACAAGCATTTCAGTCAAATATATTGTATGCAGTATGTCAAACCCATAATCCACGGCAAAAGTTTAAAACCACGTACTTGGCAACCCTGATTTGTGTTCACACAGTAGTTTTATGGTTCTGAACCGTGGTAGTCTACATTTCCGTCATTTATTATTATCCAAACAAACCGATCTAAAATGTTATCATATTTAGCTGCTATTGGATGTAGATCTGTTTCTATATTAAAAATGGTTCATTACAATGGACAATAGATACTGAAAAATGAAAACACAGATACCTTTAGTGTGAATTGGTAATGCCATTACTGCCCATTTGTAAATTTAATGTGTCTGTCTTCTGTTGTCAACAGCTGACGACTTTCTCTTCATGAATAGAAATGGATATAATTTTCTCCAAAAATATAATGACAACAGAGCATTGACTCTTTATTGGCACAGCAGTGTAGTTAAAAGTAACAACAGTGATCAAGAAACGGTGGCAACAGTGACTTTGTCGTATGGTAGATTTTAAACAATTAAATACAAATCTGACACTCATATAAATACATAAATAATATGCAGGCTACACCATTAATTGGTATTAAAAATATAGTTCTGTTCTGGTCTTTTTCTGCCTCAAGCATGTAAGCACTTTCAAGGACCTGTATGTTTTTTCCAAAAACTTTCCAGGGCCTTTCAAGGATTTCAAGGACCCTGATTATAAGAACATTACTTTTGAATGTTCTAAAAACAAGTAATAACATTTCCAAAATATTAAAATATGAAAGCGACCGAATCCTAGCATAACTTCTTTGCTAACCTGTAAATCTGTTGAGTTTTATAAACTAATGTTTTGGCAACCTTGATTCAGCTTTTGCATATTTTTGTATGCTCCACTTTGCTCCATCAAAAACATCTAAGAACTACATAAAAAGAAGAAAAATAAAATGTAACACTATCGTTTTCACACTCCTTACCCTGAGATCATTACCCAAATGAACATCTCAAATGATGTTTAGTAACCAGTTCCAACTAATATTACTTCATGGGTACAAATTCAATTTCATGTAAGTGGTTACTGAAGGAAAAGACAAAACCAGTCAACATATATGTGAACTTCTTCAACAGTGTTTGAAAAAAAAAAAAAACATCCCAGGATGCATGAAGTTGGTTGAGTGAAATTTCACAGTGAATAGACCTGGAATATAAAAAAAGTGTTAATTAAGTTTAATTAACCTGTTTCGGTCACTAAATAATTCTCATTCTTTTCATGACTTTGAAAGCTTGTTTTCACCACAGACAAAAAAAAAAAAAAAAAAAAAGTAAAGGCAGTGGCTACTTTTTTTGGTATATTGCAATTCTGACTTTATATCTTACAAAATCTGGATTTCTATTTCACAATTTTGACTTTTTTGTTTGAATTTTGAGAAAGACAATCGAAAAACAGAAATCTTTTAAAAAAAAAGTGAGTGGGATATACACTACCAGTCAAACGTTTTAAGATTTTTAATGCTTTTAAAGAAGTCTCTTCTGCTCACCAAGCCTGCATTTATTTGGTCCAATAGAGTACAGCAAAAATAGTACAATTTTTAAAATATTTTTACTATTTAAAATAACTTTTTCAATTTGAATATATATTAAAATGTAATTTATTCCTGTGATTTCAAAGGTGACTTTTTATTACATTACTCCAGTCTTCTGTGTCATATGATCCTTCAGAAATCATTCTAATATGCTGATTAGCTGTACAAGAAACATTTTTATTATTAACATTTTATTATTATGATTCCTCAGTTCATGATTCCTCCAAAGATCAGCATTTCTAAGAAATAAAAAGCTTTTTTTAAATGTCATATATTTCAAAAGCTTTGAGTCAGTAAAATGGGGGAAAAAATTATAGAAATTAATATCTTTATTTAGCAAGGATGCTTTAAATTGATCAAAAGTGATGATGAAGACAGTTAAAATGTTATAAAAGATTTCTATTTCAGATAAATGCCGTTCTTTCTGTTCATCAAAGAAACCTAAAAAAAATTCTACTAACTGGTTTTCAACATAATAATAATAATAATAATAATAATAATAATAATAATAATAATAATAATGAGTAGCAAATCTGAATATTAGAATGATTTCTGAAGGAACATGTGACTGGAATAATGATGCAAAAAATTCAGCTTGAAATTACAGGAATAAATGACATTTTAAAATATATTCAAATAGAAAACACATTTTTTATAGTAAAAATATTTCAAAAGTTAACTGTTTTTTGCACTTTGGATTAAATAAGTGCAAGCATGGTCAAAAACTTTTGTCTGGTAGTGTGAACTCTATAGTATTTTGAGATTTAAACCGAGTTCTGAGAAAATAGGTCAGAACTGCTAAAAACCATCTAAATGGTAAGATGTAAATTCATAATTGTGACAAGAAGTAATTATTCCATGCCAAAAGCAAGCTTTCATATGAATGAGTAGATCCAAACCTTTGACTTGTCGAGTAAATGGCATATTTTGCCTGAAATGCTCTTTAGTATTTGATGCATTTCAAATGGTTCTTAAAAAAATGGAGGGTCATTTTCGCCTCGGAATCACTTTTTGGAGGATGCCTGAAGGAACTGTACTTGTTTGTGGAACTGTGTTTTTGGTGACCAATTTTAAGACCTTTGCAGGTGACAACTAATAAATCTCCAAGTCCATCAACGAAGAATTCTGTATATAGTTGGGGAAACAAGATGAAAACAGATTCTTATTGTTGTTGATCGAACACTTATCTCCATGACATTTCCATGGACCGTTGACCATGGATCATAAATTAACTCTAAGTCATAAACTAATAAGTCATTAACTAATAAATCAAGATTGTGTGTTCTCTGTATGACCCAAGCTTGGATACCATTAATCATTTCATGACAATGGATGAATATATGTCAAAACGTATTGTTTCA
Source organism: Cirrhinus molitorella (assembly GCA_033026305.1). Lineage (NCBI taxonomy): Eukaryota > Metazoa > Chordata > Actinopteri > Cypriniformes > Cyprinidae > Cirrhinus > Cirrhinus molitorella. Next base: position 3,138,824 of record CM065141.1, on the reverse strand, counting down.
CTTTAGGCAGGCCTTTTTGGAATAGTTTAATAACAGACCTCATCCAGAATAAATCGAGTGACTTCGTTTGATGTGAATGTTTTGAGGTCCACTTACCAGTGTGGGCCACTCTTTTGAGGAACGGGTCGAAACCGACCCTCCGCACAGCGATCGTCCGGCCCAGGAAGTAGTTGACGACTCCATCTGCGAAGAAGCAGCCGTCGAAACCTGGCAGGGGCGCATGGGTACTAGTGACTCGTGTGATGCAGCCGCCTTCCTCACTGATCCCTTCCTCGTATTGCAACTTGAAGGAAAACTGATTTGTTTCTACCTGACCACCAACCTGATAGAGAGAGAATAAAATAATCAACTACATAATAAATAATCAGCCATATGTTGCAAACATAAAAGTATTTGTTTATTGGATGCAATATAGATCTATGGTGATTTGAATTTTTTTTTTTATACTTCAAATATAAACATTTATTGCACATGCACCTGTAAAACAGTCCATCATTCACAGGTTTACAGAAGTGATGTGATGTTTGCAAACGAGTTGGCTCTAAGCCAATCTTTTGTAGCAAACGAAAAAGAGCCAACTCGCATTGGGGAGTGCCGAATATTCAGCCGGAGGCAGGGGCGGGACTTTATTTGGATGGGCACATAAAAGTGTAATGGTACAGGCCAAATTAGCAATATTGTTGATAGATTTGGCAACTTTTCAGACTACCCTAGCAACATATGTAGCTATTTTGATAACATCTCTGACAACTTTTAGCAAATTTTGTGACTTAATTATAAAAAAGCATGCATCTTTCCTCACAAAAAGAAGAAACTATTGAACAAAATCGATCTATCAAAATGCAATGTGTGTTTTAAAATAAGGATAAAATGCTGGTGAAAAATTAATACAAAAAATTCCTTCATATTAACACAGTAAACTGTGCCCTAATTTTATGGACTTTGCTTAGAGTGTGGCATTTAACTTACTACCGATACACTGCTTAAAACTATAATTGTTAATAATGTGTAGATTGACTAGTTATTAGGAAATACATAAAATGTAACTGACCAAAAAGAAGTAATAAAAATGTGTAATAAAAAAGTGTTTATTTGTAAAAAGAATATAAACATTTAATACACATTATTTGTAAATCAAATCTAAATGAGCATATTTAGTCTTTTCTAAGATTTTAAAAGTGACACTAAAAGACATGTATAATGGTACAAAAGAGTTATGTCGAACTTCTATTCATCAAAGAGTCCTGAAAAAAAATGTAACCACAGTTTCCAAAACAACTATTTTCAACACTGGTAATAATAAGAAATGTTTCTTGAGCAACAAATACATTTCAGCTTTGCATCACAGGAATAAATGACATCTTTAAACAAATTCAAATAATAAAAAAAAATGACAGCTATTTTAAATTGTAATAATATTTCACAATATTACTGCTTTTAATGTTTTTCTTTTTTTTTTTTTTTTAATAAATGCAGCTTTGGTGAGGAAATGGTCTTAAATATATTTATATATTTACAGAGATGATAGAATTGAAATCATTACCACGTCTAGTTCAGGAACGGCTTCCATAATGTTTACAAAGCTCTCGATACGTGTCTCATTCAGGAACACAAAGTCATCATCCACCCACAGAAAGTACTTAGTGGTGACCTGCGACACGGCGAGATTTCTGCCTGCGAACCAGCCCTGCAAAAACAATGAAATCAAGTAACCTTTATACTTCAAGATTACTAGAAATCACACCAGAACCAGAATCACAATCAGAAAGAGCTTTATTGCCAGGCATGTTTACACATATGAGGAATTTGTTTTAGTGACAGAAGCTCCACAGTGCAACTGTGACTGACAAGAAAAGACATAATAAAAGAATAATATACAAAACAGACAATGTACAAAATAGTAAAACCACAATATACTAAACAGACGAATTAGCATGTATAGGTATGTTATGTGCACATTTGAAATGTAAATAAGTATGCATATTAAATCATGAACATTCATTTTTAAAAAACTGTTGTTTGTACCTGCGCTGGAGGCATTATGTAGTGCTCTATATTGTCACCGACCACCTTCTCTGGGTTCAGACTGTCATCCGCAACAATGATCTTTATTTTTGGATAGTTCCAACGGATGCTTTTGATGAGGACTTTTAGTTCTTTGTATCGCAAAAATGCTTTAATTAGTACAGTCACCTGAGAGTTCACATCTATGGAGAGAGAGAGAGAGAGAAAAAAAATTATGTTGACATGATACAGATACTGAGATTAAACAAAACACCAAAAGCACATAACAAAATCACTAAAACTAAAATGAAATGAAAAGTGAATAATACAAACACTTTCTTTGAATTTTTTTTTCTCAAAATGTCACTTGCATAATAAGTTGGAACACGGTGTAAGAAAATGAATGCTATTTAAAATATTAATAAATACTATTATAGTATATAAATAACACAAAAAGCGGTTCAGTGCGGTGCACTCTAAGAACAGTGTGTAAAAAATGTTATGTTTAACAAAACTTGCAAACACTATGCAGTTAAAAAAAGGTGTTAATTGGTTAACCAAAAGTTTCCTTAGTATACAGGTGCTGGTCATATAATTAGAATATCATCAAAAAAATGATTTATTTCACTAATTCCATTCAAAAAGTGAAACTTGTATATTATATTCATTCATTACACACAGACTGATATATTTCAAATGTTTATTTCTTTGAATTTTGATGATTATAACTGACAACTAATGAAAACCCCAAATTCAGTATCTCAGAAAATTAGAATATTACTTAAGACCAAAACAAAGAAAGGATTTTTAGAAATCTTGGCCAACTGAAAAGTATGAACATGAAAAGTATGAGCATGTACAGCACTCAGTACTTAGTACTCTTCTGCATTGTTGGGTCTGGCATATCGCCTCTTCTTCTTCACAAATACCCCATAGATTTTCTATGGGGTTAAGGTCAGGCGAGTTTGCTGGCCAATTAAGAACAGGGATACCATGGTCCTTAAACCAGGTGCTGGTAGCTTTGGCACTGTGCCCAGGTGCCAAGTCCTGTTGGAAAATGAAATCTGCATCTCCATAAAGTTGGTCAGCAGCAGGAAGCATGAAGTGCTCTAAAACTTCCTGGTATACGGCTACATTGACCTTGGACCTCAGAAAACACAGTGGACCAACACCAGCAGATGACATGGCACCCCAAACCATCACTGACTGTGGAAACTTTACACTGGACCTCAAGCAACGTGGATTCTGTGCCTCTCCTCTCTTCCTCCAGACTCTGGGACCCTGATTTCCAAAGGAAATGCAAAATTTACTTCTTTCATCAGAGAACATAACTTTGGACCACTCAGCAGCAGTCCAGTCCTTTTTGTCTTTAGCCCAGGCGAGACGCTTCTGGCGCTGTCTGTTGTTCAAGAGTGGCTTGACACAAGGAATGCGACAGCTGAAACCCATGTCTTGCATACGTCTGTGTGTAGTGGTTCTTGAAGAACTGACTCCAGCTGCAGTCCACTCTTTGTGAATCTCCCCCACATTTTTGAATGGGTTTTGTTTCACAATCCTCTCCAGGGTGCGGTTATCCCTATTGCTTGTACACTTTTTTTCTACCACATCTTTTCCTTCCCTTCGCCTCTCTATTAATGTGCTTGGACACAGAGCTCTGTGAACAGCCAGCCTCTTTTGCAATGACCTTTTGTGTCTTGCCCTCCTTGTGCAAGGTGTCAGTGGTCGTCTTTTGGACAACTGTCAAGTCAGCAGTCTTCCCCATGATTGTGTAGCCTACAGAACTAGACTGAGAGACCATTTAAAGGCCTTTGCAGGTGTTTTGAGTTAATTAGCTGATTAGAGTGTGGCACCAGGTGTCTTCAATATCGAACCTTTTCACAATATTCTAATTTTCTGAGATACTGAATTTGGGGTTTTCATTAGTTGTCAGTTATAATCATCAAAATTAAAAGAAATAAACATTTGAAATATATCAGTCTGTGTGTAATGAATGAATATAATATACAAGTTTCACTTTTTGAATGGAATTAGTGAAATAAATCAACTTTTTGATGATATTCTAATTATATGACCAGCACCTGGTCATATTTTGTATTAAAAAAAAAATTCTAATGGGATGTTCAATGTTCAATTCCTGGAAGATGTGCCTGCCATATTTTTTATGGTAAAAGTTCTGCCATTCTACAGCTGCTGTTTTAGTAGTAGTAGTACAATCTTACAAATAAAGGTGCTTCATAATGCCATAGAAGAATCTATTTGTCTAAATCAGGGGTATACCCAACCCTATTCCTGGAAATCTAGCTCCAACACTTGATAATTATAGACAGACGTGTTTGATCAACTTCGAATGGTATGAATGAATTATTAGATCTTTCTGTTTTCCTGTGATAAATTTATATTAGTTGAATTAACATAATATTTTTGTGAAGATCTTAAGCAGTCAGTGTGAATATCAGTGATTTATGATGAGGTATGTCTGATGATTTTAATCATTGAACACTCCATTGTTGGGTGCGAATGTTCTTGATGATCCATTTTGACTGTCCGTTGATATAAAGAATGAAATCCTATGTAATTTTTGTCCGAAAAAGAGATATATTATGGAGCAGTGGTGGATGTAATAACGTATGAGATACTCAAATGCAAACTCTTTAATACTAATAAATTGAATACACTTTGAAACAAAGTGTAGAGATGATGTAAATAATAGATTCAGTGTGCAGTGTTGAGAGCTTTATTCATTGAAATGCAAGTTTGTGAGATCACGATGAACTAAGACTTTTTAGACAGCTTTTTAATGATTATAAAGGAAATGTGGAATTGAATTTATACAACAGGTTTATACATTTTTGATTTTATGCAAAAGTTAATATTAAGCGACTTACGTTTTAGGAACATGCTGTCCGATTGTGCTCTACATCATCAACAAAAATAGGTCCAAACAAAGCCACAGCTGAGTGAATGAAACTTTGCGTTTGAACAAATTGATTTAATGAATTGAGTCATTGAGTCATTTAAATTAGTAAAATGTCTATTTTCAGAACATTAAATTTAAAACAATCCCATAACATTGCTATTATGAAATGCATTAATTCCACCTCTGAGTCAAAAATTATATAAATATTCCATAATGTCATATTTGAGCTCTTCTGTGCCATGCAAAGATGAATTGTTGACACTGATTGATTGTTTAATTAAAAATGTTGATAAAAGTTTATAAATCTATTTTTTTTGGCACAAAAGATGACATATATTTAATAAAGTAAAAAAAAACGGCATTACAAAGGTAATGTCAAATATCACCTTATAATGGGAAGTTTTGTTTGTTTTTTGTTTTTTTTAAGTAGGAGCATCTGAAAAGAAATGTAAGCATAGAGTCCTTAAGAATGTAATGTTTGTTTGGAGGAGTCAATGTTATGTGCGAACGCTGTTAATTGCTCCAAGTTTACATGTGCTAATAATAATTTAAGCCACTGTGTTATTGAAAGATCTGTTCTGTTTTTCCAGTTAAGTAAGATGTGTTTCTTTGCTACTGTCAGTGAAATCAATAAAAATGGTTTAAACTGATTAGAAATTTGTAATGTAGAAGTGTCCCCCAGTAAAGCTATTTTAGGACAAACTGGAATGCTGAACTCAAGAATCTCTGAGAGCTTGCCCATGACCTTCAACCAAAATGAGTGAACCAGTGGGCACCGCCAGAATGCATGGAAATAATCATCGTTGGGGGCTAGACAGTGTGAACAATTATTTTTTTTAATATATCCATACGCTGCAGTTTGTATGTTGTGATATGAGTTCTATGAATGATTTTATACTGAATCATCTGAATTTTGGTATTGCAGGACATAGAATAAACATTATTGCACACTTCTTGCCAGTTAATAATTTGATCTGCACCCATATCTTTAGTCCATTGCTGAATTGGAACAGCTATATCTGTTTCTGAAGATATTATAAATTTATATATCTGTGATAATATTTTATTAGGTTTTAAAGATTCAATTGTTTGGTATTGTAACGAAGCAGAATCGGGAGACTTGGGATCCATTTGCGAACGGTTTATTGATAACAACGTAGTCAAACAAGCAAGGTCCGAAACAACAACAGTGGGGAGTGTCAGAGGCGAGTCCAGAGAATAAACGTAATCCGTGCGGAAGTCCGGGGCCGGCAGCAAGCGGGGGTAATCCGTAAACGAGCGAACTGGTCGGGGCAAACAGAGAGGGTTCGTAATCCAGAAAACAGTCCGATTCGGTACACGAGGGGTCAGTCCACAAAAGAAACGCTCGGAGATGTAGGCCATGGGCAATACAAAACTTCGCGACTGGCGTAGAGCAATGGCGGCTATTTATATCCGGGGCCTGCGCCGCGAGATAGCCGCGGCGCGGGAGGTACGCAGGGGGTTATGGGGAATGGAGTCCGAGTTAGAATTCGGGAGAGAGTTCCCGCTGTCGGCCACTGGGGGGAGCCACAGAACCCGGATTCGTGACAGAGCCCCCCTCCTGGGAGCGACTCCTGGCGCGAGGAGGCCTAGTTCGCCGGGGCCTACCCCGTGGTCTGGGGGCTGGTCGATCCGGATGAGACCGGTGAAACTCCACGGTGAGACTGGGATCCAGGATGTCGTTAGCGGGGACCCAGGTCCTTTCCTCAGGGCCGTAACCCTCCCAGTCAACCAAGTACTGGAGTTGGCCGCCCCGGCGTCTAGAGTCCAGGATTTCGTGTACCTGGTAGGCCTCCTCGCCGTCCACCATAATGGGAGGGGGCCCTGCAGTGCCGGGTTCGTCTAGGTCCTCCGGCCCTCTCGGGCCGACAGCAGGCTTTAACAGGGAGACATGAAAAGTGGGTGAGATTCTATAAGAGGCGGGAAGTTGCAATCTGAAGGAAACTGGGGAAATCTGTTTGATTATCTGAAAAGGACCCACGTACCTCGGGTTGAGCTTTTTGCAGGGCAGCCGTAGGCGCAGGTCCCGGGCTGAGAGCCATACCCATTGGCCAGGAGCGTAGGGGGGATGCCGGATGCGTAGGCGGTCCGCCTGCCTCTGGGTGCGGCGAACTGCTCGTTGAAGGTGTATGTGAGCCGAGTTCCAAGTCTCCTCGCTCCGTCGCAACCAGTAGTCCACAGCGGGGAGATCGGAGGGTTCGCCGGCCCAGGGGAAGAGAGGTGGTTGAAATCCTAGCACACACTGGAAGGGGGTCAGGTTGGTTGATGGCTTTCGGAGGGAGTTTTGTGCATATTCGGCCCACATCAGAAATCGGCTCCAGTCGTGCTGATGGTTGTGGCAGTAAGACCGGAGATATCGGGAAAGTTCTTGGTTAAGGCGCTCTGCCTGGCCATTGGACTGAGGATGGTATCCCGAGGTCAGACTGACGTTAATTCCAAGCAGGCGACAGAAGGAGGACCACACCCGAGAGGTAAACTGGGGGCCCCGGTCGGAGACAATATCCTCGGGTAGACCATAGAAGCGGAACACCTGGTTGCAGAGGGACTCGGCGGTCTCCATGGCTGTAGGTAGTTTGGGTAGAGGGATGAGACGGCAGGCCTTAGAGAAGCGGTCGATTACGGTGAGGACGGTGGTGTAACCCTGGGAGACCGGTAGGTCGGTAACGAAGTCGATGGCGAGGTGCGACCAGGGGCGTTGAGGGAGAGGCAAAGGTTGGAGAAGACCGGCCGGGTGGTGATGGGGTACCTTGGATATATTGCAGGTGGTGCATGAGCGGATGAAGTTAATGGTGTCTGACTGCATGGATGGCCACCAGAAACGATTGGAGAGAAGCTGTAACGTGGCGTTGATACCCGGGTGCCCTGAGCTGGGGGTTGTGTGGACGAGTGAAATGACTCGGGTGCGTAAGGACAGGGGAACGTACGTGCGGTCCTGGGGACAGTCTGGTGGAGTGGGTTCTTGGAGCTGAGCCTCAGAAATCTCCGTCATAATATCCCAGTGAACAGGGCCGATAACCATGGAGCCGGGTAGGATGGGTTCGGTAGGAATGGGTTCCTGATGATCCTCTGTAATGCGGGAGAGAGCGTCGGCCTTGGTGTTGAGCGAGCCGGGTCTGTATGTTACCTTGAAGTCAAAGCGGGTGAAGAAGAGAGCCCAGCGAGCCTGCCGGTGGTTCAATCTCTTGGCCGAGCGAAGGTATTCGAGGTTTCGATGGTCAGTAAGAACGGTGAATGGCAGGCGGGACCCCTCAAGCCAATGGCGCCACTCCTCCAAGGCGAGCTTAATGGCGAGGAGCTCTCTGTTACCGACATCATAGTTACACTCCGCTGGGGCTAACTTGTGGGAGAAGAAGGCACAAGGGTAGAGTTTGGCTGGATCACCGTGTCGCTGGGAGAGCACGGCTCCAACACCGGTGCTAGAGGCGTCGACTTCGACTAGGAACTCCCTCTCGGGGTCTGGATGGTGCAGGATGGGAGCGCTGGTGAAGCGAAGCTTTAAGTCCTGAAAAGCCTGCAGTGCTGGAGTGGACCAGACAAGACGTTGGTTACCGGCCTTGATCATAGAAGTAAGGGGAGCGGCGTGGGTGCTGAAGTTTCGGATGAAACGTCGGTAGAAGTTGGCGAAGCCCAAGAAGCGCTGGAGCTGGCGGAGGGTGGTGGGTAGGGGCCAGTCGGTGACAGCTTTAACCTTCTTGTCATCCATGGCAACCCCCTCTGTGCTGATGATGTAGCCCAGGAAGGAGACCCTTGACTGATGGAATTCACACTTCTCAATCTTTGCGTAGAGTTGGTTGGACAATAGGCGTTGGAGAACGGCTCTGACATGTCGCACATGGTCCTGATAGGAGTCTGAGTAGACCAGGATGTCGTCTATGTAGATGATGACCCAGCGATTGAGCATGTCCCGGAAAAGGTCGTTCACGAAGGCCTTCATGGCTTCTGACTCGGGTTGTGACAGGGGAAAGATGCGGCCCCTAGGTGGTATGGAGCCAGGTATCAGGTCAATGGCGCAGTCTCCAGGCCGATGGGGTGGTAGATGAGTGGCCAGGGTCTTGCTAAAGGCTGCCCTCAGGTCATGATATTCAGGTGGAAGGGTGGTTTCGGCAGGCAGGGGTTCTGACAGGAGTAGACCTGAAGAGCCGGCGGCCGTGGGTTCAGGTGTGGGTGCTCCGGACGAGAGACAGTGCTGACGGCAGTGTGGGGACCAACGGGAGATCTTGTGCAGGGTCCAAGAGATGGTGGGATTGTGCTGGGTGAGCCAGGGGTAGCCGAGAATGATGGGGGTGCGTGGTGAAGTGATGTGGAAGAGACGGATGACCTCGGTGTGATGATCGACGCTCAGGACCAGGTCCGTGGTGGTGTGGTTGACAGATCCAGATCCAAGCGGTCTCCCGTCAAGGGCGGCTACTGCAACATTGGAGGCACATAACAGCTGTGGTATGTTATTAGTCCGAGCGAAGGTTACATCAATAAAGTTCCCTGCAGCCCCTGAGTCAATAAGAGCAGTAGTCTGAATGGTTTTGCCATCGTAAGTTAATTTAACAGGCAGGGTGAAATCAGAATGAGGAACAGAGTAGGAACTCACCGGATTAGCTCGTCGGGGTGGTCGGGTAGGGCAGTTGAGCCGGACGTGGCCAGGCTGACCGCAGTAAAGGCACAAGTTCTCCCTGAAGCGACGATCTCTCTCCTGCAGAGTCAGCCGAGTGGAACCGATCTGCATGGGTTCTGGTGAGGGTTGTGCGATGGAGGGTGTGTTGAATGGGAAGTGAGAGCCGGTGGCGAGGGAACGAGCTGGTCTTCTAGCCCGCATCATGTTATCAAATTTGATGGATAATTGAATGTACTCATCCAGAGAAAGGCCCTCCTCGCGGCATGCCAGTTCAGCCTGGAGATCCGAGTTGAGTCCAGCACGATAATGAGCCAGCAGGGGTCCCTCATTCCAAGTGGTTTGAGCTGCCAGAGTCCTGAATGACAGAGCAAAATCCGCCGCCGTGCATCTTCCTTGACGGAGAGCCATCAGCTGTTCGTCGGGACTGCGTCCATCAGCGGAGTGCTGGAAAACTGTGCGAAAACGCTGTAGAAACTCCGCAAATGAGAAGAAGGCCGGCCGTTCAGGGTTCCAGAGCGCGGTGGCCCATTCGAGTGCTCTACCAGAAAGCAACGAGCAGACAAACGCTATCCGGCTGTTATCGTTGGGGTACAATGAAGGCTGTTGTTCAATGAAAAGTGAGCATTGTAATAAAAACCCCTTACATTTAGCTGGTGAGCCGTCGTATTTCTCTGGCAGAGCCAAACGCGGTCCGGAAGCGGCAGCGGCGGCGGCGGGAACGCCGGATGGCAAGGCCGCGGCGGGTGGTGGCTGCGGGTTCGGCGTAATCGTGGCCTGGAAGGACTGCAAAGCTTTCACCAGCTCCTCCGTGAGCGTGTTGAGCCGGGCGATCTGATGCTGGTGTGCCGCTAGCATGGAGGCTTGAGCGCTTAGCTCCGTGCTAAGCTGGCTAACCGTCACTGGATCCGTGGTTGGCGAAGTTTTCTGTAACGAAGCAGAATCGGGAGACTTGGGATCCATTTGCGAACGGTTTATTGATAACAACGTAGTCAAACAAGCAAGGTCCGAAACAACAACAGTGGGGAGTGTCAGAGGCGAGTCCAGAGAATAAACGTAATCCGTGCGGAAGTCCGGGGCCGGCAGCAAGCGGGGGTAATCCGTAAACGAGCGAACTGGTCGGGGCAAACAGAGAGGGTTCGTAATCCAGAAAACAGTCCGATTCGGTACACGAGGGGTCAGTCCACAAAAGAAACGCTCGGAGATGTAGGCCATGGGCAATACAAAACTTCGCGACTGGCGTAGAGCAATGGCGGCTATTTATATCCGGGGCCTGCGCCGCGAGATAGCCGCGGCGCGGGAGGTACGCAGGGGGTTATGGGGAATGGAGTCCGAGTTAGAATTCGGGAGAGAGTTCCCGCTGTCGGCCACTGGGGGGAGCCACAGAACCCGGATTCGTGACAGGTATATGTGAGAATTACAATTTTGCAAGGTACAGGAACCAATAGATTTCTGTATTACTTCTTTTAATTGTAAATATTGAAAGTAAGCTTGATTTGGTAAATTGTATTTTAATTGAATATGCTAAAAGGTCATAAAAAGGTCCCAATTATATAAATGGGCAAGGGTAGTTATCCCTCTCTGACTCCATGGAGAAAAGTGAAAAGTTTTCTTGTTAATTAAAAACATTGGATTATGCCATATGGGTACAACAAACTTGCTTCCCTTTTGTTAAATATCTTAATAGGACAACTGATTCCTGTGTGCCTATATCTTTGTCTTAAAACCTGAAAAACTTAGGTGGAATATATAGTGTTTATACGTATTTGAATATTTATATCCTGTCAAGTTATGTCGATTACTGTGATTCGCAAAATTTGTATGTATGTGTATATATGTATGTTTGTGTATGTATATATATATATATATATATATATATATATGTATATATATGTGTGGGTATATGGGTATATTCTCTCATATCTTCATCTTCCTTTTTTTTTTTCTTCCAATGTGTGACTTTTTGAATGCTATCAAGCCTTTATTTTCCTTTTCTTTATTAACATTTAATTTATATTAAGCTACTATGTGTTTTATTCACTACAGATCCATTGTTACCATCACTGTTATCATAGCTGTTATAATTTTCCCTATATGTTATGTTATTCATATATTTTTTTTTCTCTCTTCTCACCTTCTTTCTTGTCTCTTCAAACCCCGTTCTTACCTTATCTCCTCTTCCGTACTCTCTCACTGTTCTTTCTATAGATTCCTATCCTTCTCTTTCTTTTTTCACTATTTCCACCTATTTGGTTCTCTTATCCTTTTGACTTGAATAAAAGTTGCTTTTTTTTTTTTTTTTTTTTTTTTGGAAAAGGGGAAGACTAATACAAAGAACGGCCAAAGTCTGGCAAATAAAACCTCGAGAAGACAGTGGTCTGAAATACAGACTTCAGGACTATGGTGAACTCCCTGCACTGTGCCTATTAAGGAGAAGCCGTAACTAGGTCATATGCTAATGTCCTAGAAGGAGCCTCCCTTGGGTGCTAAGGATCGTTTAAGGAGAGACCGTGCTTAGGTCATTTACCAATGGCCTTCTCCCACCATAAGTTTTAAGTAAGATCCCCCTCTCCCTTCCTCCCTAAATCTCCCTTAATCTCTCTTTTCTCCCTCCTCCTCATAACTGTCAATCCTCCTTTTCCTGTGTTTTTTTTTTTTTTTTTTGTAATTTATAAGTAATTCTACAAGATGGCAGTGGGGATAACAATGGTATCAAATAACAAATAATTGAGTGTTATTATATTTGGAATTGTACACATATTTAATTGATAAAGATATTACTTTCTATTTTTTTTTTCTCTCCATACATGTATTATGAAGACTAGGGAGTATTGCTGCATGACACATTGCATATTTGTCTATATGTCTGTCTCTGGTTCTGGTGTATTTCGCTTGTTTTTGAAATAATAATAATAATAAAAAAAAAAAAAAAAAAAAAAAAAAGAACCATCAGACACATTCACAATCATAAGCCAAAAATGACAATTTCAAATAATACACACAAAAAAATCTCACAAATGAATCAGTGTGATTTACTCCACTCACCACTATAAATAAAGTGATTACTCTGTTGATCTAAAAAACAAACAAACAAACAAACAAAAAAATGATGTTACCTTTTTAAAAAGTGCAAACGTTTCTGCAAAGTGTAACCTATTAAATATAATCTACAATTATGCAATACTGTACCAGTAAATAAGAAGTGTTTTGAGGGCTTAGCTAAACAGGCCAATTAGAGACTTTTAGAGACCTTTTTTTTTATTATTAAATACAGGGGGTCATCACACACAACTTATCTTTAATTTGGCCAGAATTGCAACAAGGTTTAAAAACAAAACAAAACAAAAAAAACAATATCCCTATCAATATCCAGCGACTGCCAAACTGTCCCTAGCAATAATTTTGATCAAACAATTAAATATATATTTGTAATTTCGGACACATCTGAAACGTCACATCATTGATATATTACCTAAGAAGTTGAAGTAAATAGGCTACGTTAGAAAACTGCGCTCTTTCAAGGACGCGCATTTAATACATGGGTGGAATGTAGTCTCAAACCCGACCAGAAGCAGAAACTTGTTTAGAACAACTCACAGGTATTGCACCCAATTCAAGACAGCAGTCCAAAAAAGTTACTATAGAAGTTCACGTTAGGAATTAACAAAGTTGCATCGACGAGTTTGAAGTGATTGACAAAACAGAGCAAATGGAACGGGAAAGCGCAATCTATGGCTATTATTAGCTCTCTATACAATCTTCCATCCTAGGATAAAATCGTTATGAACATTAACAATAATTTGGGACAATTATAATGGGTAACACTTTATAATAACGTTCAGTTGTAAGTCATTTATAAGTGATTAATTAATGATGAAATAATCATTTACAAAACATTTAGAAACCATTAATAAGTGATATGCTAACAATTTATGTATGTTTTGTTAATTAATTTACAAGTAATTAGTTAATGATGAACCAATTATTTACAAAACATGACTATGCATTCATAAATGATTAATAAATTATATGCTAACAATTTACAAATGTGTCATGTTATCTTAAAAAATAACATATCATGAAATAAACAGATCCTTAGTAAATGGTTAATAAGTTACTAGTCAATATATTATTAAACAATTATAATTAAAATGTCAGTCATTGAAATGTTTATCCTCCATTGAAGATCACATCATGAATAAATCATTTACAAATCTTTCTGCATTCCCTATTCTAAAGTGTAAACAATTCATCAGTTGTAAATGTTTTACTCATCATTTGTAGATCTTTCCCCCCAGTGTGTATACCCACACAACCTGTAACCAGCAGGTTTATAAAACATTTGCAACTAATGAGTAGTTTACACTTTAGATTAGGGGATGCAGAAAGTGTTGTAAATGCCTTGTATCCACCAGATCATTTTTAACATGTAAGAAAGATCTACAAATGATGTGTAACACATTTACAAGTGATGAATTGTTTACACTTTAGATTAGGGGATGCAGAAAGATTTGTAAATTATTTACTCATGCATTTACACAACAGGTTTTGAATAATTTGTAGTGTGTAATGCAATGGAAGGGCTGACTGGTGAAAGTAAAGATGTCTTCTGTGACACACATTTAGCACTGTGCACCTGGTGTGATCTTCATTGGAGAGTAAACTGGTTTACATTATCACTAGATCCAACACACTCCACACAGAAAGTCTGTGCTGATGAGAGAAAGGGTTTACATGTTTATTCACTTGACAGCAAATAATTTATTATTATTTAAAAAAGAAAATAGTTTTAGAATAATTGCATTTTTGCACTTTTTAACATAGCACTTATTAATCATTTATAAACACATAGTCATGTTTTGTAAATGATTAGTTTATCATTAAGTAATTACTTGTAAATGAACTTGTAATTGACTTGCAAATGAATTAACAATACATACACAAATTGTTAGCATATCAGTTATTAATCATTTGTGAATGTTTTGTAAAAGATTATTTCATCATTAACTAATCACATATAAATGACTTACAGCTGAACGTTATTATAAAGTGTTACCTTATAATGTGATTTTATAGTAAACTATGTAAGTGTCCCCACCAATGTCAAAAGCAAACATCCGCCCTTGCCTTATTGCAAAGTGTTTTGCATTGACTTTTGTGTGTGTGCATGCACTTTGACTCATTATATGGCTTTCTCTATATCAGCTGTGTTTTTACAGTTAGTCATTTATATGGGTAGGTTGTTTTAGTAACTTTATATAAGTCAATAAAATGTACTTTATTTTCCTGAAAGATGTGCCTGCCATATATTTTTTTTTAATGAAATAAATAAAAAACTGCTAAGGTCAATATTATTAGCCCCCTTAAGAAATTATTAGTTTGATTAGCTATAGAACAAACCACTGTTGTCCAATGACTTGCCAAATTAACTTAATTTGCCTGATTAACCTAATTAACCTAGTTAAGCCTTGAAATTGCTCTTTAAGATGAGGATTAGTATCTTGCAAAACAACTAGTAAAATAATATGCACTGTCATCATGGCAAAGACAAAAGAAATTAGACTTGAGAGAAAGAATTGTTAATGCTCATAAAGATGGAGAAGGATACACACGTTTATCAAAGCGTTTTCAAGTGTCAAGAACTGCAGTGAGATGCATTATCAAGAAGTTTAAAGAGACCAACACAGTGGAGAACAAGACGGGCAGAGGCAGGAAGCGAAAGATTTCAAAAACTTTGGAAAGAAAACTAGTGAGAGAGGTTTCTAAAGACCCAAGAACAACTGCCAAGACACTAGTGAATGACCTAGCCAAGTCTGGACTTGATGTCTCAACGAAGACAGTCACTAGAGCCCTGCACAGGAATGAACTGCGAGATTGCCGACCAAGAAAGACTCCAATTCTGAAGAAGAGACACCTCCAAGCTAGAATGAAGTTTGCTAAGGACAACCTGGGGGAATGTGACGCATACTGGAAATGTGTCCTTTGGTCAGATGAGAAAAAACTAGAGCTTTTTGGCCATAGAGATGTTGCCTATGTTTGGAGAAAGAAGGGAGAGCCATTCAACCCCAAGAACAGCGTTCCCCCCCCCCCCATATTTCCAGCCCTGTATATAAAATGAAAATCTTAGAATCGCCCCTGGTTCCTATCCATATCAGCCTAGAAAATCGCAACTTTTCATTTTCTGTCTGTCTTTGAACACACTCATCTGTTTAACTCTAGGGGAGTTTGAAAATGAGCCTATTTTTTTAAAAAAGTGGACTGTTCCTTTAACATTAGTTAATGCACTGTGAACATGAGCAAACAATAAATGACTGCATTTTACTGTATGTAACTGTGCAATAAATGTAATGTTCAGTGTTCGTTCACGTTAGTTGATACATGAACTTATGTTAACAAATGACACCTTATTGCAAAGTGTTTTGCATTGAACTTTGTGTGTGTGCATGAACTTTGACTCATTATATGGCTTTCTCTATATCAGCTGTGTTTCTACAGTAAATTATAAGGGTAGGTTGTTTTAGTAACTTTATATAAGTCAATAAAATGTACTTTATTTTCCTGGAAGATGTGCCTGCCATATTTTTTATGGTAAAAGTTGCCGCCGTTCTACAGCTGCTGTTTTAGTAGTAGCAGTAGTAGTACTCTGCAGGAAGGTAGATCTCCAGGAACGGGGTTGGGCATAACCCTGGTCTAAATGGTTCCATGACCTTTCCATTTCACAAAAGGTTCTTTGTGGAGAAAGAAGGTTCTTCAGATTCTAAAAAGGTAAGAACCTTTGACTGAATGGTTCTTTGTGGAACCAAAAATGGTTCTTCTATGGCATTGGTGTGAAGAACCTTTTATAGCACCTTTATTATCATGTTATTTATTTATTTCGTTTCACAATGTAAAAACATTTTTATTATTAGTGTTTTTTCCAGTGTAAGTATGAGTATTTGAGCTCACCTTTTCCCGGGTCAAACAGAACAGGAACTGACAAACGTCTGATCTCGATCGGGAATATGACCTTATGGTTCTCAAAAGTGAAGTAAGCTAAGAAAATGAACGCATATGTAATGTCAGTACATTCAGATTAATGTTTGAAAAGTATAAAAAGTATTTGATACAATATAATGAGTCACACGGACAACTTTTATGATACATTAAAGTTAAAAGTATCATAAAAGTTGTCCATGTGACTCATTATACTGTCCAAATACCCACACTGGTGGTCTTGGCCATTTGAGAGTAAGTGTGCAAAACTGTCCAGGTCTTAAAAACGTGTGCCCTTAACACACACTCAAATACCACTCTGACTCATGTTTTGGAAATAAATAGTGTCAGGCTGCCTATGGCGTGATACCCATTATTGCCAATGTAAGCAAGCAAGCCTCACCCATAGCTGAAACTTGGCCAAAAGCAGAGCACTGAGAAAGAATGCCATCCATATTATTTTTTATACTGTTTTTTTTACTGTGAAACAGAACCAACACTAGGAGAGCCAGCTGACAACTTCGCATTGATCAAATTTATCCTTTAAAGTCACAGGTCACATACCAAGGTCTTCAGTCTTGATGTGGTAGATGGTGCTGGTGTAGGTCAGTCTGCTCAGCAGCTCGTTGATCTGTTGGAGGCTGCTGGATGAGATGCTCAGGTGTTTCTCATTCTGCCCATCCACCTTCTCTCCCTCCTGAACATCCAACACAGAGAGCACTCCTTTCTGCACCCTTAGAGACACCTGGAGAGGTATCATATCCTATGAACTCACTTTATACACTTTACACTTAATTACCCTTTTTGAAAACACCCATATTAACCATTCTTGATCAAAAGATCATAAATCATCAATTAAAAGAAAAAGGAAAACCAGCAGACCCCCATACAGCGACTGTCTAAAACCAATGATTGAGATCACTAAAGCATAAAACCCGCCACCTTTAGTGAGTAAGCCATATTCAGCTGGACAAACCTTGTAAACTGCTCTCTTTTGTGTTTGCAGTGCTAGACCTTAAATAATGATACATTTCTTTAATTAATATAGATAGAAGTGCATTAATAGTTCATTCTGAATTCGAATTTTATGCGTAACAATAATAGCGACACCTAAATGACTACTTAATACTTTTATTTATACATGGGCCATTCTACAGAATTGCTGTCCCACAAAAAAAACAAAAAAAACACATTTAAAAAGCACTTAAGTATTCAAATCTTGGATGTTTAAGAAGGTCCTTTTATTATCTATTGAAACACACAATTAATATTTAAAATATCAGTAAGCTTAATCTCTCTCTCTCTCTATATATATATAAATTCATCATTTAGTGGGTACTTGCAATTTAGAGGTGGCTGTCCCTAAATTTCAGCGTATGAAAATGATGTTTGAATAATTTTAGCATTTTATTCCATTGTTGTGTTTTATCTTGTCTATTTTTTAAAAAACTGAAATTCTGTTTGCTTTGCAAATTACAAAACATATTTACGTCACTACCGAAACAGTGCATATTTTAGTTCATTGTCTGTGACTGATTTTAACTACACTCCTACATTTATGATCATGAAATATTTATGTGTCCCTCTCTAGGGACATGGTGAGTAGATAGGCCCCATCTTTTTGAGGTAAATGTGTTTAAAAGTATGAAACATACTGAACGGAACACCATTTTCCTATAATTAAACACTTTTTTGGGAGTTATTCCATAATATTTAGCTTTTAATATGTGTACGACTGTTCAGAACTGTGTTAGCTAACCATGTGCTGATAAACATATTTAAGCAAGTATCTAAAACTGTCACAACCAAAACATTTAGTTAATGACATCCTTGTTTTTTTGGGGTGTTATCCCATAAAACTGTCACTACCGTAATTGACAATAGTGAACACACAATCCTTTATTTGAGGAAGATGAACAAAATGTTAGTAGTTATGCTTTTTTTTTTTTTTTTTTTTTTTGTATTTTAGTATGTTTTATTAGTGTTTTAGTATGTGGGTTAGAATTCTGTAGTTTGATCAACTTTTTGCCTTTTGCAAAAAAAATGTTGATTCAAAATACAACAAAGCTCACAAATCACACTTGAAAAGTTGTTAAAATTGTAATTGTTATTGATTTGAAAGCTTTTTAATAAAATTGAAAAAATATATTTACAAGGAAAATAAGTAAAATCAAAATATAGGTATTCTTTTTAAATTAGTGGCAAATTTGGGGAGAGGACAAATATTCCCAAACTTTCTCAAGAATTAACTGCACAATTACTAAATATGTACCTTGGATATTATATAATTTGCATACATACAAAATTTGTGGGAAAAATACTTTTTTTTTCAAGATGTTTCCAACTCGGTTTCCAATTCTGTAGAATGGCCCATATACTAACAGTCAAAAGTTTGGAATAATTAAGATTTAAAAGACATTTAACGATTTCCATATTTCTGACACACATTGCTTTTTCCCACCAAAGCTACATTTATTTGATCAAAAATACACCAATACTGTAAAAATATTATTACAGTTAAAATGTAACTTATTTAAAACTTAAAACTGAAACTTTTATATATTCTAGATTCATTACATGTAAAGTAAATTATAAGTTTTTTGGTTTCATTTTGATGATTAGAGCTTACAGCTCATGAAAGTCAAAAATCCAGTCTCTCAAAATATTAGAATATTCAATCTATTCAATCAAAAAATGGATTTGCAAAACAGAAAAGTTCTTTAAAGTATGTTCATTTATGCACTCAATACTTGGTTGGCAGCACATACTACAGCAAATGACTTGCTCCTAGCACAAATGACAGCACCTATGGCACTGCTGAGGCACTACTGAGCCTTCAGATGGTCTGTATATTGTTGGATCAACTGATTTTCATCTTTCTCTTGAAAATATCCCATAGATTCTCAATGGGGTTCAGGTCAGGCATGTTGGCTGGCCAATAAAACACAGTAATATCATGGTCAAGTGGTTGTTGCACTGTGGGCAGGTGCTAAAGTCCTGCTGGAAAAGGAAATCAGCATCTCCATAAAGCTTGTCAACCGATGAAAGCATAAAGTGCTCCAAAATCTCCTGGTAGATGGCTGCTTTGACTTTGCACTTTAATAAAACACAATGAACCAACACCAGCAGATGCCACACACCCCACATCATCACTGACTTCAGAAACTTCACACTGGACTTCAAGCAGCTTGGATTCTGTGCCTCTCCAGTCATCCTTCAGACTCTGAGACCATGATTTCAACATAAAATGCAAAATATACTTTTATCTGTAAAGAGGACTTTGGAGCACTGAGCAACAGTCCAATTGTTTTTCTCCTTAGCCCAGGTAAGATGCTTCTGACGTTGTTTCTGTTTCAGAAGTGGCTTGGTAGTCCTTTTCCTGAAGATGTCTGAGTGTGGAGACTCTTGATCTTCATCCTACTTCTTGTGAAGCTCTCCCAGGTGTTTGAATAGGCTTTACTTGACAGTATCCTCAAGCTTGCAGTCATCCCTGTTGCTTGTGCACCTTTGCCTACCCAATTTCTTCCTTTCAGTCAACTTTGCATTTAATATGCTTTGATACATGACTCTGTAAACAGCCACCCCATTGAGTAATGACCTTCTGTGACTTACTCTCTTTGTGGAGGGTGTCAATGATTGTCTCCTGGACCATTGCCAAGTCAGCAGTTTTCCCCATTAGTGTGCTTTCAAAGAACAAGAGATACCTGGCATTCATACTGTAGGGATGCTCATTTAATAAAACGCAAATGTAAATATTCTAATATTTTGAGATACTGGATTTTTGACTTTCATGAGCTGTAAGCTCTAATCATCAAAATAAAACTTTTTAAGTTTTACTTTACATGTAATGAATCTAGAATATATGAAAGTTTCATTTTTAAAAATAAGTTACAATAAAAAAAACGAAAAAAATTCCACTATATTCTATTTTTTGAGCTGCACCTGTGTTTGTGTGTGTGTGTGTGTGTGTGTGTGTGTATTTATATATAGCAAACAGTTATTTTAAATATAATAGTAATATTTAAATACATCACTGTTATGATTTACTAAATAAATGATATATGATTTACTAAATAAATGTAGCTTTGGTGAGAATAAGAGGCTGCATTCAAAAACATTAAAAACTCTGAATTATTCCAAACTTTTGACTAGTAGTGTATGTCTCTCTATAACACTGGAGATGCATTTGAGAAACCTGAGATCATTAGAAATCAAATAACGGATCAACAGCAATCAGACTCACCAGGAATGAGTGTTTTATTCATGGGAGTCACTCTGAATCCTCTCATTGGATACTGAAGCGGGGTGTTGGCAGGGGCAAGAATAAGCACATCATTTTCTTTCCCTGATCTGGAAGACACATGCCATTTTTTTAATAGTTCATTGGCCAGAGGTATGACTGAGTTATACAAATTGTGAGTAACCTGATCTGATGTTGTCTGAACTCCTCTGCCCGGCGTTTCTGCAGGTCGTCCAGCTCATCTTTTGGCACATACTGGTTTGCTGGTGCAGTGTTTTGGCAGGTGCATGATGTTGAATTCCCATTGCGAAAAGGCCCGATACTGAGACGTGTAACAAACAATAGATGGAAATCAGAAACAAGGAGGTTACCCCTTCAGGGTTGCTCATCAAAAGGAAGCAAATTTACTTACTTTGGTTTGGGAAAGTCTGGGATCTGGTTACGTTGGCAACTTGAGAAACTTGCGAAACTTGTGAGTGGGGAAAAAACTAATTTGAGTACAATTTGCATGGACTTATTTGTCTGTGTAACCAAATAAACCTGAAGCAGCCAACAGTGAATTGTAGCAAATATCTTCACACACCAGAATTAAATCACTTTTGTGTTAAGTTAAACACGTTTTTGGTGAGTCTTATATTATTTTATAGTTTTGAGACAAGACTTTCCATTAACTGGTTTTAGACTCACTTCCAAATGCTTTCGGATCGCAAACAAATCTTTATACCAGACAGAACTCTTATGTTAACTAGTTTCAGATGATATATTTCAAGGCATTTGTCTGGTTTCTATCCTTAATGTGAGTAGGATTAATTACCAAACACTTCATTACAGTTTTTTTCAATTGCTAACAAGCATTTACCAATACTTCAAGTACTTTTTCTAAACAGTAACACACCTACATCACACAAATAGCACCTTTTGTTAAATATATACAACAAACTCTACATACAACTCTCAAAATGCTGATCACCGTTTTTCAACAAAAATTACAACATGCATGGCCTTTGGTTACTATGCAAGCTTGTTTCAGTCACAGAAAGAAAAAAAGGAAAATATGGTAAATGTGACCTTTTTATCTCACAATTCGGACTTCTATTCTTGGAATTGAGAGTTTACATCTTAAAATTCAGACTAGGGCTGTGCCAATAAACGATATTATATCAAATCGTGATAAAATATTTGCCGATAACGATGATAAGCTCTAGGCATTTTACTCAATATGGATTAATAAAAAAAAAGGTTAGAACTTAAGAGAGTTGAAACAAGCAAAATAATCTGCCAATGGGGTAAGCAAAATAGTTTTGTTTTCTGCTTGAAATAAGATTATTTTGCTTACCCCAAAAGCAAAAACTCACTTAATTTTGACTTATTTTTTCTGAAAACAAGACAATAATCTTGTCTAGAAAATCCTTCTTGATTTAAGAATTTTTTTGTTGTTGTTGATATTTTGACTTGAAAACTAGACAAAAAATCTAAGAAAAGCATTTTATGCAGTGCATTTGGTCTTCATTTCTGACATGCTGTGTTTAAGCATTTGTAAATAAGACTTAAAAGACCCATGATTTTGGTTTTGGGTAAGTGTCACGTTGTGTTGTAGTAGGGAGAACGCAGGAGATAAACTTCACTTCAATCGGGATTATTTTATTAATAAAGAACTTGGAAAACACACACGACTAGCAACCAAGAATAGACGACTGGAAGAGGAAACAGAAACTTTACATAGGATAATTAACAACAAGTGGAGGGATAATCAAACAATCAACTTAACTACACTGTTAGACATATTAAAAAATCTAAAATCTACAATCTAATTTATCAGTATACCACTGTAATTCATTAATTTTATTTGTATAATAATGAAATATATATTTCATTAGATTTTATTCATTTTTATTTTATTCATTATATTTTTACTCTATAATACTGTATTAAATTAAAACAGACACAATAATTCCAAAATATCAAATTCTTTGTTTAGAACATGGAATGTATAACACTTAAAAATACAGTCCAGTACTTCCAATGTAGTACTTCCAATGCTAGAACAGTGCATCTTGTTGTATCATCTGGATTTATCCTCGCAAAGAATCTTTAGGCAACAGAAACATATTAGGTAAAAAAGACAAACAGTCAAAGAATACATAGCCATCTGCAAAACTCAGGTACTGTTCCAAAACGTGGCCACCACCTTTGCTCATCATCCACTTTGACAGAAATGTCTTCTCTGAAAAACAAGTCTCAGGGTGGCTGGCATGCTGGTCTTTCTTAATGCTTCACTGCAGTTGCCTTTAAAACACAAATACAAAAAATGCAGTACATCTAAAATTCTATTGAAAAACTATAACAAACTAATTATAAAACTAAAAAGGCAGCTAGCCATAAAACTTGGGTGAACCTAACTAAAATACGATTTTACTTTCTCATTAGGTTACTGGCCAACATTAACTACTAACATTTGAACAAAAACTTTACATTAGCTAACCCAATGTTAATATAAGACAAGCGCTGCTCGTTAAAAACAAATTTAACTCGGTAACTTAATTCAATAAGCTGACAAAAGTCGTTTGAAATGACCGCGCAGTTTACCATGGTAACGTTATCGCCATGTTGACAAGCAAATGTTACGGGTAAAAGTTTAAACTGATCGGCCACAAACACACAGACAAACGTACATATATTGTTACCTTGATTGCTGGTCTTATTCAATTGTAAGGTGCGTCGACACAGCGCTGATGTTCTCCGGAACTCTTCCTCTTTTGCGGGTTTATCCCCGGGTAAAATCCGTGGCGCCGGCGCGCTTCTTCCCTGCCTTCCTCGGACTCGAGTGGCTAGACGTGGTGCGACTCGTGCACCACGACTCGAGGCGGTGAATCCAATGTGTATGCAACTTTATTATAGCGTCCTTGTAACATCGCGCCAACATCATAACATGACTAATGGCCTCTCAGCCTCACATTCTCTGGTCGTAATGGTAAATGGTTAACATGTCTTCAACATAAAATACACCGCAAAAACAAATATAAAGTGCATGAAAAATACAACTCACACCAGGCGCGTAGCTACCCAGTCAGTTGCTTAGCCTAATCAGAATCAGCTTATGGAAATTCTCGGCTGAGTCCGACCTGTGATCGTCTTTTTCCCCCTTCTACCTTCTACCAAAACAGCTTATAGCTACTGTTTCAGCTATTAAAATAGTTACATTTTGTATGTAATGGCAAAGTGATTGTAAATGATTATATTTCGTTTAGTTTTTTTATTAAGTTAATTTAGAAAGACGTTTGGAGCATTTTTTGTTCGTTAAATATAGCTAAGTTTTCATTTTTGAATTTCTTTATTTTTAATTTCTTTTTTTTGGCGTTTTTCTTGACAGGACAGTGGAGATGAGACAGGAAGTAAGTGGGAGAGAGAGAGGCGGGGTGGGATCGGGAAAGGTCCACGAGGCAGGATTCGATCTCGGGACACCCGAGGCACAACTGCACCACATGTCGGCGCACTGCCCACAAGGCTATTGGCGCCGACCTAAGTTTTCATTTTTTAAAAGGATTGAACAGAGGCCAGCGGAAGACTGTTCATAGTCTGTTTGATCAATTTACCTTCTCAAATCATCAGGACTTATCTAAAATAAAATCTATAGATATGAAACAGTGCAAGTAACTATGAAACAATGTTAGTTTAAACCTAGATAAATGTGTGCAATTTGCTTTTGGTTTGCAGGACATGGAGGCGCCGGCGCGATCATTTGCATATTTTCAGTGGAAACAATTTAAAATTATCCTTCATTTTTGCTCACAAAGGTAAGAGTAATAGATCATTCGAAAATATAAAGGGTCTACTTTTATTTGTGTGCACTCACAATATTAACAAAAGGTTACAAACAGTGGTTTTATAAAATAAAGAAAATAAACATAATGAGCTTTCTGCCGTCTTGTGCTTCAATAGGAGCGCAAAACAAAAATGAAACCAAAACTCAGGGCATATGCCTCACAAACATGATAATAGAAAGCTTTAAATTATTACTTAACGAATTAAAACAAATAAAAATCTGAAGAGAGTCAAAGAGTAGATTCCCAGCAAGCAATAGCCGTCATTTCACCGTCTCGGTTACCTATATACCCGATATAGTCCGGCTATGTGTAACCCTCTTCTAGCCCAAATAACCTTGAATTTGGATACATGTCGTTTTTGGCAAAATAACTTGTGAGTTGTATTATATTCCATCATGTAAGCAAAGTCAGCAGCATTTAGAATGTGTTGGATTGATTTCTTTGACATGTTCTATTCATAGCCTGTGCGTAGCCAGGATTTAGCTCGTAGTCAGACCGGCTATTTGTAGACCACTGATAGTCAAATCTGATTCACTGTAGATTTTGGCCAGACAGCGCATGAGATGATTGATATACCATAATGTTTGCAGTGTCAATGACATCTATAAAGATATAAGTGTAATTTCATGACATGGTCTATATGTAGACATGATTTAGCTCTGAATTGGATGGGCTATATGTAGTCTGCTTTTAGCCCACCTGGCGAAATCGAGGCGATCCGTGGTCTATTTGTATTGGAATAGACCAATATCAGACCAGCGATGAGCACTGCCAAAATAGTCTTACAATCGTTTACATGAAATTTACGCTTATTATCAAATGCAAGTAAACTTCTGAAACATTTAAATTAGCATGGTTTTATATTTTATAGCATTATTAAATATAGCATTATTAATTATGCCAAAATAATGCTAATTTAAATGTTTCAAAAGTTTACTTGCATTTCATAATATTATGCCATGCATCCCACAAGCTGTTAAGTGTAACATTCGTACACAAACGATATTATTTGACTCTTTCATTTTACAAAGAAAAATGCAATTACAATTCCCAACCGCTAGATGGCAATTTTAGCCCTACCGAGACATGACTGCTGGCAACGCGAGACTTGACAGTTAGTAGGAATCACCGCTGCGAGATCTCGCGATTTCAGCTTTTTGAATTTTGTTTTTGTACGAGACAGCACTAAGTTTACCTGTCGGAGTGCAACGGGACAAACGATAAATAACATTCCTACGTGGTCTTGTAAGTATCCGTGTTTTCATTCTGACATGTGTTCATTGTTTATCTATATTATTTGCTATTATGTGTAGGAAGATTGTAGTTGATAGTGATCCTTGACTAGGCCCACGGTTCAGTTTTCATGTGATCAGAGAATTGCAAAATGTAACAGATAATAGATTTAAAGTTTATAATTCGTCCGTGTTTACAAACTCAATCGTTGTAAAACAGTGCAAAAAGAGGTGAAAGAGCAAACAATAGAACAAACACAGCGTTGACAAAGATTAATCTATTCATTTATACAGTGAACACACTGAATGAATAGGAAGAAACTGAATAGGAGTTTCAACATCTGGAAAAGTGGATAGAAAATGAGGAGATCCAGGCAGCAATGGTAAAAAAAATAAAAAAAAAAGTCCTCACAAAAGCTCTCATCTCTGACAAAGTCAATCATTTATTTTAACTATATTTAATTGAGTTTATGACTGAACAATGGCTTGTTACATACAGAGAGCATGAGCTAACTGAATATCTGTCATTCTACAAGTACAATAAGATTTAGTTTGAAGCCAAATTGATACTAAAGCTTAAAAATATGAATGATTTAAAATAATTATCAATTGTAAAAAGTTTTCAGCAGTATTAAAATAGTGCAGATAGCTAAGATGTGCAATGCAGCATTAAAAACTAGAGCCCGACCGATATATCGTATATCGGCCGATATTAGCATGTCGCAGATATATCGATATCGGCGAATATGCCGCCGATGTGCCGCCGATATGAACTTTTTTTTTTTTAGAACGTATAGACCTTTTTCCTGAGTAAATGATGAGTGCCGCCATTACGCAGATGATATGATCCAAAAAAGATGTAATTACTTTGTTTGTCCAGCAGAGCGCGCTCCATTGTTTGTTACTAGTGTAGAGATGCGCCTGAGTCAGCTGCTTCAGATTATCCGCACGCCAACCACCAGCATCTATTTGATCGTCACATTACACTGATTCCAATTCTTAGTTTTGCATGATGACATCATGAATGGATGGCTATATTTTTTAAAACAGACGTTAGAGCTGATCTGCGCATCATCATTCATCATGCATTGATCGTCGGAGTGTTTATATGACGCCGCGTTCCAGAACTTAGTAGCCTAATCTCAATAATAATTATTATTATAACACTGCATGCCTCCTTTGGCAGGCTCTCGAGTATTAACTCGTTGTATCTGGGGTGGAGGAGCGAATGGGAAATAACAGAGCGGGCGCAGGCGCATCAGGTGCGATCATCAAACACATTTCAAAGGAAGCCGGCGCGGTCCTGGCCGCATTGGGGAATATTTGCATTCATTCATATGCGATTGAATTAGTTATTCATGTGTGGACTGTCATGATTTTGGCAGGACACTACTGAATGATGCGCACCAGCTGATAAAGAAGTGGATATGTCGTATACATTTGTAGCAGTACACCACTGCTATAAAGTAAATAAACAGTGTCCCCGTCTTGTGCTCTCACAGTGAGCTTATCATAATCGTTTGCTACATTAGTAGACCCCTATGATTTCCGCGATGCAGAAAATGCAGACAGAAGCACGGAAATTCAATCATAAAAGCGGAATTTACAGTATGACACGGATTTTCACGGAATCTGTCATTTTTGATGAATGCATAAAAAACAGGTAAGTACACTTAAATAGAATCGAGATGTAGACTAGTGTCTTTGAATATTAAACTTCAAAAAGACTATTTTAATACGAAACCTCATGTTTTGTGTTCATTTGATTACCAACAAAAATTGGCAAAGCTGTGCTTCCTGCATAAATCTGCCCTTGTTGGTTTGGCAGTAGTTTTAATTTTAAGTTTATTCTCTCTCTCTCTCTCTATTTGTATAGTACTATTTGTATTTTAAAGTTATTTATAATAAGTGATGTGAATTGAACTGTTAAGTGCACTAATGTCAGGCTCATTTTGTATTTACTGTTAAATTGTTAAATACCCTGCCTCCATTACATATTTTTGTCACATCATTATAAGTGTTTGATCACATTTGCTAAAAATGTGTTATATATATATATATATATATATATATTCTGTTTATGTATATATTGTATTCTAGCCTATATACAGTACCAGTCAAAAGTTTGGACACAGAAATGAAAAGTATTGGTACTGTACTATAAAATAGCCCACACAAAAATATCGGCCGATATATCGTTATCGGTCTTTTTTTACTCCCTAATATCGGTATAGGCATCGGCCTCAAAAAAACCATATCGGTCGGGCTCTATTAAAAACTAAACAGTTCAATCAGAAAACATCATTAAAAACTGCAGGGGTGAATTTATTATTCCATGTATAATGGAGTTTAATGTGTGTGCTGGGCTACTTTTTATTTACAGCAGCTATCACTGTGTTGTTATGAAATCAGTTGTGCCAGACAATTTTGGACACTTGTTCACTGACGCATGTAATACTACCTTCCTGACATTTGTTATTCAGGTGTCACAGTTGTTCAGAATTGAAGGGAGAAACCTCAAAGACAGCATCAGAAGGATTCTGAACAGGTAAAGTCTTCAAAACGTTACTCAAATATTGTGGTGTCAATACTTAATAAGCTACAATGCAATTCAGAAATTTAAAAATCCTTTACTGGTCATTTGGAAATGTCAAACTTTGTCTGCAATTATTAACCACCTCAATCTGTATTATATTTGAGGGTTTTCAATTCAACATGAAGGAGGGTGGTCTGCTGCAGAAGGAGGCATTTGAAAAGACTGCACTGTTCTCAGTCATTACAGGTATGTATATACAACACACAGCATTTACCAGAGAGCTTCTCTCATTTTTACACACTGAATGGTGATACACAATATACAGGTGCAGCTCAAGAAGTTAGAATATCATGAAAAGGTTTATTATTTTATTGTATACTTATTTCAAAAAATGAAAGTTTCATATATTCTAGATTCCCCACATGTAAAGTAAAACATTTAATTTTGTTTTCTGTCACAATTAGTGTTAATAAAAGTGCCAAAAATTAAGCTTTTCTTATGCTATTTTTTTCTTATTTGGCAGATGCTGTGATGACCAACTTCCTGGCAGCAACAGAGTTGGATTTGAGGAATGCAGTTGGAAAGCATTTTATAAAAGATATAAAAACAATAATTAATAATTTCTGTTCACTATGGTTGTTTTATTTGTTAAATAAACCAACAAAAGGGTTATTTTTTTACATTGTCATTTATCCAATGTAAAATTGATTTATTTCTTTTAAACATCTTAACTTATTTAAAAATATATATATTTTTTCATTTTTATGTTTTTGCTAACATTAGTTGGTAAATTCCCTATCATAATATTTATATTTAAGTGTATTATATTTATAACATTTTATTTAGTCAATAATTCTTTAGCATTTTTATGCATTTGTATTGTCTAAAGTTGTTAAAATTATTTTTCTTAATTAAAAGCTGTATATTTGTTTATACAAATGGATTGTCATTTTGTTGTCTATTAGATGTATATATGTAGGCGTTCATTAGCTGTCTATTTGATGACTAGTTTAGTCTTTGGCTATGGTTAGACGTCTATTAACTTTTCACTGACAGCCCAAATTCAGTCTTGTTTTAGCCTAGACCCATATTCACTGTCTATTAGACGTATACATGTAGTCGTTCAATAGTGGTCTAACTGATGTCTAGTCTATTATTGGGCTATGGTTAGATGTCTATTAACTTTTCACTGACAGCCCATTTTTTACCATGTTTTAGCCTAGACGTCAGGGCTGTGTTTCAACGTCTAATAGACGTCTTTTAAACCAAAAATTGCTTGCTGGGTTGCAAATCAGGGTCTTTGCGACACTATCTCAGAATATAGTTTATTAATAAATCATTAAAATATTTTTTTACCGTTTCCCCATTGTATTCATTTTTGCTGGTGCTTTGTGGCAAAATGTTGTTGTGTTGCGTATTTCAGAAGGCGGTGTGGCCGCTTTGCTCATATGCTGTTCTTACCATTATGCTCTGCTTATAATAACATACAGGCTTATGCTCTGATTATTCAAGCAGGTGTAGTTGCGTTGGTCAATTTTGATAACAGATGCATTTTTGACTAGGCCCACCCAATTTTCTCTGGGCCCACCCATATTGTGAATCCTGGCTACGCTACTGACTCACATGAGCCAGTCGCCGCATATTATGCAGAGCGGGCTTGGTGTGTGGGAACAACCTATCGCAATAAATCCATATTTCAAGTAGGACTCCTGATATTGTCTGTTAAATGCAGCTTTCTTTTTCTTTAAAGTCGTAGGTTCTTCTTCTGTCTCCTCACTGGCTCTTTTACCCTGCGCAAGGAAACTTTCCAAAGCTGTTTGTTTTTTGTTCATTTTGCTAGCTTGGGGGTTTCAATTTAGCGGTAATGTATTATGCGCAGCCCCTTTAAGAAGGTAGCGGATGTAGGTAAGACGTGACCGAGGCAAGCATCTTGACATGCATCAAGAGTGAGTTATAGACAGATGTGGCAGAGAGAAACCGGTAATTTTCAAAAATAAAACATCGTTCAGAATCAGATAATAAATAAAACTGAAATAATGTACGTTATGTATATTTTCTGTGCGGCCCGATACTAATTAACCCACGGACCGGTGCCGGTCCGCGGCCCGGGGGTTGGGGACCACTGTACTAGGTGATATATAGTAAACTGTAGAAATTACAGAAATGTCTAACAGTGTAAGAGGAAGAAGACCATATATGAAAAAAGGAACTGAAACACGGGGGAAACATGGAACACAAAGTCCAAAACCCTGACAGTAAGCTTGTATGAAAAGGAAATGTATGCATTTTAGAAATGAATGCATTTTTGGTCACGACAGACGGATTTTATGCTAATTGTGTTTAGAGTTTTGAAAATGGAACTACAGTTTGGACAAAATGGATGTTAGCAATTGAAAAAAAAAACCCTAATGTCTCAAATCAAGTCATTCTTACACAACTCCAGCAAAGGTTTTCACCAAACACACTTTATCACTAGTAACACAACAAGCTAAAAACACTAACATTTTGCTCTTTTGTACAGATAAAAGTGAAAGACTAACATTTGTGAAGACGTTCATCTACATGCAACTGCTCTGACAGTATTTGATTTTGTACATTTAGAATATTTTTCTATAATATTACTGTAGAAATGTTGCAGATTTCTGTCTTATTCATTTTTGTACTGTGCTAGGTTTTGAAAACAGTAGCTAGCCTTTTTTGTCTTGTTTCCAGCCAAAATATCTAACAATTCTTAAATCAAGAAGGATTTTCTAGACAAGTAAAAATTGTTGTCTTGTTTTTAGAAAAAAAGTAAAAAAAAAAAAAATTAAGTGTGTTTTTGCTTTAAACAAGCAAAATAATCTGCCATTGGGCTAAGCAAAATAGTCTTGTTTTCTGCTTGAAATAAGATTATTTTGCTTTCCCCATTGGCAGATTACTTTGCTTGTATTTAAGCAAAACTCACTTAATTTTGACTTTTTTTTTTTTTTTTTTTTTTTTTTCTGAAAAAAACAAGACAATAATTTTTTAATATTCTAGAAAATCCTTGATTAACTTCACTTCAATCAGGATTATTTTAATAATAAAGAATGCAGGAGTACAACAACTTGGAAAACACACACGACTAACCAAGAATAGACGACTGGAAGAGGAAACAGAAACTTTACATAGGATAATTAACAACAAGTGGAGGGATAATCAAACAATCAACTTAACTAAGAGGAAGCAGACCATATATGGAAAAAGTCAAGTCAAGGACCTTGGACCAAGCAAAAAGGAACTGAAACAGGGGGAAAACATGGAACACAAAGTCCAAAACCCTGACAGGAAGCTTGCATGAAAAGGAAATGTATGCATTTTTAGAAAATAATGCATTTTTGGTCACAACAGATGGATTTTATGCTAATTGTGTTTAGAGTTTTGAAAATGTGACTACAGTTTGGACAAAAGGATGTTAGCAATTGAAAAAAACTGTAATGTCTCAAATCAAGTCATTCTTACACAACTCCAGCAAAGGTTTTCACCAAACACACTTTGTCACTAACACAACAAGCTAAAAAACACATTTTGCTCTTTTGTACAGATAAAAGTGAAAGACTAACACTTGTGAAGACTTTCAGCTATATGTAACTGCTTTGACAGTATTTGGTTTTGTACATTTAGAATATTTTTCTATTATATTACTGTAGAAATGTTGCAGATTTTTGTACTGTGCTAGGTTTTGAACTTAACGTTTTGAAAACAGTGGCTAGCCTACGTAAACGTGCAAATTGGCTTCTATAGTACATAAAATTGAAGCTGAAGTGATAAAAGAATTCGTGTAATTGACATACGTCGTCAATTAATGCCTTTTGTGTTAAAGCAATGATAAATGATCCAGTTTAGTTGTGCTCGCCTTGTGACGAGTTTTGAAAAAGTAGCCAACGTTTGTATTGAGAAAAAAAAAAAAAAAAAAAACCTGTAGCCTATTAATAAATTATTGACATTAGGTCTAATAATGACGAGGAAAATGTACACTGTTTAGAAGTCCATACACAAAATACTGTTGCGTTATATTACGCATCAAAACTTTACAAATCCCTGATTTAAAAGTGTGCGTCATGTGTTAACAGAAATATGATTTTATTTAACTGAATAAATCTATATAGGCTACATTTGTGACACCAAAAGTAATTTTAACGTTCACTGACGTACGAGACGCTTACCTTATTATCCGTGGTGAGGTTTTACTCCAAAAATCCCCGTCAATATAAAATAACGCGAAAAGGAAGCTCATGAAAAGAATGAGGATCAATAAAGTTTTGCGGAGTCCGTGCATGATTAAATCTGTCGCGTTTAAAAACAACGTAGCCTAATATATTTATTTCTATAGCCTAGGCGGCCTATATGTACATCAAAATGAAGCCCTGACATTCAATAAGCGTCGGAAAAATCCGTGATTAAAGATAAGATGTTACCTGCTGAAGAGCAGGTGAATGAAGGGAGTGGCAGACTCTAGAGGAGGGATGGCTGTTTGGAGCTATAGGCTTATAGCGGATTCAGTCGAACTACTCAGTAAATACGAATGGTATTAATAAATAAAATATTAACTTGAACTATTTTAATATGGTGTAGAAATCTTTGTTAACTGGTTTTGGTTACCAGGCAAAACGATGTCTCATCTCAGAGGAAATTAATTAACATTTATGCCGTTATTATCTGTCCTTCAAAAACTGAGTTGATTTCTGTGAGTTGTTCTGTAAAGGAATATGCAGTTCGTTAGGTTCTCAGATAATTTTTTCACGATTAACCCATTTAATCCGTAAAAACAGTTTTCATTTTAAAAGCTCTGAGCACTTGACTGATGTTTTAGTGCACTTCCTGCAAATAAAAATAAATGGTCTCAATTAAATATGTGCACTTTCACATGGTTAGTGCAAATTGTCACATGACCAGAGCAGTTTTTTTCCTGTTTGCACCATGAGACCAAGATGGTTTCATCAAAGCTCCAAAACATAAGGCTAGTAAAATATGTTATCATAAAGATATGGCATAAGGATTTTTGGCACACATTATCTCTAAGGTGTCTAGTATTAATATTTAAATTCATATATAATATATTCAGTTTAGTTGAGTGTTGTCACAGGTAAGTAAACATGTTGACCGTCACAATTGTGACTGGTGGGATAACAGTGAACTTACAATATAAATCCAATGCAGTTGTTAGTGAAGATTACACTAAATGTTTCATTGACAAAATATTGCACTAAATCAAAAGTTCAAATGTGACAAATAAGTTACAATATTGATGTTGCAATACTGGTAGCACTAATTAAATGATATATGCTACAATAAAGTAACACATTTGAAATGTGTTGATTATTATATATATTTATTTTTTGTCTTTTATCTCTGTATTCCTATCAATGTTGTATAGGTTTTCTTTTTTTTTTTTTTTTTCTTTTTTTATAAATAATAGTAACCCTAGAATGTGATCAAACAGTTTCAAATAGCTGGGCTAAGATATATAACCATTTTTATGACTACAGAAATATATTAATTCATTATACACATTATCCCACCTTATAAAACTTATAAACTTATAGACTTATAAAACACAATTTTTCACACACTTTTC
The DNA here is from genome assembly GCA_033026305.1 of Cirrhinus molitorella. Taxonomy (NCBI): domain Eukaryota; kingdom Metazoa; phylum Chordata; class Actinopteri; order Cypriniformes; family Cyprinidae; genus Cirrhinus; species Cirrhinus molitorella. The sequence goes on along the minus strand of CM065141.1, from coordinate 3,104,876 downwards.
CAAAAAAAAATTCAAAAAATTAATTTGGATTATTTCAAAGGGTTACTAATGACACATGATTTGGATATCATATCTGGGAAAAAATGGGATTAAATGGGTTAAAAACACTTGAAAATTAACAATCCTGTCCTTGTCCCCAGCCATTGGATCTACAGCTTTCATAGTTTTGTTATGCTAAAAAATGTTATTTAGGGAAAAAACTCCATCAGTAACAAGTTTAAGTGGTTATCGTTCACTTCAATTGATTAAAATCATGAAATTATACATACATTTTACAAAATAAATACTATTTTACAACTGCCCCCATGTTTTCGGTCAGTCCTGTTAAGTTTACATAAAACTCAACATAAACTGTGTGCAGTATAGCCTTTAAGGGTATGACTCAGAGGAAGTGACCTAATCTTGCTGAGGTGAAGCTAACGCTGATTAAGGATGAGTTCTGTCAATTAATTGTATGATTTTAAGCTTGATTTTGTATGTAGCACTGCTTTTGAGGATGCACTTGCACTTTGTATATTAATGACATTGCAATACATATAGATATAATTGTCATTTATATTAGCTTTGAGCAATGATGACTATAATTATTAACATTCATTCAAGGTTGCAGTTATGGGTCCAGTTGGTGCAGCTGAGAGACAATGGCAATGTTGGACATGACTAAATGCAGACTCCGAGACAAAGGAGAAACATCTTCAGAAAGAAACGGATAGACGGAGGCAGAAAAAGGAAAGAAGACAAAGTATTCACGGGCTGAATGAGCGAGACCAAAGACATATGCGCAAATACTGGAGATAGCAATAGAAAAAATCTAGGCTTAAGAGAAAAGCCACAGTTCCAGGCCTTCAAGGTTAGAAAGGGCTACCATCACAGTACAGCTTGGTGATATCTACATTATTACCCAAAAAATTTCATGTTACAGTGCAGATATTACCATAGTATTACCATGTTATTGCTGTGCTGTAATATGATGTGGAACCACAGTTACTTTACATTGCGCTATTCAAGTTAAGTGTCTATTGATTACATTTAAATGAAATATGTTTATATACTGAAATAAAATGAAGTTAGTTTATTGAATTAAAAAGATGTTTGGACTATATCAGTTGTAAGTCATGTTCTAATGAATTAGGTCCTTATTACTGCACATGTCCTTGGTCAAACATTAAAATGATAATAATAATTTTAAATAGGACTTATCAAAACTTAAATAAAAACTTTTTAACTTTTAAAACTTTTCCTACCTCAACGTAATTAATAAAGTCAGTCCTGTCACACAGGACATTATGATATAAAAATGTAGGCTACTATTTGAGGAAATATTGATGAATTAATCTCTTTAACTGTAGATGAAGATGGGGGTATATATCCAATACTATGTTTTTGTAAAATTCTCCCATGTAAAGGTAGTTTTTTTTAAAACTATATGAGTGCCTGTATGAGTATTCAGTGATTTTGTGTACTACAGTTGACCAAAAAGTTGTTTATATTTCTTGTAGGAATTACAAAACCATATAGATGTAATCAGAGACATGTGACCAATAAGAAAATCTTATTTGTATCCAAAAAAAAAAAAATCATTAGGAAACCATTCTAACATATACAAATTTGTCTGTTCTGGGCCTGACATTTTAGGGGTGAAATACATATAAAAATGTATTTTATTAAATCATAAAAAAATGTTGAGATGGCATGGTTTCTCATAGTTTAACATGTCCTCTATGACTCAGTGTTCAGATTTAATAATTAAATTTGTATTAAGAAAAAAATATATAAATCTAATTATTAAATCTGAACACATAATGAGGGCCATCTCAGCATTTTTTATGACTGAATAAAAAACATTTTTATTTGATAGTGGAAATGAAAATGTACGTTTCTGGTAGAATGTCCCATATAGGCTCCGATCTACAGCTTCCTTGTAATGTTTTATTTGTACTTCAGCTTTATCCACAAGTTTCCGAGGGGCGCTACTGTAAAAAAGAACGTGGTATATTGTATGGAAAATTAAATATTTGCCATACGCAATTAATTTGTGGGCGCATTATTCCTCTACTACATCATATTGTACTGGAATTTATTGACACTGTAGGCTACATTAATTTATCAGAGTTATGTATTCGACAAATAAACACACGGCTAGGGGTCATTCTATAATTAGGGGTACATGTCACATCCATGGACTCTACTATCATTTTTACTAATTTTCACTAACTTTTCACTTCAAACAAGGATCACTTTTATATCAGGGGGCCTTTCTAATTTATTAAATATAAAAATCCAATAGATCCCATCTTTTTTTTTTGTAAAAATGGCATATTCTGTGCTGGAATTGGCTGTTTTTGTGCTGTCCGAATTAATAAATGTGAGGTTTTGCTCTTCAGATTAGGTCTAAAATACATGTTTATGTATACATTTCTTATAAATATGTGTCCAAAATATTAATTAAATTATGAGAAAGGTATTTTTAAAAATATTTTGCTTATGCATCTACATTAAAGCATCCATTTTGTGTATGTCCGAGAAATTACTGTCAGCTGTGTTACTCCCTATAAATCTCCCTATAAATCAGCAATGGTTTGTTCCAAAGTCACATTTCCAACATCACGGATGTATATTCCTTTTTTGGGATCGAATCTTGAAGACAGTGTGATAATTCATAACTTCTCCTCTTCAGTATTTTATTTATATTGTTGTCTACACAGAGAGTAGATTAATTCACTGTCAACTGTGTTATCAACAATTTCCGGCGAACTTGTGTCACATGTTATATTTATGAACATGTAGAGAAATAACATAAAAATATAAGTTAATCAAGGTCATATGCTAACTATTCCAATGTCTGCAGTTTGCACAAGGCCCTAAAAGTGGCCGAAATGTCAGCTGTGTTACCTGTCAACTGTGTTACCCATCAGCTGTAACACAGTTGACAAGGACTAACATGGTTGAATTTGTTGGCAATTTGTTGTTACTTTATGCTCACGCTGAGTGTTGTGGATAAATAAAAAAATATATATATATATTGTCATTAAACAGAAAACCATGATTTGCATTAGAATGGATAAACTGATTGAATTACTGCAACACTTTATATGAACTCAGTATTATATACATTTTATATTCACATTTGTCAAGGACATAATAATAATAATATAAAGCATTCACAATTCCTCATGATTGACCTATAAAATATAATAGATTTGACATTTATTTATTTCTGCCTTCATATCTAGTCATGACTGATACATTGTTATTGTATTGTATTGTAAGTCCCTACAACTTGAAGTGTCATGATGCATTATAAAACTTAATTTACCTTTAGAATAATACATTATTATTATTATTATTATTATTATTGTATTATATTATATTGTGTGTGCATTTAAAATGCTGTGTAGATTCTGTGTACATTACTGTATACTATATATTACAATGATTTTGATCTTTTTATACATTAACTCTGATTAATTGCTTTTACTTGCATTTGTTGATGAAGTTTTTATTCTAAAAAAATGTTTTCTATTGTTCTTCTAATCTGTGTCCCGTCAACTGTGTTATTTTTCTGTCAACTGTGTTACTCCTGTCAACTGTGTTATGTGTGGTTTTTATGGCATATTTTTATTTAAATATGAACTTAACCATCAGAAAAAAAGATGGGAATATGTCTGAACATGTCTTTGGTAAGGATGGTGAATAACAATAAATACAGCATACTGTGGATTTATGTTGAAAAACTTGTCATCACTCATGATAGCATTCCACAGAATGCCCATTATGAAGCACCAAATTTGTATTTTCAAACCAGTTAGAGAGATAACCTCAAAAACTCTGGTGAATAGACTCAAAAACCTTTAAACAAATGTGTTTTCAGACATGTGGTACCTCATTCATGTTTCATTTGACACAGCATTTGTCCGTAACACAGTTGACAGAATAATGAACCAAATGTGAACAATTTTACTTTTAACTGTTCATTCTGTCTACCTACCAGTGTGAGAATAACAGGCATGATGTTAGCCTACCTTCCTTCTTGACAGCCTCCTTCCTCAACGTCCCTTTTTCCAACTCTGCTGGGAAAAACGGTTTTCTATATTTAATATTTGTAGACTATGTTTCATAGAATCCACTAAAACAGGGGTGCCCACACTTTTTTATGTCATGATCTACTTTTAAAAGGATCAACTCAACCAGATCTACCAACAAAAGCACACAGTTTAATTAAAAAAAATACACTTCAGATGCTAGCTTAAAAATTTCACGCTCTGGGCCCGGTTGCATGAAAGCCCTTAAGCTAAGAAATTCCTTAGTTATAAGGTTAAGGGTACCCTTAATGAAACTTGGGTAGCAAGAAAAAATCTAAGGGTCAATTTAAGGAACTTTAAGGCTGTCATTAAGTATTTCCCTTAATGTAATATTTTATATAGTAATGCATTCAGTCATAGCGTAATATTTTTTAGTAGAAAAATTGTGAAAGTTACAATCTATCAGCAATTGAATTCAGGTTACGCAATCTTTAAACAGCAGGTGGTGCTGTCTGAAAAACGATAGGTCTGGAAGTGCTGGTCTGAGCGTGCAGTTGGGCCTCCGGGCCTGCAGCTTCACCCTACTCAACCTCCCGCTCTCGCTCTTGAAACAATACGGAAGTGACTGAAGCAGCAGTTCATCAAGTGGCCGCTTGAGTCTGGCTGCAAAAGGGAGCAAATCCCTATAGACTCTTGTGTTAAAATGTTCAAATTTATAACAGATAAAAACATGTTTACAGCTTGGTACAAAAAGTGGTTTTGGTTTTTACAGCTAGTTTTGCCCTTCATGACAACTCTGAGGGGGGTGAATTTTTTTCTAAGTCACCTGTTTAAATTATATTAAGCATTAAAATTCTGCATAATTAAGGGCGTGGCCACTTGAGTGACAGGTGTCAGGCAGCTGTCACATTACCTCAGCTTATTCCAGCAGTTGAACTTGGCATCTCAGCCGTGTTATTGCGTTTGTTTTTTCTTAGGGTGTTACTTTATCAGGATTATTTTAATAAATTGGCATGGTTTCAGCAACCAGACATCTTAGCTCCACCCACGTCCCATCTCTTTGTCCATTTTCTATTTTCCTGGAGTGACGCGCTTCCAAAATGGCGACGACAGGCCCCGCCCAACTTTTGCTTCAAAAACGCTCTTCAGAACACACTGCCTGGTTCATCTTATACCAACCTACAGGCAAAAACTTAAATCTGCTAAACCTGTAGTAAAGACTGTAAAAAGATGGACCACCGAAACAGAGCGGGCCTTACAAGCCTGTTTCGAATGGACTGATTGGAGTGTTTTTGAAGCTGCTGCCACCAATCTGGACGAGCTCACAGAGACTGTAACCTCATACATCAGTTTCTGTGAAGATATGTGCATTCCTACCAGGACTTATTTAACCTACAATAATGACAAACCATGGTTCAATGCAAAACTCAGACAGCTCCGTCAGGCCAAAGAAGATGCTTACAGGAATGGGGACAAAGTCTTGTATAAACAGGCCAAATACACACTGGAAAAGGAGATCAAAGCGGCAAAGAGGAATTATTCTGAAAAATTAAGGAACCAATTCTATTCCCATGACTCTTCATCAGTGTGGAAAGGTCTGAAGGACATCACTGGCTACAAGTCACCATCCCCCAGCACTGTGGCTAATCAACATCTGGCAGACGAACTGAATGAGTTCTATTGTAGATTTGAAAAAACACCATTTACACCTTCAACAAACCCCCCTCCCCCTCACCCCTCCTTTACAAATCAGCGAAGAAGACGTCCGCAAAGTCTTCAAAAAGAACAAAAGGAAAAAGGCCCAGACGGTGTGACACCAGCCTGCCTGAAAACCTGTGCTGATCAGCTGGCCCCCATATTTCAACTAATCTTCAATAAATCACTAGCGTTGTGCGAAGTCCCTGCCTGCTTCAAACGCTCCACCATGTAAGGATCCTGTTTGTGGACTTCAGCTCAGCCTTTAACACTATCATCCCAAACCTCCTCCTGCCCAAACTAACTCAGCTCTCTGTGCCAACCTCTGTCTGTCAGTGGATTACCAGCTTCCTGACAGACAGACAGCAGCTAGTGAGGCTGGGAAAATTCTCATCCAGCACCCGCACCATCAGCACTGGCGCTCCTCAGCGTTGTGTTCTCTCCCCACTGCTCTTCTCCTTGTACACCAACGACTGCATCTCTAAAGACCCCTCTGTCAAGCTCCTGAAGTTTGCAGATGACACCACACTCATCGGTCTCATTCAGAACGGTGATGAGTCTGCTTACAGACAGGAGGTTAAAGAGCTGGCTGTCTGTTGCAGTCACAACAACCTGGAGCTCAACACGCTCAAAACAGTGGAGATGATCGTGGACTTCAGGAGGAAGCCCCCTGCTCTCCCCCCACTCACCATCATGAACAGCACTGTAAAAACAGTGGAGTCATTCAGGTTCCTAGGCAACAACATTTCTCAGGACCTGAAGTGGGACATTCACATTGACTCCATTGTGAAAAAGGCCCAGCAGAGGCTGTACTTCCTCCGTCAACTGAGGAAATTCAACCTGCCACAAGACCTGCTGAAACAGTTCTACTCTGCCATCATCGAATCCATCCTGTGCACTTCAATTACTGTCTGGTTCAGCTCAGCTACCAGTTCTGACCTCAGAAGAATAGTCCGGTGTGCTGAGCGAATCATTGGTACAACCCTCCCCACTCTTCAAGATCTGTACCTGTCCAGAGTGCGCAAAAGGGCTAGTAAAATCACTCTGGACCCCTCACATCCCGTACATTCGCTCTTTGAACTGTTGCCATCTGGCCGACGCTACAGAGCCCTGAGCACCAGAACGACCAGGCACAGAAACAGCTTCTTCCCTCAAGCAATCCATCTCATGAACACTTGAAAAATAACATGGAACAACAATATTATACATTCATTCATTTATTTATTTAATACACATACTTGTTTACATTTCTCATTCCTAATTTGCACCTGTACATAATAAATTGTTTACATTTGTCTATTTTAGTTTATTTAAATTGTATATTGAGTATTTGCGTTTTTGCACTTTTTCTGTATATTTGTATCTGTGTGTCTTTTCTTGTCATTGTCATTCTGTTGCACTGTGGAGCTTCTGTCACTAAAACAAATTCCTAGTATGTGCAAACATACCTGGCAATAAAGCTCATTCTGATTCTGATTCTGAGAAAACTACGGGTGACATCACTGACACTACGTCCATGTTTTTTACAGTCCATGTTGGACACACCTTATTGAATATTTGTTGTTAGGCATATAGCATAATAATATATTTTGCATTTATGCAAAATACTGGAGCAAAACCTGATAGACCAGATATTTCACTGCATTCCTGGACACGCATTTTGCTGTAGCTGTAATTCATAGGCAGGGATTATGCTAATTGTGAATGATCGTGCATGTGCGTCCTATTTACAAATGATTGGATTTCATTAGCATACACATGTTTAGCATACAAATCGGACTTGGTTCGGTTTGTGAAGCGTTTGTGAATCTGTAGGAGAGTTTTCCTGAAGGACTGTTTTACGTGTAAATTACTCAGAATTTACTCATATATTTATGCAAGTTTCATGAATGGCATCTGCCGTTGCTAAGCAACCATGACCAGCGCTCTCCGGGAAGATGTAAAAGTATCAGCAAAGGGTAAATGTATTGTGTATAAACAAAGTCCCTTTAAGGCAAGCCATTCCACTCGGCGGCCATCTTTGAAACGCCTCTCGGGCATGCAAGTGCAGCTCCTATCTCTTTGAATGGGGAAACATCAAATTCTCCAAAACTGTTCACCAAGTTTATGATTAAATTTCATATTTGAAATCACTAATGAAATCTGACAAGAACCGCTTTATAAATATGGTCCCTTGTGCTCCAATACTGTTAAAAAAATGCTTATTTTTTCAGGCTAGATCAGCCAGTGCGCATGCGCAGTACTGAGCCCGTGTCTTAGAATGCTGATTGTTTCTATAGCAACCGAGACTTCTAACGGCATCTCCAGTGACACACTGACTTTACCAATCAACGATTGGCTCTTTCATTAAGAAGGTGGGGCTTTGCATCTATAATGAGCGTTGCATTTTTCCCCATTCAAAACTACAACAGTGACACGTCTTGGGTATTCTATAGTCTTTGGTAAAAATCAATGTTGTTATGGGAAAGAATGAAGCTGATTAGTTTGTTCTTGTCACATGACCTGCGGTGCGCTTGCAGCATTTTAAAAAGTTGCAATGTTTTTATTTCAATGCAGCGCGGACGCGCCTTTAAAAACAAGTGCTCTGCACCGCTTGCTTCCATTATGAGTGCACATACCATGCGTCTATATTTGAAATAACGAACTTCAGCGAGCAAAAGACGTGAAATGGAATGGCCCCTAAATATTCTTTTTGAAAGCACCCTTAGTAATGTCAAACATTTTACTTTTGTGGTAAAAATAAGTAATAAGCCACCTCAACTGTTTCATCATCAGGCATGGGCTCGAATTGGTAAGGTAACATCGATACCATCTTTTCTATGTGTTTACAAGTCTCCAAGGCTGTCATTACGTTATGACAACGGGCGGTTAGTTATGCGCTGTATGCGGTAGACCAATCATAAAGGACTGTGCCATCTGACCAATCACAGAAAGGAGGGGTTTCTTCGAACTGCTTTGCACGAGTTGTTTACGAATCATTTAGAAATTCTGTAAAAGTTTTTTGACCTTGCATACATAAACCTGCTTTAGGAGACTCATAAAACAATATTAGCAACCTTAAAAAGGGAATAATGGGGGCACTTTAATGCATTGTTTTTCCTTCTAAAGCATCAGTGAACGTTTAAACCTTCTATAATAGTTGAATATGAGTCCCTCATTTGTCAACAGTATAAACAGATGGATCTTAAAATCATAAGGGTTCAAATACACAAAATATTTCTGAAGAACAGCAGGTAGCAGGGGTGGCACTAGGGGTGGGCAAAGGGGGCGAGGGAGTTATCTTGAACAATAAAATCATTTCTATTAAACCAGCACTTAAAAACCAAAATGCAGCTGCTTCAGGGCCCATATTTATTCACAGAACATCTTAAGGTTAAAAGTAGCTCATAACTTGCTGATTTAGTAGAAAATCATAAAAGCAATGGGCGTATCAGTCCTGAATGTAAAAATCTTTGCTGTAAGAGTATTTCATGTTTAGTGCTAAAACTAGCTCCTAAACCTGCAAAATGTTAGGAGTAGTAAAGAGGACTACTAAGACCAAATCCCAACTTTTAAGAAACACTCACGCATTTATTTGCACACATATGGGTCATTCGATAATTGTGGGTTTATCTGATGTCTGTTAAGTATATTTCTTATATATTTTCATCAATATAAAGTCCCGATGACCAATTTTCTAGTACACAATTATATTTTTCCCAGTCACACAACTATATGTTTTTATTAGGGCTGTCAAACGATTAATCACGATTAATCGCATCCAAAATAAAAGTTTATGTTTACATACTATATGTGTGTTTACTTTGTATATTTATTATGTACATATAAATATGCACACATACATGTATATATTAAAACAAAATATTTATATGTATATATATATTTATACCTGTGTACAATTTAGATTATAAATAAATATAAATATTTTAGATGTAAATCTAAAATATTTTCCCTTAATATATACATGAATGTGTTTGTATTTATACATACATAATAAATATACACAGTGCACAAATATATAGTATGTAAACAAACTTTTATTTTGGATGCAATTAATCGTGATTAATCATTTGACAGCACTAGTTTTTATTCAAGAATTATGTTTATATCACATGCTATTCAGTTGTCCGGTTTTGTAAAGTTGCTCATTCTACTCTGCATTTAAGCATGAAAATTACCTCAAATATAAATTACTTTCATAGTTGTGCCTTCAATTAGATTAGGTTATCAGAACATTTGGGTGTGCTCTTGAAAAATAAATGTTTATTGTGATATAACTGTGTTTACTGAACTGTTGTAAAAAACAGATTTTTGGAGAAAAAAATATAGCACACCCCTAAGTCCTGCACCACTGTATTTTTGGCTAATTACTGCAAAACCTCTTGCTTAAGTGTCAAAGCTTAATTTTAATGCAGTGATGCAAGTATTTAGCTTACCTCTATGCTTGTGAAGGTTTAATGTCGAGATTTTATAAGCTGCTAGTTTGGTCCCCCTAGGCAACCACAGCTTACACTGCATAATAGAGCTTTGCAATAGAGTTTCATTTTTTAGCGCCAGTTTGTTCTCTTGCCCAATATTTACTGCAATAATTTTGAGGGTGCGATTTATTTATTGTTTACTCAGTAATTAATGTGTTTTAAAATGTTTTTATGTTTGTCTACAGTTTTTGAAATTTACTTTAAACAGCAGAAGTACATAAAAAAGCTACTCAATTACAGTAAAGCAAGTAAATGTAATTAGATACCTTCCACCTCTGATCAAGGGACACAATTATCAGTCTAGACACTAGCCTTGCCCAACTTCAACTGGTAGAGGACAGAGACAAAATGCCAAAAGGATTTTTCAAAGAAGGTCCTACAATACTTGTGTGGGACAATATTGATTCTGGGGAGGAGACACTGTCTGATCATGGAATTACCCACCACATAAATGGGATTATGCTGCAAGTTCTTTGCAAAGTTGAAACTGTATTAACAACAAACAGACAACCACTAAAGAAGGGAGTTTCCTCATTCAAAGCTGAACTTGCATATGTTTTTATAAAGACCATAGATGCTGAGAGATGCACAATCTCAAGCTGGACAGGTTTCCATGCACTGATTCAAGGTGATAGCATTCTGCAAAAGTCAGCACTGTATTATCTTCCAGACATTGAGGCTTCACCAACAAAGATGTTGACAGCAAACACAATTCTAGAGTGTATGTCCAAACTGCTGATCAGCTAAAACTGGACCATATACCATTTTTTTTTTAGAATATTTCCCAAGTGATGTTTAACAGAGCAAGAGAATGTTTTCAAATTATTTCCTATTAATTTTTTTCTTCTAGAGAAAGTCTAAATTTTTGTAGTTGCTTGAATAAAATAATAAAAATAAAAAACTGATAAGGTCAATATTATTAGCCCCCTTAAGAAATTATTAGTTTTATTAGCTATAGAACAAACCACTGTTGTCCAATGACTTGCCAAATTAGCCTAATTTGCCTGATTAACCTAATTAACCTAGTTAAGCCTTTAAATTGCTCTTTAAGCTGAGGATTAGTATCTTGCGAAACAACTAGTAAAATAATATGCACTGTCATCATGGCAAAGACAAAAGAAATTAGTTTGGACCTGAGAGAAAGAATTGTTAATGCTCATAAAGATGGAGAAGGATACACACGTTTATCAAAGCGTTTTCAAGTGTCAAGAACTGCAGTGAGATGCATTATCAAGAAGTTTAAAGAGACCAACACAGTGGAGAACAAGACAGGCAGAGGCAGGAAGCGAAAAGAAAACTAGTGAGAGAGGTTTCTAAAGACAGTCACTAGAGCCCTGCACAGGAATGAACTGCGAGGTTGCCGACCAAGAAAGACTCCACTTCTGAATAAGAGACACCTCCAAGCTAGAATGAAGTTTGCTTGAAGGACAACCTGGGGGAATGTGATGCAGACTAGAAACATGTCCTTTGGTCAGATGAGACAAAACTAGAGCTTTTTGGCCATAGAGATGTTGCCTATGTTTGGAGAAAGAAGGGAGAGGCATTCAATCCCAAGAACAGCGTTCCCACAGTGAAACATGGTGGTGGGTGTATAATGCTGTGGGGATGTTTCAGTGCGTTTGGAACTGGGAATCTCATCAGGGTTGGAGGAAACATGAAAAAGAAAGACTATAAGAAGATTTTGAAAGACCTCAGACAGTCTGCAAGAAAGCTTGGTTTGGGTCGACATTTTGTCTTGCAGCATGATAACAACCCAAAGCATACCTCACTTCTGGTGAAGAAATACCTCCAAATGAGCAAAGTGAGTGTACTTGACTGGCCTGCACAAAGCCCAGACTTGAATCCAATAGAAAATCTGTGGGGCACACTAAAGTCCAGAGTTTGTGCCAGAAGACCAACAAATCTGGAGGAGCTTGAGAGATTTGCTACAGAAGAATGGGCTGTCATTCCTTGGAAGAAATGCTTGAAACTTGTTGAGAACTACAGCAAACGACTAAAGGCTGTTATCAAGCAAAAGGGATACACTATTGACTATTAACATCAGAGGGCTAATAATTTTGACCAGTAGACTTTTTAGAATTCTTGGTTATACATTTATTTAGATTTGTATTACAAACCCTAAAAGCTTCCTGAATAAAGTATTGTGTTTAAAAATGCTGTGTTGATAAAATCGTCTTTCTGTTAAACAACACTTGGGAGGTATATTTTATAAGGGGCTAATGATTTTTTCTTCAACTGTAGTGTTGATTTTTGATATTTTTACTATATATGCCAAAGCTCAGCAAATCCGCTGAAAAGATGATCATTTAACTCAGCGTATAGTGATTAGACTAGGTGAATTTCACACATGCATGTCCTACTGGGGCATTCTAGGAAAAAGATTTGGAGACGCAAGACTACAAGACATACTCATTGAGTCCGAAGTTGTGTCCCCAGAATCCATCAATCGAGTGATCAGTGGTCATCACTACAACGGCAGCGACTTTTGGCCACCAGAAGACTGAGATGAGTATATGAATGTCATCAATGAGATCAAATGTGCATTCCAGGACAGAACAATGGATGTTTTGTGTGCAAATGTGAAATTTGACAAAATGTGCTCAAAATATGTAGACTTTGTGGAAAGAAGTAGCGCAGAAAACCCAACATTTGCCTTCTAGAGTTCATACATTGACATGGCAGCTTCACCTTTCATCGGACTGGCAGCTTCACCTTTCAACAGTATGCTTGCTGATGGCATGGTTTTTTGAGTATGACCATGTAAATTATGCTAGGTATTTACCTTCATACTGTCTGGAAATGGTCAGTTTGCCCTTCATGCCACAGTGAGCTCAGTGTTAAAGGCCAGTGGACAGTCCAACATCAAAGCATCAATGGATTGGCCTTGATTGCTTGTGATCAGGCCACTGAGCAAACATGCAACAGAGATTCCAAGACAAAGGGTGGTTTGACAGGGTTAACACAGAATTGAGCTGCAGTACATCGCTGGATATTGTCTCAACATTAAAGGGCTGCCAGAGCAAGACAATGTGAGGCAATGGCAGGTAAATGTCCTGATAACGAAAAGACCTTGAGAGCACACAAATTCATTCTGATGAAAAAGCTGTGACCAGAATAATTTCGTCCCTAGATTCCAAGCTGAAGCCTTTTGATGCACACAGAAATGGCATTGTGTGCCTTAGCTCTAGGACAGTCGCAGCTGAAGAAATCATGAGGGATTTGGGATTTATCTGGCAGCAATATCACCCCATAGCCCAAGACTGAAGCTAAGCAGGGCTGAGCCTGGTTAGTACCTAGATGGGAGACCTCCTGGGAAAGCTCTAGAAAAGGAGGAAAACGCTGTCAAAGAGTTTATGGACCAAAGATTGTGAACAGTGAAATGTATTGCACTGTAATTAAACCCGTTGAGTTTTAGCCGACTAAATTTATTGTATATTTAGTCGACTAAAATCTTATGATATTTCGTTGACTAAAACTAGACTAAAACTAGACTAAAACTAAAAACAATTCAGATGACTAAAATTTGACTAAAACTAAATGGCATTTTAGTCAAAAGACTATGACTAAAACTAAATCAAAATTTGCTGTCAAAATTAACACTGGTCCTGTCTGGTCTGCACTCCACCAGAGGTCGCCGTACCATCGTATTGACATTCAGACCACACCACACCCCGGACTACATTTACCATGTTCCCTTTCCCACTTTGCCCTTTCACCCTTAGCCAATCAGACGCCATATAAATACCAGGCCATTTCCACTACACTCTTGCCGAGTATTGATTAGCGTTAGTGTAATTACAAAGCGTTCCCTTGTCTTGTTTCCTTGTTTACCCTGTCTTGCCTTCATTTATTGATTCCCCGCCTGGTTTTCTCATCTTTGCCTGCCCTTTGCCGCCTGCCCTTGACTTATCGCCTGCCCAGACTACTCTTCGTCTTGCCGTTTTGGACTCTGTTTGCCTCTCGATTGAACTTTGGACTGTCTATTTGTATTACCCATTGCTTCGCCCCTTGGATAACCAGCATGTCCTCCAACTTATACGCCCAATGTAAGTCATTTTCACAAATCCTTAAAATACGTCTCCATAGCGCGTATCCAACAATTGCTCCCCTATCAGCAACAGGTATCCAATGCACTTTCAGGATTACCTACAAGACAACCACTGGCACTGCACCAGAATACCTAAACTGTCTAATCCAACCTTATGTCCCCTCCAGAAGCTTGCGTTCTGCAAATGAACGACGCCTTGTGGTGCCATCCCAAAGAGGCTCAAAATCACTTTCACGTACCTTTTTGTGTACTGTTCCCAGCTGGTGGAATGACCTACCCATCTCAATTCGATCAGCTGAGTCATTGGCCATCTTCAAAAAACGTCTGAAAACCCATCTTTTTCGGCAGAACTTGACCAATTGACACTAGCTCTTTCCTACTCTTTTCAGTTTTCTATATTTATAAAAAAAAAAAAAAAAAAAAAACCTTGCAAGACTTATCGTGTTTATCTAACTGAAATTTGCCACAGCACTTATACACTGTCGCTCTCTTGTTGCTCTGATTGCTTCTATTGTAAGTCGCTTTGGATAAAAGCGTCTGCTAAATGACTAAATGTAAATGTAATGTAAATGATATCGACCCTCACCTGTCTGGATTACTCTTGTGTTTTGCCCTCAATATACCTGTTGATGTTGCTCGACCCCTCGCCTGTCTTTGACTATGTCTGTGTTTCATTTCAATAAAAGCTTGCATATGGATCCGCCTGTCTCACATCCTCATCACTACATAACAGGCCATACAAGAAACCAGCAGCTCAGGAAGGACCAGCTTAGGACCAGCACATGACCATCTAAGGACCAGCTTAAACCAGCATCCCAACATCAAAACCTACCTAAACAGCATATGCAGTTTTTTTTTTTTCAACAGGGAGGTGAAATATTAGGCTAATATCTCAATTAATACTGCTTGTACGTATCTTTACCACCTATTAACTTTAGTTTGTCAACATATTGTGCCCTTTCCTGCTTACTAAGTCTCTATATACTTTTACATGTTTATTTTCGTAGTATAAATTAGAAGCACCATGTATTCAGTAGTACATTAGCCATGCAATCTGTGCACCCAAGTTCAAGTTCAGCATTCACATTATCCAAGCGAACTAAAATGTTATCATATTTAGTTTATATTGCATGTGGATCTGTTTCTATATTAAAAATGGCTCATTACAATCGACAATACATGTTGAAAAATGAAAACACAGATACCTTTAGCATCAATTGGTGATGCCATTGCTATCCACCTTATTTTTCCGGTAAGAGTAGGCACGGCCATTTGCAAATTGAATGTGTCTGGCTTCCGGTGTCATCAGGTTCCAGTTATTTTTAGCTGTACAAAACAGCTAGTTTTGCTGCTTTCTGTTGCATACTGGTGTATCTTACCATATTATTTAAAAAATGCATTATCTTAATTATGAACACACCAGTTTGTAATGTGAACAGTTTTACTTTTACTGCACTTTGTTATTAGAGGTCTAAGCGCATATTGAAATTGTTAGAATGGTCACGGATAAGCGATCTCAGTGTAAAACTGATCGTGCAGACCAAAGCGTAAGTCGTAGAGATTTGAAACTTGGAGGGATGGTAGTACTCACACCGCCTACATCATGACCAAGGCTCACCCCAATCGGCCTGATGGGGGGCACTACAGCGATCAAAAGTATGAAATGACTCATAACTCCTAAACCCTTGGAATCCTTGGCTTATGGCGGACAAATCACATGCAGATTCGAAAATGGCCACAATTTTTTGGGGTATTTCACATTTAAAAGAAAAAAAAAAAACTACTTTGTGAACTAGTCCTAGGTTTTTTGCCCGATCGGAACCAAACCAGCACAGAAAGATTCTATGGAGAGTGAATATCAAAAATTATCAAAAAAAGTTGAACTTTTGACTCACAAAGGGACACCAAAATGTTTGAAATGGGCATGTTAGAGCTCAATCTGAGGTCACATGAAAAAAAATAAAATAATGGAGCTCGGCCAAATTATGGCGCTATAAGCATAAAACATAAAAATGACTATAACTGCACAACCATTTGTCCCATCAACATGCAAATCAGTGTGCACGGTCTTGGAAGTGCCACAAGTGCCAAAAAACATAGCCCCAATTGGCCGACAAAGTTTGAGCCCGTGTTAGACAAGGTTAATGGAGGCCAATTAAAACAACACTTGGTGGGCCTGTTCGACTCATGGCCCCAAAGGTCTGAGAGACATTTGGAAGAAATCGCACACTGGGGGGTATTTTCCAAGGATTTTTTTTTCGCACATATGCACAATATTTGTATCATACGATAGAACTCCTCATCCTGGATAACTTTGCCTCTAGAACCACTGCTGTCAATCAAATCCTTTGTTAAATGTTTGAGAAGAGGTAATACACCTACTTGTGCGAACTAGTCCTAGGTTTTTTGCCCGATCGGAACCAAAAAAGTGCAGAAAGAGAGTGAATATAAAAAATTCTCAAAAAAAAGTTTAACTTTCGACTCACCATCACAAAGGGATGCCAAAACCTTTGAAAGGGGCAGGGCCACATTTAGTAAAATGCCTATAACTCTTGAATGGAATGAGATATCTCTGCCAAACTCAGAACACTTATGAAAAAACATTAAAAAATCATGTAGCTTGGCCACTTGGTGATACTTTAAGCATAAAACATAAAAATGCCTATAACTGCACAACCATTTGTCCTATCAACATGTCCTATCTTGGAAGTGCCACAAGTGCCAAAAAACATAGCCACCACTGGCCGACAAAGTTTGAGTACCTGTTAGACAAGGTTAACGGAGGCCAGTTGAAACAAAACTTGGTGGGCCTGTTCAACCCATGACCCCAAAGGTCTGAGAGAAGTTTGGAAGAAATTGAACTCCTCATTCTGGATAACTTTGCCTCTAAAACCACTGCTGTCAATCGAATCCTTTGTTAAATGTTTGAGAAGACACCTACACCTACTTTTGCAAACTAGTCCTAGGTTTTTCATTCAATCTGGAAAAAAAAACACTGCAAGACAATACTCTGGACTCTCTAGGTCAATAATTATCAAAAAGAAAAGGGGCCTGTCCAAATGTATCCAAAATCCTATAAAGCCTAAAGGAAAACTCAAAACTTCACAAAACCTGCACATGCAGCAGGTGATTCTACACAAGCATGCAAAGTTTTAAGGGGTTAAGACCACAGTTGGCACTATAACAGTCATAACCATTAAAAACACACAACATTTATATGTTAAATTACCTGGTTTTACCAAAAATGCTTCTTAAATTATTGATTTATGTGGTTACAAGCTTGCTAAATAATGTCTTTTTAAATTTGTGCTTAAATGCCTTAAAAGCGCTTGAACCCCAAGAATTCTTCTCGTTATTTCTCTACAGCGCCTAATGAACCTGAAGTCCACACTCTGACAGAAAACAGCTTACTTCCACATTGAAAAATAAGGTGGATTTTATGTGGATGCTGCAACTAAGAGTAATTTCTAACCTTAATGTGCGAAGCTTCCCATGTCATTCGCCTTCAGTTCTTTTAGCTGCAGAAAAACATTATGTTATGCTGTTTGATATTACAAACTCGTATGTGCTATCATATTATTTTAATTTGTTGTCCTAATCCTGAACACATCGGTTTGTAGCACAAAAATCGGTTTGCCAGCTGCAGCACTTTATTGTTCTAGCACATTTACAGAAAATAGCTTAATTCATTGTGCAAAATAAGGTGGATACATAAGCTGACGACTTTCTGTTCATGAATATAAACGGATATATCATTTTCTCAAAAAATACAAATACAACAGAGCAACTGACTCTTTATTGGCACAACAGTGTAGTTTATAAAAGTGACAACAGTTTGCACAGAAACACGGTCCAGGACTGATTTTAAACAATAAAATACAATTCTGACACTCATATAAATACATAAGTAAAATGCAGGCTAGTCAGGTCTTTTTCTGCCTCAGGCATGTAAACTAAACTGCAGGTGATTTACAGGAAGTGCAACACTTGTTTTCTTTTCACTTGTTCATTACTATGCCAGCTAACAAAGTATGTTCCAAGAAAACTGAAATTGAAAACAAAATTGCTCAAAAATTTTCATCAGTCTAAGAGAATGTTCTATTTTAATATTTCACAAACATTATAGGAACGTTACTTTTGAATGTTCTAAAAACAAGTAATAACTTTTAAAAATATTGAAATGTTAAAATGTAAAATGTTGAAATGTTAAAAGCAACCGAATCCCAGCATAACTTGTTTGCTAAACTGTAAATCTGTTGAGTTACTTTTGTATGCTCCGGCTCTGCTTCATCAAAAACCTAAGAACTACATAATATAATAAACATCTAAATTATTTTAGTATCCAGTTCCAACTAATATTACTTCATGGGTACAAATTTAATTTCATGTAAAAAAGATTTTGAAATGGATACTGAAGGAAAAGACAAAGTCAAAACCAGTCAACATACATGTGAACTTCTTCAAAAAATGTTTTTTAAATATATATTTTTTAAATACAGTGAACAGTAAAGCTCAGATTTAAGTTTAGTTAACCTGTTTGGTTACTAAATAATCCTCATTCTTTCATTTTTTCCACCACAGACAGACAAAAAAATGAAAAGGTAATTGCTACTTTTTGGTATCTCGCAATTCTGACCTTATATCTTGCAAATCTGTTTCTCTCACAATTCTGACTTCTTTCTTTGAATTTTGATGAAAAAAAAAAAAAAAAAAAAACAAGTCAGAATTGTGAGAAACTAAATTGTAATAATAAAAAAAAACTGTAAAAAAACAAAAATCATGATTTTTTCATTCTGAAAAAAATAAATAAAATAAAATAAAATAAAATAATGTGACATATACACTACCAGTCAAAAGATTTTTTATGTTTTTAAAGAAGCCTCTTCTGCTAACCAAGCCTGCATTTATTTGATCCAAAGCACAACAAAAACAGTAAAATCTTGAAATATTTTAACTATTTAAAATAACTGCTTTCTATTTAAATATATATTAAAATGTAATTTATTCCTGTGATTTCAAAGCTGAATTTTTAGCATCATTACATTACTCCAGTCTTCAGTGTCACACGATCCTTCAGAAATCATTCTAATATGATGATTAGCTGTTTTTTATCATTAACATAAACATATTATTATTATTATCAATATTTAAAACAGTTGAGTACTGAGTTCATGATTCTTTGATGAAAAGAAAGACCCAAAGATCAGCATTTATCTGAAATCAAAAGCTCTTTTTAACACTATACACTTCAAAAGTATAGTTACAGCATGGAAATTAACACTTTTATTCAGCAAGGATGCTTTAAATTGATCAAAAGTGATGATAAAGGCATTTATAATGTTGCAAAAGATTTCCATTTCAGATAAATGCTGTTCTTTCTATTCATCAAAGAAACATTAAAACAAAAATCTACTCATCAGTTTTCAACATAATTATAATAATAAAAATTGTTTGAGTAGCAAATCTGAATAGAATGATTTCTGAAGGATTATGTGACTGGAGTAGTGATGCTAAAAATTCAGCTTCAAATCACAGGAATAAATGACATTTTAAAATATATTCAAATAGAAATCAGTTATTTTAATTAGTAAAAATATTTCAAAATTTTACTGTTTTTCTGTACTTTGGATTACATAGGCTTGTCAAACTTTTGTCTGGTAGTGTAGACTCTATAGAATTTTGAGAAAAAGGTTTAAAGAGATTTAAAAAATAGGTCAGAACTGCAAGAAACCATCTAAATGGTGAGATGTAAAATCTGAATTGTGAGGGAAAAAAAAAAAAAATCTGAATTGTGACAAGTAATAATTATTCCACACCATATGAATGAGTAGATCCAAACCTTTGACTTGTAGAGTAAATGGCATATTTCGCCTGAAATGTTCCTTAGTATTTGATGCATTTCAAATGGTTCTTAAAAAAATGGTGGGCAATTTTCGCCTCTGAATCACTTTTTGGAGGATGCCTGAAGGAACTGTACTTGTTTGTGGGACTGTGTTTTTGGTGACCAATTTTAAGACCTTTGCAGGTGACAACTAATAAATCTCCAAGTCCATCAACGAAGAATTCTGTACATAGTTGGGGAAACAAGATGAAAACAGATTCTTATTTTTGTTGATCAAACACTGGACATAGACTGTTGACCATGGATCATAAATAAGCTCCATTCACATTTGTCAATTTCTGAGTCATAAACTATTAAGTCATTAACTAAAAAAGATTGTGTGTATTTGTCTGTATGACCTAAGCCTGGATACCATTAATCATTTCATGATAATGGATGAATATAAACGTATTGTTTCACTTTAGGCAGGTCTTTCTGGGATAGTTTAATAACAGACCTCATCCAAAATGAATCAGATGACTTCGTTTGATGTGAATGTTTTGAGGTCCACTTACCAGTGTGGGCCACTCTTTTGAGGAACGGGTCGAAACCGACCCTCCGCACAGCGTCCGTCCGACCCAGGAAGTAGTTGACGACTCCATCTGCGAAGAAGCAGCCGTCGAAACCTGGCAGGGGCGCGTGGGTACTATGGACTCGTGTGATGCAGCCGCCTTCCTCACTGATCCCTTCCTCATATTGCAACTTGAAGGAAAACTGATTTGTTTCTACCTGACCACCAACCTGACGAGGAGAGAAACATAAAAATAAGATCTTGTAAGATCTTTATTGGAAACAATCCATACTTCAGCGCAAGGGTGTAACTTTGATTTGAGAACTGGGGGGGGGGGGGGGGGGCACAAAATGGAGGATCATGAGCTTATAGAACGTTTAACCTTCAAACTGAAGTTCTTTTCACAAATTGAACATATAATAAAAGCAGTATAAATAACCCAAAAAATTAAACAACACAGTTCTTTCTTAAGTCGTATTAACTACTCTAAGTGTAGCCTACTTTTTCAAGCATGATACAGAGCTTTAGACAACTACACAACATATTATAGCCTACATACGTTATGTAGCCTAATTTGCGCGCATTTGGGAGTCGCTCTGAACGTGGGGTATTCAAATTGTTTTTGAATGCGCATTCGCGCTTTACTTTCGGTTTCGTTTTAACGGTCGCAGGAAACTGCGGTGCTGAACGTGCATTCTACAATACAAGAATTTTAAAAGTGGAGGGGACACAAACAGGATTTTGAAAAGTGAAAACTGTCCCCAGCGGAAATTACGCTCCTGCTTCAGTGAACTATAAACATTTAATGCACATGCACCTGTGAAACAATCCATGATTCACAGGTTTCAAGGTCCACTGAAGTGCCTTGAAACATGCAGCATTCTTCTACATGGTGACGTAATTTCAACTGAAACAGGAAAACAGGGCGAGCCATATTGAGCAGCCCCTCCCACTTTTTAAAGTAGCCAATAGCATTCTATTTATATATGTTTGGTAGCGCTGTTCGATTCCGAAATTTTTGGAATTCCGATTCCGTCCTGGTTCTGGAATCGATGGGATTCAATTCCAAGAATCGATTTCTCACTGTTGTTTTCGATTCTTTTCCGAGTCTTGTTTTTTAATTTGGAGTTACCTAATTTTGCAATGACTGCAGGAAATAAAGGTCATAGAAAGTAGCCATTTCATAATATGATGCTTCATTTGTGAACATTTCCATCCATTTCTGTAGCTCTGACTGATTTTAAATCGTCCTTTGGAATTGACTCTCGATTCCCAATGCCTCAGAATGGATTCCCAGCCATACTCTTTGGGCCAGAGCCGTTGAGCTCGGCAAAGCCACATTTGGCAGCTTATAACAGCCACAGTCTAATAAATTACACCCTAGATTCAATACTAAACTCTTACTAAAACAAAATTGTGGTCATAATCATGCTGAGGCTGTGTAGTTTAATACATGCAACTTGCACATATGATCTGCTCTGTGCGATCGTGTCTCTGGACCGGAGCCAAAGTCCGAAGTAAACCTCCAAAACCTCATTTGCCCTGACAGAAAGCATATTTACACTGCCTGAATAGTTCCCTATTGCCTACAGTGGGTAACGGAAAGTATTCAGACCCTCTTAAATTTTTCACTCTTTGTTATATTGCAGCCATTTGCTAAAATCATTTAAGTTAATTTTTTTCCTTAATGTACACACAGCACCCCATATTGACAGAAAAACACAGAATTGTTGACATTTTTGCAGATTTATTAAAAAAGAAAAACTGAAATATCACATGGTCCTAAGTATTCAGACCCTTTGCTGTGACACTCATATATTTAACTCAGGTGCTGTTCATTTCTTCTTATCATCCTTGAGATGGTTCTACACCTTCATTTGAGTCCAGCTGTGTTTGATTATACTGATTATGAGGTTAAAGGAACTGCCTGAAGAGCTCAGAGACAAAATTGTGGCAAGGCACAGATCTGGCCAAAAAAAATTCTGTTGCACTTAAGGTTCCTAAGAGCACAGTGGCCTCCATAATCCTTAAATGGAAGACGTTTGGGATGACCAGAACCCTTCCTAGTGCTGGCTGTCCGGCCAAACTAAGCTATCAGGGGAGAAGAGCCTTAGTGAGAGAGGTAAAGAAGAACCCAAAGATCACTGTGGCTGAGCTCCAGAGATGCAGTTGGGCAATGGGAGAAAGTTGTAGAAAGTCAACCATCACTGCAGCCCTCCACCAGTCGGGGCTTTATGGCAGAGTCAGTGCAAGACACATGAAAGCCCGCATGGAGTTTGCTAAAAAAAAAACACCTGAAGGACTCCAAGATGGTGAGAAATAAGATTCTCTGGTCTGATGAGACCAAGATAGAACTTTTTGGCCTTAATTCTAAGCAGTATGTGTGGAGAAAACCAGGCACTGCTCATCACCTGTCCAATACAGTCCCAACAGTGAAGCATGGTGGTGGCAGCATCATGCTGTGGGTGTGTTTTTCAGCTGCAGGGACAGGACGACTGGTTGCAATCGAGGGAAAGATGGATGCGGCCAAGTACAGGGATATCCTGGATCCATAAAACCTTATCCAGAGTGTTCAGGACCTCAGACTGGGCCGAAGGTTCACCTTCCAACAAGACAATGACCCTAAGCGCACAGCTAAAATAACTAAGGAGTGGCTTCACAACAACTCCGTGACTGTTCTTGAATGGCCCAGCCAGAGCCCTGACTTAAACCCAATTGAGCATCTCTGGAGAGACCTGAAAATGGCTGTCCACCAACGTTTACCATCCAACCTGACAGAACTGGAGAGGATCTGCAAGGAGGAATGGCAGAGGATCCCCAAATCCAGGTGTGAAAAACTTCTTGCATCTTTCCCAAAAAGACTCATGGCTGTATTAGATTAAAAGGGTGCTTCTACTAAATACTGAGCAAAGGGTCTGAATACTTAGGATCATGTGATATTTCAGTTTTTCTTTTTTAATAAATCAAAAATGTCAACAATTCTGTGTTTTTCTGTCAATATGGGGTGCTGTGTGTACATTAATGAGAAAAAAAAAGAACTTTTTTTACCAAATGGCTGCAATATAACAAAGAGTGAAAAATTTAAGGGGGTCTGAATTTTTTCCGTACCCACTGTACATTGTGCACTACCTGCCATTCACCATACAGAAAGTACTAACTCTGTGAACAAATGACCGATCTCAACCGCACCTTCAACATCTATTTATAGTGCTAAAATTTCAGGTTTGCATCACAGGAATAAATTATATCTTAAATTCAAATAACAAACAGCTATTTTAAATTGCAATAATATTTCACAATATTACTGTTTTTTTGTTTTTTTTGTTTGTTTTTTTTATAAATGCAGCTTTGGTGAGGAAATATATTTATATATTTACAAAGATGATAGAATTGAAATAATTACCACATCTAGTTCAGGAATGGCTTCCATAATGTTCACAAAGCTCTCGATACGTGTCTCATTCAGGAACACAAAGTCATCATCCACCCACAGAAAGTACTTAGTGGTGACCTGCGAAACGGCTAGATTTCTGCCTGCGAACCAGCCCTGCGAAAACAACGAAATCAAGTAACCTTTATACTTCAAGATTACTAGAAATCACATCAGAATCAGAAAGAGCTTTATTGCCAGGTATGTTTACACATATGAGGAATTTGTTTCAGTGACAGAAGCTCCACAGTGCAACAGAAAGACTGAAGAAAAGACACAAATAATAAAAGAATACTATACAAATATACAAAACAGACACTCCACAAAATAGTAAAAACACATTATACTAAATAGACAAATTAGCATGTATAGGTATGTTATGTGCACATTTGAAATGTAAATAAGTATGTGTGTTAAATCATGAACATTTCATGAACATTCAGTTTTAAAAAGCTGATATTTGTACCTGTGCTGGGGGCATTATGTAGTGCTCTATATGGTCACCGACCACCTTCTCTGGGTTCAGACTGTCATCCGCAACAATGATCTTTATTTTTGGATAGTTCCAACGGATGCTTTTGATGAGGACGTTTAGCTCTTTGTATCGCAAAAATGCTTTAATTAGTACAGTCACCTGAGAGTTCACATCTATGGGGAGAGAAAATCAATTGATACTGTGATTAAACAAAATGACAAAAGCACATACAATTACTAAACAAAAATGAAAAGTGAATAATACAAACACTTTCTTGGAACAACCAAAACTGATTTTTTTTAATGCCACTTGCGTAATAATTTGGAACACAGTGTAAGTAAATAAATGCTATTTAAAATGTTAATAAATACTATTATAGTATAAAAATAACACTAAAATAACTTTTCAGAAGCATGCACTGCACTCATTTTTTTTTCCCAGTGTAAGTATGAGTATTTGAGCTCACCTTTCCCTGGGTCAAACAGAACAGGAACTGACAAACGTCTGATCTCGATCGGGAATATGACCTCATGGTTCTCAAAAGTGAAGTAAGCTAAGAAAATGAACGCATATGTAATGTCAGTACATTCAGATTAATGTTTGAAAAATCTAAAAAGTATTTGATACAATATAATGAGTCACACGGACAACTTTTATGATACATTAAAGTTAAAAGTATCATAAAAGTTGTCCATGTGACTCATTATACGGTCCAAATACCCACACTGGTGGTCTTGGCCATTTGAGAGTAAGTGTGCAAAACTGTCCAGGTCTTAAAAACGTGTGCCCTTAACACACACTCAAATACCACTCTGACTCATGTTTTGGAAATAAATAGTGTCAGGCTGCCTATGGCGTGATACCCGCTATTGCCAATGTAAGCAAGCAAGCCTCACCCATAGCTGAATCTTGGCCAAAAGCAGAGCACTGAGAAAGAATGCCATCCATATTATTTTTTATACTGTTTTTTTACTGTGAAACAGAACCAACACTAGGAGAGTCAGCTGACAACTTTGCATTGATCAAAATTTATCCTTTAAAGTCACAGGTCACATACCAAGGTCTTCAGTCTTGATGTGGTAGATGGTGCTGGTGTAGGTCAGTCTGCTCAGCAGCTCATTGATCTGTTGGAGGCTGCTGGATGAGATGCTCAGGTGTTTCTCATTCTGCCCATCCACCTTCTCTCCCTCCTGAACATCCAACACCGAGAGCACTCCTTTCTGCACCCTTAGAGACACCTGGAGAGGTATCATATCCTATGAACTCACTGTATACTTGAATACTATTTTGAAAAGACACCCATATTAACTATTCTTGATCAAAAGATCACAAATCATCAATTAAAAGAAGGAAAACCAGCAGACCCCCATACAGTGACTGTCTGAAAGAAACCAATGATTGAGATCACTAAAGCATAAAACCTGCCACCTTTAGTGAGAAAGCCATATTCAGCAGGACAAACCTTGTAAACTGCTCTCTTTTGTGTTTGCAGTGCTAGACCTTAAATGACGATACATTTATTTAATTAATATAGATAGAAGTGCATTAATATTTCACACTGAATTTGAATTTTATGCTTAACAATAATATGAATACTATTTTTATTCATATATGGGCCATTCTACAGAATTGGTGCAAACTGCTGTCCCACAACCAAAAACGTCTTGGTTATGAAGGTAACCCTCATTCCCCGAATGAGGGAATGGAGACTTTATATCAATGAAATAACTTAGAGATAAGAGATAAGTGTCACCTTTGGCGCTCCAGAGGAGGACAGAATGTCAATTGCTGAGTCAGAGGGGAGGGGCTTATGCCTGCTGAGGCAGGAGGCTCTGCTGGACCGTCCCCGTTGCGCCATCTGCCCAGTCGGAGGCATATACTGAACTGGCGGTCAAGTTCCACTGATCAGTCGTGAGCATTGGCCTGTCAGTTAAATGCGACCCAAAACAGATTTTTGCTCATATTTGACACAGATCGGATCTGTTCTATGACAGTGTAAACAGGAAATAAAAGGCATACATTCTGATATTTTGAGATCCGTTTCAGGCCTCATTCATATGTGGAAATACATCAGATATAAATTGGATATGTGCCAGTGCGACTGTCATGTAAACAGGCAGATCGGATTTTCTGAGGCATTGCGAGCTACAGGATAAAAAAAGTGAAAAATGTCGTTTTTAGTCGAATTTGAGGTTTTTGGATGTAGCGATCCAAAATGCCCCAAATAGTAATCAAACATAAAATGATCATTTTCTGAAATGATTACCATTTCTCCTCTTGCTTCTCGAGCTAACTGTCATCTGAAGTGTACATATAACAGCGCATCCAACTGTGCACGATCCCTATAAACACACACAAGTGAATGCTTGGGGAACTGTTGGGGAAAAACATCTGACGTGTAACATTATTTAAGTTTGTGCATTACAGTACATAAGCCGTCTGTCTCATTAATGCTAATCTAACAATAAAAGAAGAGGGAATCACTCGCTGCACTTCATTAAACTGCTTTTGTAGTTTTAATAATCAGTGTATTTGTAAGGAACACATTTGAGTATTTGTTTTTCATACATGGTTGCTTTTGTTTAGATAAGGTAATGCATTATGTGTTTCTTTTTAGGCTATTTGTTATACTATTTTTTGCATCTGTTCTTATTTATAATAGCAAAGATAAAATAAAAAATAGCTATATTGTGATTATTATAGTAATTAGTCATGAGAAAAGAACAAGAGGAAAACTTCAAATTCTCATAATCAACTGCTGACTACTGACTTCAAACGGGTGTAGCACAGTCATTTTTTTGAATTCCCTAATTGTGACTCGTTTGGTCAGCACAGGTCACATATTATTCTCAGAGGCAGTAACGACAACAACACATGCACTTCCTTCGACAAAAAGGCAATAGGATTTTCCCATAGGTTTTTGGATTATCGCAAAAAAAAACAAAAAGCTCTGTGTTCAACCATAGTTCATGAAATTTACACGTTTTGTCCATCTAGATAAATTTCACAATATAATATCATTTGTCTGAATTTTGGAGCCTAAATACAAACGGCAGAACTAAAAAGCTAAACCTAGGCTATAAACAAACTACACGGTCGCTCGTGTTCAACGTCACTACTGCTACGCTTCCGACAACTATTTCAAACTTATTTTTAAAAACATGTTCAGTGAAAAGGATTTACTCAGTGGATGAATTTTATTCCACGTTACATGAACTTTTTCATATAAAACTGATATATACACAAAACTAAATGAAAAATGAAACATTAATAATAAACCATAGGAGTGAATAAATGAAACAATCATAACTAAAACACATACAAAACCACGTATTTCTGTACATTTCGAAATAAGGTGCATTAAAAGTAAATAAATCCTTAACTGATATGAATATTTTAAATATAAAAAAACTAATATCCATGTAGTGTTTAATAAAAATTTAGTGCGAAATTAAGTATATTATAAATTATAACAGCAGAGTGAGCAAGTTTTTGATTATGGTAAAGTTAATTATATTTTAGTGAATAAAGTACCACGTTTCAGCTATCATTTTGTTGGGGTGGTTACACAAAATGTTATTTTATCCTCGCTTCTAGAAAATCTTCAGTCGTTCTGCTTTCCAACAGCTTCATGTGGCCGTAAACATTTAATTTTAACGTGGCTTCAAGCACTACGCATCATTAAAGTTTCACCGCGACCACTTAAGCCGGTAAATGTGCTGTTTACACTGGAATAAACACAAAACTAGAGCCAAACTAAAACTGAAATGAAACATTAATAATAAATAATAATGAGTGAATAAATTAAATAAGCATAACTAAAACACATACGAAACCAGGTATTTCTGTACATTTCTAAATAAGGTGCATTAAACGTCAATCAGTCCTTAATTAATATGAGTATTTTAAAGAAAAACGAGTCTCCACGTAGTATTTCATAAAAATCTAGTGCATTCAATTATTAAATAACAGCAGAGTGAGCAAGTTTTTGATTATGGTAAAATTAATTTTATTTAAATTACAAAAAGTACAGCTATCATTTTGTTAGGGTGGTTACACAAAATGTTATTTTATCCTTGCTTCTAGAAAGTCCACAGTCTTTCTGCCAACAGGAGTAAAATCTTTCCGTGCTACGGACATATGGCTGTAAACACTTAATTTTAACGTGGCTTCAACACTGTGCATCATTAAAGTTTTACCGTGACCATGTAAAGCCGGTAAATGTGCTGTTTACATGGAATAATCGTAATATTAGTTTACCTTATGATACGAACCCAGAGTCTCCACTGGTTCAATATTAAAATGTGCATCTTCCGTACGAAACTTGTGGTTGCATTTCGGGGCAAAGCACACACACACACACACACACACACACACACACACACAAAAGCATTGTTGTACGACAATATAAAATACAGGGAATTAGTAATTGGTTATTCTACAAGTATTCTATACTACAAATTATACAAAAATTATAAAATACTATAAATTGATCCACTGTTCGGCGTGATGACGTTTAATGTCTCAGACAGCGCCTGTAGTCCTGTTTGGCAACTTGTAAGCAACCGTCTTTTTAAACGAATGTAACAGTTTAAAAAAACCCAAGTGTGGTGTAACTGGTGTGTTTTATGTCGTAGAATGAAACGTGAAAGTACCTTGAGCTTGTGTTAACCACGGACTTTATTTTAAGGAATTTAACCAAAATCCCATTCAAAAAACCCATTGACTTTGGGACGATGGAACCGGAAGTGCTAAAATGCTAACTCGCCTCTGGGTTTTTGCCTACAAAGTGACGTCATAGTTCCACCACTCTAATGAAAGAACCTGTAAACAGACTGCCAAAAAAATCGGATATAGGAAACAAATCAGAATTGGGCATCAAGACCTGCAGTGTAAACGAGGCCTAAGGCACCTTCACCCGAATGCTTGTGGCTTGACAATTGGTTTCTGAGTGTGTGTAGCGACGTTACACCTCACTCTGCCCCAGTGCTCCACCTGGAGGTGCATGAGGAGCTCACCAAGACGTGGTTACACAGCCTGTTCACATCTGAGTTCCTCCCTTCTCACTACCCTTGATGGTGGGGCAGCCAGGGGGTACGTTGATGCGGCTGTGGCTTCAGCTCCGCCCCCTGCACCACCGGCTAAGGTGAAATCCCCTCAACCTGGACGTCAAACCAGCTGCAGGAAGGTGGCACACCCCGTCCCCCATTTTTGCATTTGCATTGCATAAGAATGAGGCATAATAAATAAAGATTGGGCTGAAATTATGTGTGAACTGGCCAAAAATCAAACTGAGCCATTCAACAATTATGTCACCTGACAACTTACATTGCACGTCACATGTCATAATGGAAAAAGATGAACGCTATAAAAAAGACTGTTTAGAGGGGAAAAAAAAAGAGGGGATAGAAAATGTGTGTGCGGCTTCAGTCCGCCTAGCAAAAAAACATAAAAACAACCAAACAACAACAACTGGCGTTTAATCTCATAGCAGAAGAGACTGTGCCTTACTTATCAGTTTCCAAGGCTAGGGATCAGACTGGAGGGAGAAAGTTGATGGTGTAAAGAGTTGTGACACATATTGATAATAATAATAATAATAATAATAATAAAAATAAAAATAAAGGAAAATCATTGCATGGCAAATATTAGCACCTCATCTATACACCCTGCTTTGGCAAAGGGCCTTCTAAATTGTGGGCAAAAGGGATGTGAGCCGGATGTAATCACTCTGAAATCTGATTACCGACCGTGCCAGAGACAATATCCTCTTAAAGAAGAGGCAATACTGGGAATAAACCAGTGTTCGAGTCACTATGGTGCCATGTAATAATTCTCCAGTGCATACTCAAACTCAAACTTTTCCTGTGAAAAAGATAAGAGACAAAGGTCAACCCACAGAGTGGCGCTTTGTCCAAGACTACAAGCAGTAAATGCAGCTGTCAGACAAAGGGCTCCATCAGTACAAAATTCATATACAAATTTGTTACAAATGCAACTTTCTATTCAGTGCTAGACTTGGCTAATGCATGCCGGGAACCTTTGACCCTGACAGCTGGAACTGCTTTACTTTAATATGTAGCACACTATCAAAAGCTACAGTTTGTAAAACAAGTTACATTTTTGGGTCATGTCATAACACCCAACAGTAAATCCCTGTCTGAAAAAAAAAGGGTGCAAACTATAAAAGAGGTACTAAAACCAATCAAAAGAAACAAATGTTGTCATTTTTGAGAATGTGCTCATATTGCAGAACATTTATTCCAAATTATGTAATTCTTGAACAGCCTCCGAAAGCCCTAAGGATGGGAAGGGGCTGAAGTCATTTGACAAAATTGGGTGCACCAAAGAGGACATGAAAGTTCAGCTGTCTTTGGTGCAAACTTTGGGTCTGCTGGTACCAACTAAACCCTTTATGATGGAAGATGTGAAAAATGGGTTCTGATTTGTTGCAACATCATTGAGACAGACTGCGACCTGTGGCCTATATTTCGAGCAAGCTAGATCCAGTAGCAGCAGGCTTCTCACTGTCTGATGGCAGTGGCATCTGCTGATAAGGCTGTTGTGGTGTCTAGAGAATTCGTAGGGTACTGTGACCTGAGATTGATGGTCGCACGCAGTGTCCATGATTTTACAACAACAAAAAACATTGCATTTATTGACAGCTCAGTGGTTAAGGTACCACACAATCTTGCTAGATATGATGAACATAACCGTTAAATGATGCACAACCTTCAATCCTGCCACCCTTCCGACGGACGAGGTTGGGGAGGAACATCACAAAGTTTGACTGTGCTCGATCAGGTGTGTATCCACAAACAGGCCAAAACAAAGTTGTGGCTTCTGGCACGTTGCCATCAAATTATTAAGCACAAGCAGCAAAGCTTGTGGCTTTAACAGAAGTGTGCAAACTTACACAGTGTGTAAATTTACACAGACTAGAGCTTTATGCATTTGGAGCACTGTGGAAACAGGATTTTTTTTAAGTCAGATGGGCGCCCAGTATTACATGTTCCTCTTGTGGCAGCTTTATTAAAAGTTTTTTTTTATTGCTGCCTGATAAGATAGCCATTTATAAATATGCAGCACACAAAAATAACAAAGATTTTGTATCCACAGGAAATGCCAGAGCAGACTACGCAGACGATGGAAACAGAATGTACCTTGTTATCTGAAAATAACTCTGATGTTTGTCTTTCATTGCAGAGCATGCAGACTTTTGTTTTAGGGGCAGAGAAGAACAAGTGAGAACAGTCTGGCTGCAAGCTGGGACAATGGTGTCCAAACACGATGGAAGGGGTTCACAAATAAAAGAGTTGTGGTTTACAAAGGGGTTCACTATATTTGCTGAAAATGTTTTGTAAAAGATGTGTCATTTGCAACACACGCAATGTGGCAAAAGGGATAAAAATGTCCCAAGCATCTCGGCTGCCACCAGCAGGTCCTTTTGAGTATTTAATGATGGATTTCATTGAACTGTCCCAGTGGGGAGGGAAAAAGTTCTGCCTGGTGATGTGGTCCAAATGGGTAGAAGTTTTCCCTACATCAAAACAGGACAGGCTCTGCTGACTGAAAAAGTCTTGAGGTGGGGAATACCACAAAAAAAAAATCAAACCAGGTGATTTTGTGGTGGTATGAGATGTGAGGAGAGAGCCAGAAGGCAAAAAGGTGGTTGGGATGGTTCTGGGTGTTTCTAACTACCCACACGGCTGTGAAGATACCTGAAAGGGCCAAGTGGTCATGCCAGCAACTGTAGGAAAGTTCCATTAACATCCCAGGAGGAGGAGCAGAGCTCCGTAAAAGACCTGAAGCACGTCAACAAACGGCAAGATCCAGTCTAAACATCAAGAGCAAGGGCACGGCTGGAAAGCAGTATTGAAGCATCTCAGTGTACAAGTTAGAGCTTACTGTTTGACCCACATGAGAATGGCTGTAAAAGAGCCTGAATGAGCAAACGAAGCATGGTTTGAATGGTTGGCAGATATGTGGGGAGAATGGGGATACTGGCTGTGCAATACTGTGTTGCCAGTTGTTGTGCTTACCATGTATTTTTCAGTTTGTATCCAGCTCAGTGCAGAGACTGGTGATGTTCACTGTGTCACATGAAATGGTTAAGATGACTGTTTATACTGATGATATGTGTGAAGATGAGAGAGTATTTGACAAAGAAACAACCAGTAGTGGAAATTATAGCGAAATGTGTTAAATCAACACATTCTCACTCCCAAGTCGTCACATATTGGCGCTTGGTCAGGTCCCGTTGTTTTGTGAAGCACAGGGTCCTCCATTGTTTTCAGTTGTTTGTCTTAATTTAATGGTTTACATGCATTTGTAAAGGATATAAATAATTTTATATAAATGTATACTTTTGATTGGAGCACCTAAACCTACCCCTTCCCTAAACCTAACTGTTACGCACTTCTGAATAATATAAAACGCAGGCAAATATAAGTACAGGCTCAGGAATTTATTGCAAAAACTGACCATAGACAAGCAGTATAAAAACATTACAAACAAGTCGTGTTGCATTCCAAGTCTTCTGAAGCCATATCTTTATGCGAAGAAGAGAGTAAAACATAAGGTTTTAATTGCTGAAAATGTTCCCGCTCAAAAGATACTTCCAAACATTAGCATCAGGGTGCGATTTGTGAAAAAGGCAGAGGGGGGGATGCTTTTGAAAACTAATATTAGTGTAATCTGTTAACATTGCACATTATATAGCCTACATCTTTTTAGACAAGTACCAGATAAGTGTCATGTCATGAAATGTGATCACAATTTCATAAAAACATTAGTTAGTCCTATTAATTGTAACGATTTCATTTCAAACAACAAATAAATTATATAAAGCCAGCAAAGATCAACCACTGCGTCGCAAAATGATTCACTGTTTCGAAGCGCTCCAATCAGATCGCGAATCATTTGATTCAGAACGGGATATCAAAGCGCGTGTGGCGAATCATTTGGTTCAGAGCTGGACTTTAAAGTGCATATCGCGAATCATTTGATTCAGAACCGCACTTTAAAGCGCGTATCGCGAATCATTTGATTCAGAACCGGACTTTAAAGCGCGTTTCGCAAATCATGTGATTCAGAACCAGACTTTAAAGCGAGTTTCGCGAAGCATGTGATTCAGAACCGGACTTTAAAGCAAGTTTCGCAAATCATGTGATTCAGAACCGGACTTTAAAGCGCGTTTCGCGAATCATGTGATTCAGAACCTGACTTTAAGGCGCGTTTCGCGAATTATGTGATTCAGAACCGGACTTTAAAGCGAGTTTCGCGAATCATGTGATTCAGAACCGGACTTTAAAGCGCGTTTCGCGAATCATGTGATTCAGAACCGGACTTTAAAGCGCGTTTCGCGAATCATTTGACTCAAAAAGGGACTTCAAAGCGCGTATCGCGAATCATTTGATTCAGAACCGAACTTAGGAGCGGGTTCGCGGGATGTTTTTATCCCCACCGGGGATAATAATAATTCAGCAGAGGCAGGGATGCATAGACCAGAGGGGGGAAATCCCCACCATCCCCCCCGGCAAATCGCACCCTGATTAGCATGATGCAATAGGTCACAAGACACACAAGGGCCAATAGAATTTCACAACCAAGGCTGACGCCATTTTTTTCTTCTGGTGGCATTTTTTAAATTTGTGCACAGACTGCGGCAAACAGGACGAGCTTTACGGCAGACGGAGACGCCGATCGCGTCTGTTCCTCTCACCAATCAATCGTTTTGCTTTGGAAGACTTGGAATATTCATATTATTAAAATAAACTGTGACTGTAATTGTATCCGCCTGTTATATCTGTGTTTTATTAACAAATGGTTAGTTTTAGGGGCAGGTGTTAGGTTAAGTGCTCATAAATGTCTAAATAGTGTAATATAAATAAAACTGTTGTGCCTGTTTGCACTGAAAAATCACAAAATATAATTTAATCAAGACGGTGCCTTACGCGTCAGCTTATTGACACCAAAGGTTTCTTATTTAAAGCAGTGGAGGACCCAGCACGTTGGAAAATGACGCCGAAGGGGTACCCTGTGCGTCAAAATGCCACGCCAAAGGGGTCCTGACCAAGCTTCAATATGTGATGAGTTGGGAATGAGAATGTGTTTGTTAAATGAGTTAAGAAGACAATATTCTGCAATATCAGCATAGTGACTAATGAAATTTTAATACACATTATTTTTGCTTGAATATATTAGGGTCTATCCCCATAAAAAAAGCATATAGCATGTGTTATTTACTTGACAAATTTAAGAGAGCGATTATTAATATGAAAATCAGAAATGAAAAGTATACATGTGATGTAGCAGCTTAAATTTGCTGTATTAGGAGGAATCATTAGTATTTTGGAATCAGTAGTAACATCTCAGTTTGGTTTCTGAGAGGTGACTGACCCATGTCAGGAATGCAATAACAGTGATTATTGGTTTAGCCCGGCCTCCAGAGATCAAATGTGAGGATGCGAGATTGATTTTTATGATTTTCTGACAGAAATGTGTTTAGTAGATGATTAAGAGTGTTTAACATGGTAATGATTTTTTAATGATTAGTTATCAGTGAATGATAAAAAGGGGGAAATTGTGGAAGAAAAATTTATTTTGCCTGATTCTATGCTTATGGAACACTGTAGTGTATAATTTATTTAGACCTACTGTGAGGATGACATGAGATATGGCTTTGGGGCCTAAATATAAGGGTTGGAGGTTTCAGAAGTATGATATATGACTTTCTTTTACTTGTGTGGAAAAGTACCAGCTTACCAGCTGTTAGGAGATGTAACCTTGAGGGCCAGGGAAGAGATATAAGGTGGGGGACTGCCCTCCTTCCTTTGTCTTACACTCTGTAGCAACTTGTGTTCTGTATGACTGTCTGACCTTTCTTGCAAGAAATAAACCTTTTTAAAATGGCATTGGGAGTGAATTTGTCTCTTATGCAGTGAGTCTCTTTGTTAAGAATATTTTTGCCATGACATTGTTTTAAAAAATATATTTTTGATTTTTTTTTTGTAAGTTAAAAAATATATACATATTTAATATTTTCTTTGTAAATTATAAAACTTACTGTAAAAAAATGTGTTCCACATTTTTATGTCACTTTCGAAACGGCGTGATCAGGAAATATTTATGTGTCTCTCTCTCATAGCTTAATGGTGAGTACATAGGCCCATCATTTTGAGGTAAATGTGTCCAAATGTATGAAAAATCTGTGTGTGACATGAAAAGGGTCACTACCAAAAAACATTTTTCTATAATTAAACACTCTTTTGGGAGTTATTCCATAACATTTAGTTCTATATATGTAGAACTGTGTTCAGAGCTGTGCTAGCTAACCATGTGCTGATTGATATCTTCAAGCTAGGTTCAAAAGTATCTAAAACAGGTACGGTCATAATCGAAACATTTAGTGAATTTCAGTAGTGACATCCTTGTTTTTTTGGGGGTGTTATTCCATAAAATTGTCACTACCATAACTGACAAAAGAGAACACATAATCCTTTATTTGGAGGAAATAAATAACATTTTTGTATAGTTATGCAATTTCTAGTATTTTAGTACGTTTTAGTAGGTGGATTAAAATTCTGTGTGTGATGTGGTCGCTACCAAAACTTTACTGTCACTACCGAAAATGTGCACTGAAAAAGTTTTTTATTCACGATGTTTCCAACTCGTTTTTTTTAGATCCAATTCTGTAGAATGGCCCATATACCAACAGTCAAAAGTTTGGAATAATTAGACATTTAAAGATTTAAATCTTTCTGAAATAAAACACGTTTTATGTTTGATCACTGTAAAATATTATTACAGTTGAAAATAACTGTTTTAAAATGTCATTATATACTGTGATGCAGACCTGTTGCTACTTTTACTTTTAATAAATGTATTGCTTCCTTGCTGAATAAAAGAATTGATTTCTTTTTACTTTTTTAATCTCACTTACTCTAAACATTTTAATGACGACTAATCAGAATAAAAGAATGGTTTCTGAAGGATCATGTGATGCTGAAGACTGGTGGAATGATCATGAAAATTCAGCTTTGCATCAGAAATATCAATTACATTCTTAAATATATTTAAATAGAAAACAGTGCTTTTAAATTGTAATAATATTTAAATATATTACTGCGTGTACTGTATTTTGACCAAATAAATGCAGCTTCAAAAACATTAAAAACTCTTAATTATTGCAAACTTTTGACCAGTAGTGTCTCTCTCTCTATAACCTTCTGGAAATGCATTTGAGAAACCTGAGATCTTTAGAAATCAAATACCAGATCAACGGCAATCAGACTCACCAGGAATGAGCGTTTTATTCATGGGAGTCACTCTGAATCCTCTCATGGGATACTGGAGCGGGGTGTTGGCGGGGGCGAGAATAAGCACATCATTTTCTTTTCCCGATCTGGAAGAAACATGCCATATTTTTTAAATGCTTAATTCAGTCAGAGGACTGAGTATGTGCCACACTGAAGATATCAGAGAAAATGTGACCTGATCTGATGTTGTCTGAACTCTTCTGCCCGGCGTTTCTGCAGGTCGTCCAGCTCATCTTTTGACACATACTGGTTTGCTGGCTCAGTGTTTTGGCAGGTGCAGGGCACATCCCCATTGCGAAAAGGCCCGATACTGAGATGTGTAACAAACAATAGATGGAAATCAGAAAAAAAGGAAGTTACAACTTCAGGTTTGCTCATCAAAAGGAAATTAATCTACTTACTTTGGTTTGGGAAAGTCTGGGATTTCTGGGTCACAGTGGCAATTGAAAAATCTGGAGACACTAGTGTGAGAACAAAATAAAAAAATCTCTTGTGAACGATTAATAAATTTTAAATCGCGATTAATCCTACCTGACATTAAAGTTTTTAATTATGCTTTTATATTGCAATAATTTCACATTCATGATTCAAATTAATGTAGATACAACATAAAGAATGTATATATTTATAATATGTGTTTAATGCCATCTTTTTTTATGACTGAAGGCAAGTATCACTGATTCCAACTGATGTCTCTATTTTTCCCCCCTAATATTTAACCACTGCATACAACCATCCAACATATCAGTATAACTGAGAACTATCACTTTAACATTTATTAGACTTAAAACTTCTAATTTAAGTGAAACTTCACATAAACCCATTATAATAAATGTCATACAGGCTAGTTGTGCCTAATAGCCTAATATTATCAAACACTAAATTATATAAAATTTTAATTTATAAAGGTAAAGCTTAAAACTACTAATAAATTGTTAATTTCCTCTTTTTAATTTTGTTGGTTGAATAACAGACATCACAGCAGTTGGTTATTAGGATATTTTGGCTGCTGGCATTGCTATAAATGTGACCTATAAATAAGGATAAAGATTTTTTTTTCTCCATCTGTGTCACAGATGGAGTTTTGGTTCCTTGCCGCTGTCGCCTATGGCTTGCACAGTTGGGGACAATTAATTTATTAATTTGGAATTATTGATTAATTTTAAAAAAAATAAAGTGGCATTTTCCAACTCGGAAATTTTGGAGTTTTACCGTGGGTCTGTTAGTACTTTTAGCATAGCTTAGCATAATAAATCATTGAATCTGATTAGACCATTAGCATCCCGCTCACAAAGCAAAGATTTTAGATATTTGTTCTATTTAAAACTTGAGTCTTCTGTAGGTACATTGTCAAAGTCAAAGTCAAAGTCTGCTTTATTGTCAATTCTGCCATATATACAGCATGTACATGCAGAGAATTGAAATTGCGTTACTCTCAAACCCTAGATGCATACAGGTAACATTAACAATAACATAAGTAGTAAAATACACTAACGTACAAAATAAATAATATATATATAAATACAAATATTACAGTAAAAGAGTCAATTTAAAAAAAATAAAGTGGCATTTATGATAGAGATGTATGAGATATAAAGTGACTTATGAAAATAAAGTGGCAATGGCAGATAGTAGTGCAAACCAGACAAATAGTCAGTGCAATGTTGGTGTAGTGCAAGAGCTTAATAGTCTGAGTATGTAAGACCAATGCTCAGAGAGTCAATGTGTATGAGGTAGATGGATGAGGTAGTGAACCGTGGGGGGGTGATGTCTCAGAGGTCAGGTAAATGGGGCAGAAAGAGGGGAGAGGGGGCAGAGTCGGAGGGAGTTCAGCATCCTGACAGCCTGATGGATGAAGCTGTCTTTCAATCTGCTGGTCCTGGCCTGAAGACTGCGCAGTCTCCTTCCTGATGGCAGCAGACTGAAGAGGCTGTGTGACGGGTGGGTGGGGTCACCAGCAA
This sequence comes from Cirrhinus molitorella, assembly GCA_033026305.1. Classification (NCBI taxonomy): domain Eukaryota; kingdom Metazoa; phylum Chordata; class Actinopteri; order Cypriniformes; family Cyprinidae; genus Cirrhinus; species Cirrhinus molitorella. Next base: position 3,066,055 of record CM065141.1, on the reverse strand, counting down.
TGCTGAGGGCTTTACGGGTGAGACGGGTGTCGTAGATGTCCTGGAGGGAGGGGAGAGGGACACCAACGATCTTCTCAGCTGCTCTCACTATGCGCTGAAGTGTCATACGGCAGGATGCGTTGCAGGTGCCATACCACACAGTGATGCAGCTGGTCAGGATGCTTTCGATGGTGCCTCTGTAGAAGGTGCACATGATGGGGGCTGGGGCTCTGGCTCTTCTCAGTTTGCGAAGAAAGTAGAGTCGCTGCTGTGCTTTCATGGTCAGTGCTGTGGTGTTGGCAGTCCAGGAGAGGTCTTCTGTGATGTGCACACCCAGGAACTTAGTGCTACTCACTCTTTCCACGGTCGCACCGTTGATGGACAGAGGAGCATGCTGAGAGTGCACTCTCCTGAAGTCAACAACAATCTCCTTCGTCTTCTCTACATTCAGAGAGAGATTGTTGTCACCGCACCATCTGGCCAGGCGGCTCACTTCACTCCTGTAGTTTGTCTCATCACGGTTGCTAATGAGACCAACCACAGTCGTGTCATCCGCAAACTTGATGAAGAGGTTGCTGTTGTGTGTCGGTGTGCAGTCATGGGTCAGCAGAGTGAAGAGAAGGGGGCTTAGCACACATCCTTGAGGGGCCCCAGTGTTCAGAATGATGGTGCTGGATGTGTTGCTGCCGACCCATACTGCAGACCACAACAGTATCGCGGCACCACGCATCATTGGTGTAAACACAAAGTCCGCCGCCGCGGGTCTTACCTCCCTCGACGAGCACTCTGTCCGCTCGATAGCATGTTAGCTGGTCGAGCTGAATGGCGCAGTCCGGAACACTGTTGTTGAGCCATGTTTCCGTAAACACAAAAACACAACAGTCTCTTACAGTCCTCTGAGTTGAGCGCAGAAGTCGGAGATCATCCAGTTTATTATCCAACGAGCGTACGTTAGCCAGAACGATGGTTGGAATAGCTGGCTTGTGTGGGTTAGCCACTAGCCTAGCCCGGATACCTCCGCGCTTCCCCCTCTTCTGTTTCCTCTCACACCGCTTGTGGCGCCTCCACTGTGGGTGAGGTGCAGTAGTGGGGGTCGGTGATGGAGTAGGCCTCCGGAGAAGACAATGGTCCCGCAGCTCCTGTACGAGCGTTGAGTTTGGATTTAAAACTGTGGTCTTTCCGACATCTAGCAGAAACTCACGACTGTAGGTGAGTTTGCAGACAGATGGACGCGACAAATGCGTACAAAAACACTGTGACTCACAACATAAAAAACACGAAAACACCGATCTGTCGGGAGAGAGCGAAGCCGCTGTGTGTGCACGCGCCGCCATCTTGGATCAGGGTACTAAGACCAAAAGAAAATGAAAAGTTGCGATTTTCCAAGCTGATGTAGATTACTAACTAATAACTATTCTGGCGTAATAATCAGGGAACTTTGCTGCCGTACCATGGGTTCAGCAGGCGCAATGATATTACGCAGCACCTGAAAATAGTCCCTAGCTAGGTAACTTTCAATGTGACCAGCACTAAAAAAGTCAAAGTCAAAGTCTGCTTTATTGTCAATTCTGCCATATATACAGCACGTACATACAGAGAATTGAAATTGCGTTACTCTCAAACCCTAGATGCATACAGGTAACATTAACAATAACATAAGAAGTAAAATACACTAACGTACAAAATAAATAATATATATATATATATATATATATATATATATATATATATATAAATACAATATTACAGTAAAAGAGTCAATTAAAAAAATAAAGTGGCATTTATGATAGAGATGTATGAGATATAAAGTGACTTATGAAAATAAAGTGGCAATGGCAGATAGTAGTGCAAACCAGACAAATAGTCAGTGCAATGTTGGTGTAGTGCAGAGCTTAATAGTCTGAGTATGTAAGACCAATGCTCAGAGAGTCAATGTGTATGAGGTAGATGGATGAGGTAGTGAACCGTGGGGGGGTGATGTCTCAGAGGTCAGGTAAATGGGGCAGAAAGAGGGGAGAGGGGGCAGAGTCGGAGGGAGTTCAGCATCCGACATTTTTTTTTAAGCCACTAAGATAATAGTAAAATAGCTGGGGAATATTTTCAGACGCTGCGTAATATCATCGCGCCTGCCAGCAGCAAAGTTCCTTGATTATTACGCCGGAATGAGAGTATAGCTCCTATCCATATCAGCTTGGAAAATCACAACTTTTCATTTTCTGTATGTCTTAGTACACGATGTAACTACAGAAGAGTCAAGTTTTAAATAGGAAAAATATCAAAAAGCTTTGGTCATTTTTGAAGGAGATGCTAATGGTCTAATCTGATTCAGTGATTTATGCTAAGCTATGCTAAAAGTGACCCGGAGATCAGCTGGATGGATTCAAAAATGGTAAAACTCATCTGTTTAACTCTAGGGGAGTTGGAAAATGAGCCTATCTTCAAAAAAAGTGGAGCGTTCCTTTAAGACAGCTTTAATTTTTTTAAATTTTTTAATTTAAGAAAGCCTTTTTTGTAACTTACAAACGGCTGACAGGACAGGTAAATTCATTTTTACTGACATATGGCCTGACAACATCTCATCTGACCGCAGTTCGCTGATGTTCTACTGACCATCTGTACTGTTTCCGCGCTCGTTCGTCTTGCGTTTGGTGCTGAAGTGAAGTTGGACCATGCATCTGAAAAGTCTCCCTAAATAAATGTAATTTTTTAGAAGTAGTGAGTGCCTAGCCCCACACATGCGCTAATTGCGTTAAATATTTTTACTGCTTTACAATGAATTGTCTGAACTAATTTTGACACCACTAATTTGTAGCAATTAGGGTTGTAATGATCAGTGTTGGGGAAAGTTAGTTTTAAAAGTAATGCATTACAATATTGCGTTACTCCCTAAAACAGTAACTTTGAATGTTACTTAGTTACTTTTTATGGAAAGTAATGCATTATGTTACTTTTGCATTGCTTTTTTAATCTGGGCAGGGCTTGCTTGTTTGTTTTTTATATAAAAAGGTCTATTTTTGGCAAATGTAAAAGACTTTTCACACCAAAAGCCTCAGGCTTAGAGAAAAGTAAATTCACGTCCGTAGGGTAAACCATAGAAGAAAAAGGAAAAAAAAATGTTAGATTATCTTGAGCAACTTTTGCTTATTAGTATGGATAAATTGAATCATTAAAGGTCGGCAGCAAAAACTGTGGTTAATAAATGGGATTAAATGCATAAAGGAAAATTGTATTATTTAGCATATTTAATTATTGTAGGTTTGCACTGTTTTTATTCATTTTGAATTTTTTTTTTTCTATGTTCACATTTATTCTAGAACAAAAGTAACATCTTACTCCCAATTTCTCTTAACACGGAGCAGTCATGAACATGGAAATAACGGTATACAGTATAAAGAGGATGTTCTGATTGATGGATAAATCAAAAGTAGATATGATATCTGTCTGTGAATATTAAAGCACAAAGCGTCTGGGTAATACTTTATAATAACTACACACTATGAACTATTAGTTAAGCATTAGTAAATAGTCTATGTCAACATTTATAAATCATTATCCCCACATTAATAGACAGTAGTAAGCAGTTTATGTTTTGTTCCTATTTTATAAGCACATCTATAATGTTTTTAATAATTGTATTTTTATAATGTATGAATGATCAATTAATCATTTCTAAATAAGTATTATTATTAACAGGCCAGTTACGCTGTAACAAATAAAACACAAAAGTCAACTTGAAATGATTTGCTACCTGGCTGCCTTAAAATCTTAAACTGAATCAGCTCAAATATCTAAGCTGTCACTTAGTACAACTTAACATTTCAAGTTGACTAAACTTCGAGTTGACTGAACTTTTAAACTTTTGAAATTTTAAGGCAGCCAGGTAACAAATTATTTTAAGTTAACTCAACAAACTTTTACAGTGTATTTAGGAGCTGAGGTTCATAAGATCATTTAGAAAGTGTAACTAAATGATTAATATGCTTGAAATGCAGATTTATACATATTATTTAGACATACAATAATAGTTACTCAGCGTGTTAATAAATGCTTTATTAACACATATTCTTACTGTAATTCATGATTAATTCAGGTAATTATAACACATTTAGCAGGCACGTGCAGAGGGGAGGGCTTTGGGGGCTTGAGCGCCTGCCCTTTTTCCAAAAGTAATTAAAAGTGCCCCCTCGCAATATTTATCAACAAAAAGTATTGTGGTCGATAATACGCATTTGAATCATAAATAATATGAGAACATGTATAAAAAAGTAAAGAATATAACTCGAAACGAAGTTTGGATAATCCCCCTACTGCCGTTAGACAGTCTGACAAGCCGTTGCTATAACAACGTGATATTGCCATAGTATGTGCACGTGTGACTCGTTACTGTTGCTCTATTGCTTCTTGCATCCGACGGATTTTACGATCATCATCGGCAGATTTTCGAGAGGGCATGTTGGTAAGTTAGTAACCTACTTGATGGTCTTGGTGTGGAAGTGAGTGGTGATGAATTTACTAATTATTCAACAAGCAAAATTGTATTTGAGATCACATTTTTAATTTTTAAAACTCCTCATATGAGGATCTACATAAGTTAACAGTTTCCATGAATAAACGCTAGCGGAGTGAACGAGGCTTGAGAGAGTTGTAAGTGGGGGCGCGGGCGCAGCCGTGTTGCCAGATCCAGTTATTGTAAGCGTCTTTGGATTTGCCTTTTTGACTTAATTTGACAGTTTAGAAAGTCAATAAAGAGGGAAGTTGCAGTTTTGGGATATATTTATTATTATATTATTAGTTTAGCTAAGGCAATATATAATAATGTCATCAGAATCTAAATATATACTTGAAACTAGTAACATAGAAAACATGCACATTGTGGATTAGTTTTCTTTATTGTTGCCGGTTCTTGTGATAAAATTTGTGAATGCTAAAGATGATGGTCCCTATTTAAACTGATTATTTTGTAGACAACTGTTGAAAAAAAACAAAACAAAAAAAAAACAACGTGAAACAATTTTTGGTGAGTGTAATGGTATTAAAATAAATGGGTAAGTCAGAGTTGTGTTAATATATCTAAAATTTAGTTTAGAAAAAAAAAAGAGTGCCGTTTTCCACTTGAGCCCCTGCCCCTCAAAATGTTTGTGCACGTCCCTGACATTTAGTAGTTGTCAGTTAAAGTGTCTAAAGTGAAGACTATTTATGCCTCGTAAAACTTGTACAAAGCAGTTTTAAAGGCTCAGCTATCTTCTAAACAGAAAAAGAAAACAAACAACAGTGATATATAACATTTATTTAACCTACAGAAATATTTATTTCCATAAGCAAAAAACTAAACTCTACAACTACACGTGTTATAAAATGAAAAATAAAGCTCTGCAATGTCATAGAAAATAAAAAAATTCTTGTAGATCTCCAGAAAACATGAACCTAAGCCTCTGAAATATGATATGAAGATTTTTTTTTTTTTTTAATTGTTTGTTGAATATACAGTATTTGATTTTTGGTTTCAGCTAATTGTGAGTCTTCACTGAATTTTCACTCAGCCATGAAACAACTTTTTATTGTTGCTTATTTTGTTGATGCATATTTTATATATATGTGTGTGTGTGTGTGAGAGAGAGAGAGAGAGAGAGAGAGAGAGAGAGTTTTGTATTACTTTGTTGTTTCCTTTTTCTCTTTAGAAGATACCTGAGCCTTTAAATCTCCTTTGTAAAAGCTTTACAATGTATAAATAGTCTTCACTTTTGATGAGCCCAAAAAAACATTGAACTGACAACTACTAAATGTGTTATAACTACCTGAATTAATCATGAATTACAGTAGGAATGTGTTAATAAAGCACTTATTAACACACTTACACTTTCTAAATGATCTTATGACAACTAAATTTATAAATGATAAATTGATCATTAATGAAGTATGAAAATACAATTATTGAATTACGCACACGTGCATGATGCTAATGGTGTTTTTAGCTACATAAACATGAACATCACCAGAGCTGCTCTGAGAGAAAACCTAGATAAACATTTCCTAGTTTTATTTGAGAAAACCATGGTCAAATACGCTTTGAAATTCAAAGGTCTGCTACAACCCGTCAAAACAAAAGTTTGCTTTAAATTGAAGTTATGACTGAAATATATTAGCATTGTACAATGTACTTACAAGTTATAATAACAACAGTAATAATATTCTTTATAATAATTAATGTATTTAAACTTTATTTTTTAAAGAATATCATGTTTGTCCATGTTTTAACTTAGTATACCTCTGTTGTGCAGCACTTTGCCAAAAAATAAAAGTCGTTAAATTTTAATAATAATATGATAACATTAATTAAAATTTTTAAAGTGTGATATAGATATACATCAGGTTTATAGCTTTATGTTTTAAAATAAAATGTTTTTTTGTTTTTTTTTTCAGAAGGGAGACTTCAATACTTTTAATAAAATGGTTTCAAGTTTGTTGTAATAAAGAATTTGTTCACTCAAATAACTTTTTCTTATTCTTTTAAGAGTCTGATAAGAACTGCCTTACTGATAAGAGTTACTGATAAGAATTATTGTTTAATATGTACTGCAAAACCGTAATATTTTCTGAGATGATTATCATACTGTGAAAATCTCATACTGTTACAACCCCAAAAATACATTGTATGGGTCAAAATTATCAGTTTTTCTTTAATGCCAAAAATCTTGTGGATATTAAGTAAATATCATGTTCCATGAAGATATTTTGTACATTTCCAACTGTAAATATATCAAAACTTAATTTTAGATTTGTAATATGCATTACTAAGAAATCCATTTGGACAACTTTAAAGGCGATTTTCTCAGCATTTAGATTTTTTTGGCACCCTCAGATTTCCAAATACACTGTAGTTGAGTCAGCCTAAAATAATTTGTTACCTGGCTGCCTTAAAATTAATTTGAAGTCCAGTCAAGTCGAAAAAGGTTTAGTCAACTTGAAATGTTACGGTTTACTAAGTGACAGCTTATATATTTGAGTTGATTCAACTTAAAATTTTTTAAGGCAGCCGTTAAACAGCAACAAACACAGCTGTTAAGTTTAACAAAAAATTTTTAGTTAAGTCAACTCGAATATCTAAGTTGCACTTAGTACAACTGAACATTTCATCTTAAATGAACTTGAATGAACTTAACATTTTGAGGCAGAAGGGTGACAAATTATTTTAAGTTGACTCAACAAATAGTTTTTTTTTGTGTAGTTGTATTTCAGCCAAATATCCTATCCTAACAAACCATACATCAATGGAAAGCTTATTTATTTATGATGTATAAGTCTCATTTTCAAAAAAAGAGACCCTTCTGACTAGTTTTAGTGGTCCAGGGTCACAAATATAATTTTATTTGACTAAATCAATCAACATACTTTTGGTCACGGAAACAAAAGTAATCTTAACGTTCACTGATGTACGAGGCACTTACCTCATTATCTGTGGTGAAGCTTTACTCCAAGAATCCAAGTCAATATAAAATAATGTGAAAAGGAAGCCTATGAAAAGAATGACGATGAATGAAGCTCTGCTGCATCCGTACATGACTAAATCTGTCGTGTTTAAAAACAATGTAATATATTTATTTATATAGCCTAGGCAGTCTACATCTACATCAGCATGAAGTTTTGAAACTCAAATGACGCTAATAAGCACTGAAAAAGGACGTTGAAGAGCAGCAGGTGAATTAAGGGAGTGACTCTAGAGCAGTGGTTTTCAAACCTGTTCTGCTTCGCACATTTACACACACCCATTTCAGATCTGCGGCAGAGACTGTCTTACTATAGGGAAATGAGAGAGTCTGTATTACTTACTATTGGAGAAAGTCATTGAACTGGCGGGTGCCTCCAGGACAGGTTTGAGAATCACTGCTTTAGAGGAGGGATGTGGCTGTTTTTTTTTTTTGTTTTTTTTTTGAGGTACTCAAAGGTAAAAAAGATTTTCACTGGTACTGTTATTTTGGGGCGTCTTGTTCAACTGGCACACAGTTTCATTTGTGCATTCAATTTAACAGCTTTAAAGAAGGCCAAGCCCAATTATTACCCATTATTCAGGTAGTCTAATTGTCCACACTGAATAATAAAGTTGTTTATTATTATTGTGTGTTTATAATGAGATACTTATTTCATACATTTTGTGAGAATATTTCAAAGTAACATTCTGTAAAATGATCAAATCTGTGATTTGTTAATTCTATTTAACTTTAATTTAATTGACTAAAAACTTAAATTTTACATTACATTTTACAACTTAAATGTATTTTGTAAATATAAATAAATGTTTATATTGAAGTCTCCAAAAAAAAAGCTGGGACAGAGGCAAAATAAAAGTGAAAAAAAGTTAGAATAACCAAAGAAACTGTTCTGAAACAGTTCACAGCAAGCAGGTGGATTGGTAATATGTGAGGGTATCATGTTTGGGTATCAGGCTTCTCAGTCCTTGCAAGCGAAACTGCATCATCGCTCAAAATTTGTTTATATTAACAAAAATAATAAGTTGGCCAGTGGAAACATTGGATTTTTTTTTCTTTGTACTTCCATCAATTAAATAAAGGTTAAAGAGAACAAACAACATATTCTTGACTTTGTGGCATTTCACAAAACATCACAACTTTTCTGAAACTGGGGCTGTGGAAAGATAGGAAACATATGCTCCTCATTTTCAAAACATTTACTATTTTAATGCTGTTCTGATTTATATATTTGTTATAGTCAATTAAATTTCAAATCTTGCTTTTTTTTTGGTGCGCCATCTATAATAATGAGAAATGTTTCTTATGCAACAATCAGTATTTCTGAAAGATCATATGACACTGAAAGATGGAGAAATAAGCTTAGCATGAGCGGAAAACATTTTAAAATATATTCAAATAGAATGCTTTTTTTTCAAATAGTAGATTTAATGTTTTTATTCTTTTACACGATTTTTTAAACAGTTGCAATCTTTTTATTAATCCATTAACAAATCTCACTGAGATTTATTAATGGTAGTGTAGGACTATATTATAGGCTATTTTATTTATAATATATAGACTTATTTTAAAAGCATGTATTTAAACCCAAATATAACAGCCCATACATACTTTTATTTTAAAAAATATGTCATTGAATGCCACATGACATTCATCAAATATTTGATTTGACTGGACTTTAAATATCATTATCATTAGTTTTCCAAGGAGCAAAAAAGCCATGTGGATATAAATTAGGCTATATTTGTGAGCTTTGAACAAACTCTTTTGAATTTGGCATTCAAACCAACTGCAGCCAATCAGCAAACAAAAAGCTTTCATATTAATGTTTCTAAACAAGAAAAAGCATCTCATGCTTTATGGTGTCTAAATGCTTGCTATTGTTTTGACGGAAAGTTCGGCAGGTGCGCTACAGAAATTCAAGCGAACACTGACGTAAAAAGTTGATGCTAAGGAAATGAGACACTGTCAACTCTACAAGCTGTAAACTCGCAGCTAACACTACTACACTGGCCGCGAACGGCGCGACACGTTGCGTTAAAGCACATAGATCAATAGTTACAATTAGGGCTGTGAATCTGTGGGTAAACAGCGAATTGATTCGATTCACAGGGATTCCATTTGATTCAAGAACGATTTTTGCACATTCAGAACGATTCGATTCGAGACGATTCACATTAAAATCCGATGCGATTCGATTATTAACGATTTGATTCTGCATACTTTAAGTGTATTCACAGGGTTATTAAATGCTTCCCCTAAATTCTTTATACTATGCTTAGTCAGGGGGCAAATTACATTGCAGCCTAATGGAGTCAGAGAGTGAATGCAAAAAATAAATAAATGAAAACATATTTGTCCACTGTTAGATTTTAGTTTAATGATGCTATGGCATGACATATAGCATATGTAGACATTTACCCTAGTGAAAAGTAATATTTTTAAAAATACATTTATTTCAAACCAGGTATAGTTCAAATCTATTAACATATTTACTAATACATCCCTTAAGACTTTTGAATTTCTTAAAATTAAGCCTAAAATGTGTTTTAATGTCGCTATTGATGAGAATTGTATAATCTTTGAATAAAAAGGTCTTTAAATGCAAGATTTAAATTGTATATGAAATATACTTGCAGTAGTTCCACTTTAGCACAATCAAATATACTTCAGTTCATCTTTATTTGGACTTCAGCACTGTATAGTATACTTCCAATTTGCTTTTAGAGGCTTACATTGTTTTGCTCCATCCAGATAATTCTCAGATAATGCCAATGGTATGACTGAGAGTTTAAAATAAAACTACTAAACTAGCAGCACTGGCCAGAATATTAAGAGATCACACGCTGGCCCCCTTTCCAAAATATTGCTTCCAGCGCCCCCCGATGCTCTCTGAATGCCCCCATTGAGAAACACTGCTCTACACCAATTATTGCACCTCTAAAGACCCCTCTGTCAAGCTCCTGAAGCGTGCAGATGACACCACACTCATCTGCCTAATTCAGGATGGTGACAAGTCTGCCTACAGACAGGAGGTTAAAGAGCTGGCCGTCTGGTGCACTCATAGCTACCTGGAGCTCAACACGCTCAAAACTGTAGAGATGATAGTGGACTTCTGGAGGAACCCCCCTGCACTTTCTTACCATCATGGACAAAGTTTCAAAAAACGATTTTGATGTATAACAGAGTATTTCTGTGCCAAATACACCCTTCCGGGTTTTTACAAGTTTCAGAAAGTTTTTTTTTGATGATGGCTCTTCATGACGTCCTGATGGGTTGAACTCCTTGTATGGGCATTTCTCCCGGGAAAAGTGTGCCTGCATACACATCGACCAGAGCGAGCGCAAAAGCGCTTCCTGAAGAACCCAGCGTTACATGAACATTCACCTAGATAAACCTCAGGCTCACCCTTCAAGAACTGTATACATCCAGAGTGAGGAAAAAAGCTCAGAAAATCACGCTGGATCCCTCACATCCAAGCCATCCACTCCTTGAACTTTTGGCATCTGGCCCGCGCTACAGAGCCCCAAATACCAGGACAACTAGGCACAAGAACAGTTTCTTCCCCTGGCAATCCACCTTATGAACAGCTAAATGTTCACCCCATTGTGCAATAAAAATATGTGCAATAACCTTATATTTATTTGTTATACCTCCATCCTAATACATCTTTCTTGTGCAGTTTTGTGGAGAGCTAATGTAGACTTCATGTATCCTTTGGTTTTAATAACAGTGCTTAATATGTGGGGATGTGGTAGGGTTTTGGAAAAGGTTTGGTGCTGCCGATGGGCAATCAATTATAGGTCTACTTTTCCTTTACTCCCCGTGGGCCACCTAGTCATTATTTTATTCTGGCCCAGCTGGTGAGACGCCTTAATTTTTTTTTATTAAGGTGTGTCTCACCAGCAAAACCTCAACAAACATTTGGTTTTGTAGAAACTATAAGAATGACTTGTGCCAAGTCTCGATATGATATGAACATCACAAACCTATAAGTATGCTTTATATATGTGTATGTGTAATGTATGCATTAATTTTCCAGCAGACATGTTTATGAATTTATGGAGTTTCCAGTTATTATTGCAAACTTTTGTAGGTAATAGACTAGAAATTGCTAGTAAATTTGACAAATAATTAGTAAATTAAATAATTAAGAAATAGCAACTAACACACTGAATTAAACATGAAATTCTGAAGTAGAAAAACCTTCAGTTTAGAAGAGACACTTTCTTGATAAAAAAAAAGTACTCCAGTAGTCTGTTGATGACACAATCAATGCTTCATGATCACTTCATAGCATACTGTAAAATCAGAAGTAGGTTGCTTTAATATGCTTTGTTATCATATCTTGAATTTCTATGGCACCTATTTGTGCTATGTAATGTTAAGTAACAGTCGTAATGTTTACAGGAACTACATTTAAATGTTAATGTGTCTTTTGCCTTTGTCTTTCATTTTAATTAGCAGATAGGAATCCAACTGCTTTTATACGTGGCACAGACTGTGAGGACAATACTTGCCTGGGGAGCTTTATGAAAATGGCTCTCTATTTTAGTACAAGGAAGACTCAGGAAAACAAGCTTAAACAGGTGATCAAAATATGGTGACAAACCTGTCCATAGATTCAGAGAGGGAAAGTATCTAATTACATTTACTTGCATTACTGTAACTGAGTAGCTTTTTTTGTGCACTTTTAATTTTAAAAAATAATTTTACTTTTACTATACTTTTACTATATTTTGTATGAAGTATTGGACATTCGCTACATTTTAAAACACATTAATAACTGAGTATAAAAAAAAAAAAAAAAAAAAATCATCATTCGCACCCTCAAAATTATTGCAGTAAATACTGGGCAAGAACAAACTGGCACTAAAGTCACAAGAAAGATGGATATAGACAAAACAGCTGTTACTGCAGTGCAGACCTAGCTAAAAATGAAACTCTGTCGTATTCTGCTGAAGCTGAACTCGAAAGAAATGAATTGAATCTCTGGCCATATTAGAGCTCTATTATGCAGTGTAAGCTGTGGTTGCCTAGGGGGACCAAACTAGCAGCTTATCTATAAAATCTTGACACCAAACCTTCACAAGCATAGACGAAAATACTTGCATCACTGTATTGGTGGTTAAAATGAAGCTTTGACACTTTTGCACAAATTAGCCAAAAATACAGTGGTGCAGGACTTAGGGTTGTCCTATATAAATCGCCTGCGATAATATCATAACGTCAATTGTTGTTTTAACATCGATTTGACATTATTGAGTATTTAAAAAAAAAAAAACACTTGACTAATTATTGACTAATTATCCCAGAAAATGTCAAGATAACTTTTTTGGTCAATGTGTGCAATACACCCCTGCAAGGACTTATAATGTTGGTTGGCACCAGGGTCAAAAATTAACAGGGGCTTTGGGCAAAAATGTTGTATAATTTATAATATTTGTTTGGTTATTTTAGTAGCATGAAAAACTAATGTGTCTGGAAAAGTCTGGACTTCATAAAAATGCTAATCATGTTTTATATCTCAGCGACATGCAAGCAAACAACCAAATAAAGGATTTCAAGGAGTGAAAAAAGGCACTGACTTCCTTCCTGTCACATGAGGCTGTCAACTTCCTACCCCTACTTCCAGGAAGCATGGCGAAGGCAAAACCTCCCAAAGAAAGTTAATTTTCATGTTACTAACAAGTATTTTTTGTTGACATACATACATACATATATATATATATATATATATATATATCTACATAATCACGAAGGTCTCTAGAATCATTCAAACAAAACAAATCTTACAAGAGATCTATAGTTCCCCCTCAGTCGTTCACTACGACATTACGTCGAGTGACGTTGTGACGTAGTGGGATCGCACTTGAGAGACCAATCATCTCTTAGCTAAAGAGAAAAGGCCAATGAACATTGGCAAGTGGAATTTGCATGCATATACTCACACAGATTTCTGCTACGGAGCCTCACTGCTGCAAGCTGAACAAGAAAAAAGATCTTTTGGATCCTGCGGGACGGTCGGGAGATCGGCTTATTTTGTACTCCAGCGAAGCACTGCTCCCTCTACCAGCACGGCTTCTTCCCTGGGCATCCCTCTCGAGATGTCTATCTGACCATGTGTTTATGTATGCAGAAGCTTCCTGACTTCTCCTGACGGACACAATCGCTGCCTCGCGTGCCTGGGCCAAAAACACACCGAGATGCCTTTCGTGGATGGGCATGCCATAAAGACTCCTCGGCTGAGTTGGCTAAAGGCCAGGGCAATCTCAGAACACGCCGCCGGGTAAATCCCCGCGGAATTCGGCTGCTGCTCAGTTGGGGACAGCCGTGGCCTATTGGTTAGGGAGTCTGACTTGTAACCAAGAGGTTGCGAGTTCGAGTCCCAGGTCCGGCAGGGATTGACGGTGGGGGGAGTGAATATCCAGCGCTCTCTCCATCGTCAGTACCACGACTGAGGTGAGACCCTTGAGCAAGGCACCGAACCCCCAACTGCTCCCCGGGCGCCGCAGCAATGCAATGGCTGCCCACTGCTCCGGGTGTATGTTCACGGTGTGTGTGTGTGTGTGTGTGCACTTGGATGGGTTAAATGCAGAGCACAAATTCCTAGTATGGGTCACCATACTTGGCCTCACGTCTCGTCACTTTTGAAGTCTGAAGCCGAACTGATGGCCATGCTCCTTCGGGCGACCAAGAGCATCGGGTTATATGCGGCACGTACACGTTCGGGCTCCTCCTTTCTCACAACCCTTGACGGTGGGGCAGCCAGAGGGTACGTCGACGTTCCCCAGGTGGAGTGTGCGGTTACAGAGCACTTGTGCCTGCAAAATGCTGCCACCTGGCGGAATTGTCCGCGGCTTCCGTCCAAAGCTTGTAAGCTTTCGTTGGCTCTCGCTGGGAAGGCTTACAGTGCTGTGGGCCAGGATGCCCCCGCCTTGCACACCATGTCCATCCTGCAGGTTCACCAGGGCAAGACACTAAAAGAACTGCATGAGGGTAGTCACCAGTGTGAAGAGATGTGTTAATGATGTGAGTAAGTGCAAGCAAAATGGCTTGAAGGAGGATCAAGCGGACAATTAGTAGGATGATTAAAAAGGATGAGTTTGGCGACTTCTGCCTCAGAGAGTGAAAAGAAGGACGTGAACGAGTTTATGTTTGCTGGTAACATATGCTTGATAGATTGTGAAGTGGAAAATTGTGCACTAATGGTTTTAATTTTATCAATCCTCTGGGGTCGACAAATGTGCCAGCGCGTTTTGGTGCATTTTTTTAAAGCCCCCTATATAAACTTAAACTACTCGGTCAGTTTTGATCATAAAGATAAGAGCAATAACAATAAAATGGTCAGCTTTTGTAAAAAAAAGAAAAAAAAAAGAAAATAAACAGAGTGTGCTGTGTGGTCTCTGTAATCTTCTTTTAGAAAACACGTCACTAAAATTAACTAAAACTTAGCTAATACAGGACACAGAGACATTACAGATATATCTAGAGAAAGCTTGATATAAGTGTTATCGAAAACAAATATTCTGTGATAAAGTAATCCATATGAAACCAACATGATGTCCAGTCTACCCCCTGGGAGTTAATAATATTAAATTTGATCACGACCATGAGCTACTTTCGCTTTCAAATTAAAATTGACCATGTGAGAAGTGCGGGAGGTAAACCCCCACATCACCGTAAACAAAGCAGCAAGACTTTTCATCAAGTTCATCTGGGTTACTGTTTGTTTCTGAAGAAAATGTGCTGTGAGGAGTAAGACTTATATTTACCTAGATCAGAAGAAGAACGCAATGTGATGTGCAGCTGATCCAACAGAGGAGACATTTACATGAGTAAGTCTTTCTTTTATTAGACTACTTGCATTCGCTGTTATTTTGCTACTGTGACAGGCTAAGTTGTACACATTTTACTAGTTAGACTTTTTTCAAACAATAATTTCCTATCCCCATCCAGGTACTAACCAGGCTTAGCCCTGCTTAGCTTCAGTGAGCTTTTGGACAACTCAAACGGTGATAAACTTGTTGATGTCTGGGGATCTTCTCTCTATCCAAATAGAAGAAAGGAAAGCCACTTATCCCAGTCATGTCCTGTGTTTTGCAACAAACTTCCTAAGCATCGTCTTTAGGGTCCGGATAAACCTCTCCCCTAGACCATCAGTCTTGGGGTGATAAGGACTGCTGCAGATACTTCTGATGCTCAGCTGTTGTTGAAACTGCCTCATTAGCTGTGATGTGAAGTTGATCAGCCAGGACTTCATCTGGTATTCCATGATTGGCAATGGCTGCAGTGGAGCTCTGCCCTGAAGAACAGCACTGGTTTTCTAGAAAATAGGACATGTCTGACAATGTACGAGCATATCAGTATACATGGTGGGCCAATGCGGGTGTATCAAAGTGTTCTGTCTCTGGATTGGATTTATCAACATTTTCAGCTTTTTTAAACAAACAGCTTAAAAGACAAATCATTTATTTGCATACTGCCCATATCCTTGGATTATTTCCAACTAGGTTCCTTGAGATCTCTGGTATCGACCTTAGAGATTCAAAAGGATACGTTTCTCCAATGTTTTCTCTACAGAGAAAATATTGTATAGTAGCGTGCAAATCCGCGGCATGATAAGAATATAACCAGCAGCAGCTGTAGAGTTTTTCTTATTAATTAAAAATGTTATGCTGTCACACATAAATTTATTTTGTGCAAAATAGAAACAAATGAACATAAAATTGGCTTAGAGACGTTTTCCATTGCACCAATAAGCAATAAACCATTTACATACTCTTAAATATTAATAATCACCTTTCATGAAGGCGTTCTCTGCATTCACAAAGACAAAGAGCATTGCCTCCTCTCACGTGACGTTTCCCGCTTTAGGGGTCTGTTATAACTCAATGGGCTCAGACGAGCCGAGAGAGGTGGACTCCCACTGCAACTTTACCTGCTGGTGTCACTGTTGGACAGTTTTACTTTAGAAAAACTAGCGATTTATACAATTCTAAATGTTATATTTTGCAGTATTGATGTTGTTTAACTTTTGTACTAGAATTTTTTTTCTCATCCAATATTTTGAGGAGACGCTGCCTCCCTTGACTTCTCAGGGGAAACGACTCTGGTATACAGTTGTGTTAAAAAATAACATTGCAACATAGGTAACCCGATGAACCACTGTTATTAGCAGTAGTGGTATTTCTGCATTGCAAACAATTTAACTGGCATGACATGCATGCTGCTTGCCCTGAGTAATTGGCTAATGCATTGAAGGGGGTGAGTTCAAAATAACAGCAGTGTGGAGTTTAATCAGTTGTTGCCTAATGGTTAGAGATTTGGACTTGTACCCCAAAGGTTGCAGTTTCGAGTCTGAGGTCCGGCAGGAATTGTATGTGGGGGGGAGTGAATGTACAGCGCTCTCTAGCAGTATTTCATTAAGGCACTGCTATTTATTTCAACACAGCTGTATAGGAATTTTTCCTTCTCAAATTAAATACACAGTCAGAGACTGAGTCTTTTTAAATTTTATTCTTGCAAGAAGGTCAGACAATACAGCATTGAATGTGTGACGAAAATAAATAAGCATGTCTCTCTGCTTATATACCCCCTTTATACCCTTTTCACAAACAATCTCCCAAATATTGCTTTATATGGATAAAGTGTGATGATCATTTTGACATTTTATCATGTCAGGCCTTTTAATTTGCTAATCAGGGAAACATCAAAAGCTATTCAACTTTGCAGTGGAATACACAATACACACGAATAAACCTTTAATAACATAACACCTGTTAATAATGTAGTAATATGAGAATTTTTCTTCCATAATATATTATTATATACTGTTACTGATAATTAATAATCAACATAAGACCCCTTCATTGCTGCTTTAGTTATAAAATGTATAATCATCAACCGCTTATCATGGTATCAATGATGGTGGCGTCTTTTTCCAGGTCCACCGTGATTTTCTTGCCAACCAATTTGAAGATATTCTCTGGCCTCACACCATGAGGTTCGGCCACTTTTACCGTCAGCATGTCGAGAGTTAATATCTCACCCTTCTTCAATGGTTTCTGAGCCACTACTGACTTACCCAACTGCAAAAAAGGACATAAACCATTATTTAAATACATTTGGTCAATTTAAAAGCAACTTATTGCTGTATCTATCAAAATGAGCACTGTATCTGACCTTGCTGTGGCAGGAAGACTCGCAGGGCAGCATCTGTTTGATAGGCGAGCCCATTGCCATTTCAACCGTCCTGATGGCTTTCACCAGCTCCGCCAGCTCGGCCGGCTCCAGTGAGGCCGCGTGGTCACTGCCTTTCCAGCTCTTATCCAGAGTCACGTGACGCTCAAGGACCTTCGCCCCGAGTGCCACAGCTGCCACGGACACATGGATGCCCGGCTCATGTCCAGAGTATCCGATGGGAATGTCCGGAAACTCCTTCTGGAACTCCTGATTTAGGGAAAGGGAAACAGAAAGATTCAAAACTACTCATTAAATACCTATAAATGTTTGCTGTGAAAGGACCCACGCAAGATCAGCGGGGCTTTTTAGTCAGTTTTTGATGAAAGTATCCTTTAAATTTAGTCCGTATTTCTATATAGTACTAGTTATAGACTAGTTAAAGTACTAGTTAAAGTACTGTATCAGGTTAGTTTTAGTTAATGGTAATAACCCTGGAATAAACACTATAACAATGAACATTATTATTTTTATATTCCTATTTTCTTTTATTTATATTTTCTGTTTTCATTCATAAATTACTAACCTAAGTTAAGTTATTCATAAATATTTATTTTTTTCTTTTTATTTATGTCTTCTGTTTTCATTCTAATTTTAGTTAAAGTTTTAGTAATTTTGTTATTTTGCCATTTTTATTAAACATGTGTAAAGGAACTGTATCAGGTTAGTTTTAGTTCATATTAATAACCCTGTAATGAACAATATAACGATGCATTTTTGCTAAATCACATATTCCAACATTTTATATATTCATTTAGCATATCAAAATGACATTGTTAATACACCATTATAATTGTTAATATTTTGAATTATACACCACCAGTCAAAAGTTTGGACACACCCTCTCATTTAATGTTTTTTAAAGAAGTTTCTTATGCTTATCAAGGCTATTTTCACTTGATCAAAAATACAGAATTTATTTTTTATATTATTACGATGTAAATCATTGTTTTTCTATATTAATATACATTCAAATGTAATTTATATCTGTAATTAAATTTTAATTTCCAGAATCATTACTCCAGTCTTCAGTGTCACATAATCCTCCAGAAATCATTCTAGTATGCTGATTTATTATCAGTGCTGGAAACAGTTGCGCTGCTTAATATATATATATATAGGAACCTGTGATACTTTTTTCAGGATTTTATGATCTATAAAAGGTTAAAAAAAACCAGCATTTATTTAAAATAGAAAGGATTTCTAACAATATACATTACTGTTCAAAAGTTTGGGGTCAGTACATTTTTATTCTTTCTTTTTTTAAAGAAATCTATACTTTTATTCACCAAGGATGTGTTAAATTAATAAAAAGTGATAGCACAGTTTTACACTGCTAGAAAAGATTTATATTTTGAATAAATACTGTTCTTTTTAACTTGTTATTCATGAAAATCCTGAAAAAAGAATCACAGGTTGAAAAAAAAATTGGCACAGTATATTAAAATAAAAACCATTATTTTATATTGTAAAAACATTTTGCAATATTACCATTTTTTTCTGCATTTTTGATCAAATAAATGCAGCCTTAATGAGCATAAGAGACTTTAAAAAACATTAAATGAGAGGGTGTGTCCAAACTTTTGACTGGTAGTGTATATATTTGTATGTTTTTATATCTATATAGTTTTTAATAAGTCTAACTTTATAGTTACATTATAGTTTTAGTTATTTTAGTATAACTGTTGCCCTTTCCAATGAGAAATATGACTAATTTAAGCAATTATTAATTCTTAACATTGAAATTGAAAACGTAATCGTCTTCATGCGCATTTTTCTCGTCAACAACGCTTCGTTATGTAATATTTTGATCAGTAATTCACAACGATGACCTTGGATTAAAGTGACTTGTCTTACAGGGATCAGGCTGAGGTTGACATGCTCTATCGGCAGTGGATAAGCGCTGGTGCACTGCAGGAAAGTGAAATTGGGATTGTGTTTCTTAACAGTTTGGTAAACACAGCGCATGGTCTCCATCGACTGCATTCCGCTAGATATCACCATGGGACGACCTACAAAAGCAAGCCAAAATGTGAGCTTCAAGTGGAAGTAAAGTCAATGTTTTAGTCATCAACACATCTATGTCTCTGCAAACTTTAAATACACAGTCATCTGCAGTAAGAATGAAAATCCAGCAAATCCACACCAGGATTTCTAGGTCTCATCCTCTCTGCTATCTGGCCAATCAGCATCGTCAACACAAAGTTTTTCTGGTATACCAGACAGACTTTAAATGCACATGGGAAGCTATTGAGCTCAGTTCTGCTTGCACTTTTCTCATTTTCACACTTCGGATAGCATAGAAAATTTTTATATATATATCCAATATGGCAGAGGTGCCATTTAATTAATCTGAGGAGAGCAATTTTTCAGCAAACAAACTCATTTTCATTGGTTTTACATAATGCCTGCTTCTGGAAATGGACTTTTCATTTCAAATGGACGTCAACTTTGGTGAAGTTTACCCTTTTTGGCGGTTTTCTCCAGGTAGGGGATGTTGTTGGTGTCCGCTGAGGCAACTTTGATAAACGGCACATTTATTTCATGAAGAAAGTCTACAGCCATCTAAACGAGGTAGGGAGAGAAAAAGTTAAGAGATTGACCTACTTTGTCTTTAAGGGACATTTAAATATATTTTCTTGCTATATATGTTATAAATGCTCTTCGTTTGGTCACCTCATCCATCCCTGATGCTGTAAAGAAGATGCCAATTTCATTGGCATACTGCTGCAGTTCTCTGTACTGCTGGTGACTGAACTCCAGATGGTGCTTATGAGCCCCGTATGTCGGTCCCCAGGCATGAGGGGACGTGTAGGGACGCTCCAGAGCTTGTTTGGTGAATCGGTGTTCGATCTCACTCTTTTGAAACTTGGCACAATCAGCTCCACAATCCTGCACGGAGACAAAAGATCTTACAATCCAACAAAATCTTAAAAGTTAAAAATATGTATTTTTTTTTTTTTTTAGATTTTTAAAATGTTCTTCATACTAAGAAAAATTGTTATTTTAAAAAAAGGTTCTTTGGGGAGTCATAAATGGTTCTTCACAGCAAAAACACACTTGATGCCTTTATCTTTAATAGTGTATAAAAAAATCTAATGTGATACAAGATGTGACTTTTACAGCTCATTTCTTCGGTTTAGGAAAGAAAAGAGCGTGAAAAAATTCTATTAAGAATTTAAGAAAAGAAAAAAATCCCCACTATTTTTTTTCACTTAACTTTCCCATTTTGTTAATGCAAGCTGTGGTTCCCCCACCCCCTGTGTGTTGAAACATAAAAAAAAAAAAAAAAAAACTCTTATCAACACAATATCAGACTTCACATCTGATAAAGCGGTACTTTACCTTGGCCATTCGGATCATTTTTTTGGCGATTTCTATGTCTCCTTGATGGTTCTGTCCAATCTCAGCGATGATAAAACAGGGGTTGGAGCCCCCGATTTTCCTTCCAGGACAAAGTTCAAACTCAGCAGGCATGTTAACTGCTAATTTTAATTTTATTGACTAACTGGAGTTATGATTAAGAGGCTGGAGATGTGGTCACCAGCACGCAAGCATCAAGAAAAGGGGCTGGAATGGAGGGCACACTATGATTTAAAGAGATTGAAGTGCTCCACCCTAAGGGCTGCCAATCCCCTACCTACACACGGTAACACTTTAGAATAATGGGCCGTTGTTAACACATAGCAATGCAGGAAGTAATAGATTAACACTGAGCTTAATGCTGTTAACTAATGTGGAATAAGCAATATTAACTAAGCAGTAAGTATAGCAAATATAGGACAAAAGTACTTCCTTGTTAGGTATTCAGTAATGACTAAAATATTCAAAAATACAGTAACATGTCTAAAAGTGAACTATTGTCTTGTTTTATTCTTAACATGGTCCTAAAATGACTTTTTCAGAAGCTTGCACCTCAGATAAGCTCTTTGCGGATTTATGAATATTATATCCCCCTAAAGATTGAGATTGTGACTATTCTCTATACTCTTACCAAAGAGTAGTTTATTTCTTTAGCTGTATGCGTAAAGTTTTTCTCAAGATCTGATAATAATTCATTTACAATTTTAAATAACTATAAAGTGATGCTGACAAGCCCATGATTGGATTAGATCACTATTATGAGCTGTATTCAGTGTCAGTTCAATAAGTGTCAATTTTTGAAATTGAGGTTTATACATCATCTGAAAGTTGAATAAATAAGCTTTCCATTGATGTGCGGTTTGTTAGGATAGGACAATATTTGCCCAAAATACAACTATTTGAAAATCCGAGGTTGCAAAAAAATCTAAATACTGAGAAAATCGCCTTTAAAGTTGTCCAAATGAAGTTCTTGGCAATGCATATTAAGTTTTGATATATTTACAGTAGGAAATGCACAAAATATCTTCAAGGAACATGATACTTAATATCCTAATGATTTTGGCATAAAAGAAACATCAGTAATTTTGAACCATGCAATGTATTTTTGGCTAATGGCCACAAATATACCCCAGTGACTTAAGACTGGTTTTGTTGTCCAGGGTCACAAATGTCTCGACTCTAAAACACCTAGACAGTGACAGTATCCTGGGAAAGACTTCTCTTAAGGATATGAATATAAACAAAACAGCCTCTTGTCAAAAACAGATTGCCTTCTTGATAAAGATATTGGGCTTCATTCATTAAAATTGCGTAAATGTCTGAATAAATTTGTGCATGAAACAGACCTTCACAAAATCTCTCCTCCGGATCAGTGGTAATTTTGATAGCACATTTTGATTTAGTTTTAGTCTCAGTCTTTTGATTAAATGCCATTTAGTTTTAGTCATATTTTAGTCATCTGAATTGTTTTTAGTTTTAGTCGACGAAATATCATAAGATTTTTGTCGACTAAATCTACAGTAAATTTAGTCTGCTAAAATGTAATGGGTTTAGTTACAGTGCAATGCATTTATTAAGAATTTCTCTAAAATTTCCAAACTCATTATATAGGTTTGATATTAAGGTTTAATCATGATAAACACATGATTTAACTGTGGTGATACACAACATGCCTTAATATTAAAATGACATAAAACCACTTCTCATAAAGGACATGATCTTCTTTTCAATGAAATACCAATGATTATATCGGCTAATTAGGCATTCTTTATAGTAATTTGTTTACCATATTCTTCTTTTTTTTTTTTTTTTATAAACTAATTTAGATTAATCTTTAGGGCTACGTAAGTGATTCAGTCAAGAGCTATGTGTGGTTTTCTGTCTTTCTTTTGTTGCTTGGTTAACATCAGTGACTCGGACAATAGCAACTAAATGTGGCTGCTATCCCTTTAAAACTGAATGCAATGGATGCAATGTACTGATACACTTTCTCCCTACTGTTTATGTTCGTTTAAGACATAATCGGCTGTGTTTACATGACAATTCAAGATCATTGTGTGTATTTCTCAGTTCATGCAACGCGAAAGAGTGCTTTCTGTGTGTTTGCTTCGGTTTCTGCGCTCAGAAAACAAGACCGAATTGAGTTCTCTCTTGCGTCGTCAAATTTATTCATATGTCTGCACTTCTCCAACATACTGACATTTCTGAATATTTTCTAAGATGTGCAGCAAGTGTATTTAAGCTTGTGTCCCGCTGGTTTGTACGCATCTAACCTCCTACTGCACAACAGATTATTCTTTCCAAATCGTCCCTCCCTGACATTTTCGTCTCTTTTTTATTCGTTGACGAAAACCCCAGTAGATTTTTGTCATAGTTTTTGTCATTCAAGAAGAATTTTAATTGTTTCATTTTCGTCTGTGAAAAAATGTCCTTGACAAAGTTTATGACGAAAATTATTCGTCAACAAAATTAACACTGCTCCGGATTCACAAACACTTCACAAATGTCCGATTTGACAGTCACGTGTATGTTAATGAATTTCAATCATTCGTAAATAGGGCGCACATGCACGCTCATACACAATTAGCATAATACCCGCCTATAAATTACAGCTACGCAAAATGCATGTCCAGGAAGGCAGTGAGATCTGGTCTATTTTCTCAGGTCTGGCTCCAGTACTTTGCATAAATGCAAAATATATTAGGCCAAATATTTAACAACGTGTGTCCACCAACAAGTTATGTAATAATAATTTTTTTCTTCTGCGGTCTACTGTAGAGACATGAATTTACTTTTCTCTGAGCATTTGGTGTGAAAGGGCTTTTACGTTTGCCAAAAATAGAACTTTTTATATTAAAAACAAACAAGCAAGCCTTGCCCAGATTTAAAAAGTAACGCAAAAGTAACACAACGCATTACTTTCCATAAAAAGTAACTAAGTAACGTAATAAGTTACTTTTTTAGGGAGTAACTCAATATTGTAATGCATTACTTTTAAAAGTAACTTTCCCCAACACTGGTGGCCACCTAAGAGATTTTATCCAGCTGAAAAATGTCAGGCGCTCTTCTTAAAATGACCAGCTGGTGGCGCTTGAAAATGCTGTCGTGGCACAGCGTTTTTCCAGCTGAGAAGCTTTGGTTGCTATGATTTGGAGTATCCACGGTGGCAACGTATTTGCATCTCATTTTTAATAACTTGACTGAATTTTAAAAAGCAGTAATATTGACTTCTCAACTGTTGTAGGACGGTTGGTCGGTATTTGTCCCACTCTTCCTCTATTTACGGCTGGGAAAATAGTTACAATAACGAGCGCTGTGTTTTACAGTTATCAACTCGGCTATAAAAGAATAAATGGATAACAAAGAGGGCAAGGGCAAATGAACTTGTATCTATTATGGCAGTGCGTCAAAATTCAGTGTCATCAGTTTGCTAAAATGAGAACGGTTTACGCACCATTTACACATGGTAGGGAGCAGTTGTACATGTCTTTCGTACCAACTAACATTTTTAAAATACGAACATTTTCTCGAATTCAAAAAGTTTACGCCTTTACGAACGATTTACACAGTCATTCGTTCTGCTCCTGTTTCATTGACGGCATTGTTAAGCACAAAACAACATCTTCCAGATTACAATGTCTGTTAAGTTAGAATATCACTACACTGTAAAAAATTACCATGAATTTAACAGTTAAAAGCTGTAAAATGCTATAATAAAAACCCGTCATATGGTTAACGGTAAAAGACTGTAAAATTTACAGTGAATAACCATAAACTGACATTCCCAGAATTCCCTGTGTTACATTTTTTGTTTGATTTTTCTGTTGAAATAACTCTTTTTTTCTTAGTTTTTTCTTAGCAGGTTTGTACATTAGAGATGTATGCTACATCTAACGTTGTTAAATTAATGTTTACTGCATTATTTAATTTTAATGTGTGTTACTATGATGTTGTTTTGTGTTGGTGTGAATGACACTGTGCACCTCTATATGTTAATATTTAAAAGCTGATTGTGATGGGTGTTGGTTCATCATGTGACTTTCTCATCACCACCTGCTTTTGGTGTTTATCAGTGTATTACAAAGGTATAAAACAGTTTTCAGTACTTCAATAAAACGTTGAAACTGTATTTTTTTACGGTAAAATTCTTATACGGTTTTCTACCATAAATTTTACGGAACTTTTTTTTTTTTTTTTTTTACAGTGTAGGACCTCAGAAATGTATGGCTGTACAGTATATGTCAGATATAAAAAAAAATATTAAACTACTTAATAAACTACCTGTGAAATCAATGTCAACCCTCAAGCATTACTTTGTCAACCCACAGGAACCACTAGTGACCTGGACCATTAAACATATTAACAAATTAAACAACTTAACACCTCACTAATACTCACATGGACTGACAAGGTAACACTTAAATAGTTAGTGAGGGGTTATGTGTTTTTCACAAGTAATTTACGATGTTACTGTCGTGATTAGTAATTAATGGGTTATTCCGTATTAATTGATCATAGTTAGCAAGTAGTTCTTAATCAGGATAATTTTATTTGATAATTATTGAATGCCTAATAAGGAACTACCTTTGTCCTAAATGTGCTATTACCTACTGCTTAGCTCATCTCGTTTCCATATTAGTTAGTAGTATTAAGCTCAGCGTTATTGTAGTACTATCTGCTACTTCCTTGCATGGTTACTTGTTAACAGCAGACCATTATTCTAAAGTGTCACATTGAATTTTGAACATGCAAGGCTGTAGAATATTTGGCGGTAAATTAATATGTATCAGTCTGCACCTGCCAACGAAAACAGCATTGTAAACAGATGACATAAACACAGAGAACAAAGTCCACTTTAAATGACAGTAGTCTGAATGATTTGCAACTGGACATTATGCATTATTTCAGACCGCCAGTTTCAAAGTTCGATCTCCGCTTCCGTTAATTTTTCTTGTATTTTTCCACAGACATTTCTGTCATACATATAGACAAAAAGGCAGAGGACCACTCCCATTTCATCTTACACGAAATGCATGCTTTACATACATTCGCATTTCCAACCCAGCACTAGTTACAAACCTTTATCAACCTAAATTAATAGGCCAGCATTTATCATAGAACAAATAACTTAAGTGTTGACAGAATCAACCCATTTTAGCTATAGTAACCAAAAGTTATACAGTAATCATGGAAGTGAACTGAGCCCATAAAAATTGGTTGAAGCCATATGTCAACCCTGTAATGTTGACTTGGAAAGTTCGGTCCACAACAGAAGTCAAATTTGCTTTAACTGTCCTGTTGTAATAAAATCCACCCAGACATCAATATAACAATTAGCTGTTGAATTAACATCTGCCCAACCGAAATGTAAACCAAATATTATCAAATGTCTTATTGACATTGTGTGCCTGCTGGGCTTGTACAACCCATTGGTTCATTTGCCAAAAAAAATCCATTTGGCACTAAGAACTCCTATTGTGCACTGTTAGACATTTCTGTAATTTCTACAGTTACTTTATATCACCCAGGATAATACTGCAAATTCCCGTTACAGTGAATAACTAATTTCCTCTGCATCATGGAAACACCACATACAGAGACTCTGCTGAGACTTTGCTTTTAAAGTCCCAATGAAATCAAATCAAAGTTTTTTTTGGCTTTTAGTATGAATATAACTACCTATCAGCTAGTGTGCTCCAAAACGATGACAAAATTCACATTTACAAGATAAAAGCCTTCAAAACTTAGTCTCTAACATCCGCCAATATGGATCAACGATTTTGATGACATCACCCTGCACTTCAGCTTATCCTCAAACTTTCTGTCCAATCAACTCTGAGCAAAAAAGAGCTCAAAGTCATTGTTTTAACGAGTTACATCAAATTTTTTGAGTTCTGCTTACTAAACCCAAACTAAACCCAAAAACTCATTGCCTCAAATTTTTTAAGTTCATGAACTTAATTAAATATTTCAAAAGTTAAATATTTACATTACATGCTACATAAATCTTTTCATTACAGTTAAATTAAAACTTGTTATGAAATCAACTTAAATATTTTCAGTTACAGTGTATCAGAAAGACTCTCAATATATACTTGCATTGAAATTGTCAATGAACATGCAGTATATGTAGTCTTCAAATTTTGCTGTCCATCCTCAACCTAAGAACAGGCTCTACTCTTTACCACAACGGTAACACTACAAAACCAACATAACAGAAATCTATACAAATCCTAACATATCTCAACATTTAAATACTAACTTATGTCTCCCTATGTTAATTTTATGCAAAAACACACAAAATAACATCTAATTTCAACAATTATTTTCCATGTTGTCTGATGCAAAGCATGCTGGGAGCTAGAAAACTCAATCATTCTAAGTTCACTTTACTACAACGGCATTTTGAGTTTACAGAACTTATTTCAATTAAGTCCAATGAACTTTCATTGTTATTTGAGTGAAAATAACTCATTTCATTTAATTCATTTCACTGTTCGGTTTTACAGTGTAGGCTTGGAAGATAAAATAATGATACAATAATAATATAGCATTAACAGTTAATCTCGGATAATTTTTTAGTGAATGTTCACGCACACACACACACACAAAAGGTGGCTATTTCAACAGGTCACACATATTCATTATCTGTTCTATTCCCTACATACTCAGAGTTACACATAACATACAGTACGCCTACAGAATTATTTTTTAAGGACAAATGTTGAGAGCATACAGGATGGTGGACTTGTGAAAATGTTTTTATAACAAGTCCCTGCATTTCCCTATACTACGCAAATAACATTTGTGTAATAATATATTCAGTAAATGCACTATCGAATAACAGAGAACGAGACACGAGAATGTTAAAATATTTTAAGGTACAATTACTAATTCTAATGTAATTAGCACTGTAATTTGAACCGAAAAGCATATGAGTTTATTTGGCATGTGAAATTCTGAATGAAATTGATCGTTTAGCTGTTTAGTGATTAGGCATATATTTCTTTTCGTTTTTTTTATTAAGTTAATTTGGGAAGTTGTTGGGAGGATTTTTTTTTTTTTCTCGTTAAATATAAGTTATAAGTATAACTTATATAAATATAAGTTTAATATAAATATAAGTTTTTTTAAAGTAGCGAACAGCCGCCAGCGGAAGACTGTTCATAGTCTGTTTGATCAATTTGCCTTCTCAAATCATCACGACTTGACTAAAATAAAATCTATAGATATAAAAGGGGTTAAGTATAAAACAATATTGGTTTAAACGTTAAACAATGTGCGCTTTGTTTGTGCGGAAAGTGGAAGCTAAAGAATTGCAATCTTTAGAACACGAACAAGGACAATACCATAAATTACATGAAAATAAACTAATAATAATAAAATAGGAAAAACAATAAGAAAACATGTCCATAGTACAAACAAGTCCAACAAGTACAAATAGTTACAAATTATTCAAACAATATTTTTAAGGCTTTAAAATAATTTACAGCTTGTTTTTTTGTTGTTGTTGTTGTTGTTTTTTTTTTTTTTTTTTTTAAGTGTAGCCTACTTATTTTTCGGCTGTTTGTATAGGCCTAACCACTTATGCGCATCATTCTGTAGTGTCCTGCATTAGCCAAAAATCATAACAGTCATCAACATCCACTCATATGTGAATAAATGCAAATATTCGCTAAAAACACCCAGTAAATACATCAATGATGCTGTCAGGGCCGTGATGCCGGCTTTCTTTGAAATGTTTGATGACTGGCCTATGCGCCCGCTCCGTCTCCCGTTCCCCAGATGCTGCCTGTTCATATGTGAGAGCATATCAGGGGAGTCGGGCATGATTGTTAAAATAATAACTATTATTGATTACTAATTTTAATCAGTGCATAGTAAAATTATTTTTGTTTTTCAACTAAATGTCCTCGAACTGGGCTTTCTGTGCAACCTAACGCGTTTCACAGAAATATATATTTCAGAAATATGGATTGCACCCAGCCTGTTTTATTTTGCTGTATGGATTTAAATCTGAGTGGTAAAGCTGTGGTACCCACTAGCACAAAGAAGCGCAGATCAGTGTCAAGTGTAGTTAAACACACAGCAGTCATAACTTTTCTTTCAGTGCAAATACTCCAATATTGAAGTTGCAGACAATGCAGAAATACATTTTACTGTACCATATATCATAGCACTGGAACGGTTAATTTTGCCAGGATTTAATTTATAAGTGTGCACAAATAGATGCGTAGCCTAAATAAAATGTTGATAAACAGATAATAACGCTTAGGCTTGTGAAAAGTCGGTGTTCGGCTATCCATCGATTGAATCACTTGCCCACCGCCCAGCATCGGTTTGCATTTTATAGCGATAATGTCAATGTAGTTCACCCGGACAGAAGATCATCCACTTACAGCACGAGCAACAGCGCACGAGACTAGTGAACCAGTGAGTTGATTGACAGCACGATCGCGGAGGCAGAAGCACAAGAAAACTTTTGTTAATACAATGTTTTTTTTTTTTTTTTTTTTTTTTTGTTTTGTTTTGTTTTTTTTTGGTAAATATAACATTTTTGTTGTAAAAAAATACATTAAAGTTGTACATTATAAATGAACCATAACATGTGGTTTAGTTTTTAAGGGGAAAATCAAAACACCTTAACTGCATGTCATCCGTCTTAATCGTTTTGTTAATAATAGTTAATATATTTAATACAAACGAGTGTTTATACTGTTTAAACAAGCTTACGCGTTATTTATTATCTATAGCTATTTATCAACATTTTACTTATTTTAGCGACTATTTGTGCACACTTATTCCTGGCAAAATGAATGGCTGTGATACAGTACAGTACAAATTAAATTCTCCATCGTCGGTACCTTCAGTTGATTTGTATTATAGTATTTATACTGACCATCGCTTGTCCAAAATTGAGCATAATGTCTAAAAGAAAACTCCTGACTGCTTATTGTATTTACACTCTGCATTGCGCTGTCTATATAGCGCACTTCGCCGCTCAGATTTAAATCCATACAGAAAAATAAAACCGGCTAGATGCAGATTAGGCTTCTGAAATGCATATAGGGGGGAAGAAAGAAAACCCGCATCATTTACTTACTGTTATTGTGTGACAAAACGTAATTTTAAGAGATTTTCAGGCGAGAATGTAGTTGTTTAAAAGTCAAATCTGTGGTTCATTTATAAAGATAGCGCCTATTTAAAACTCTTATCAGTCTAAAAACTATGCGCACCCGTTCCTTATGAACCAAACTCCACCCGCTCACCTCGTATACAGCAACGGGGAACCCCCCTTCATCGCAATCGCTCTTTGCACTAGCTCATTTAAGTTAAAGCGCCGCCAGCGAAACCCCGCACATCATGTTATGGGTGTTGGGGGCTGGGCAGAAGACACAATTTCACGGCTCCCAGCATTCTCACTCTCAGTACCCCTGGCTGGTGTCAGACAGTCTGATGTTGGGCGTATCAAAAGCACAATGTCCTGTTTTCATTGTGAATGTAGGCTACACAGATAAAACATATCTCTATGGCCAAAAAAGAATTTATGTTTACTAACATAATCTACTAACAATTAAAAGAGCAAAAAGATATCAACACAGGAACCAGGATTTGAACTCAGGTCAACCTGAGTTCATAAGGAGCACACTGTCCACGCGACCGCTGGCGCCGACACATAAGGCTGCCTACACTGAAAACTAAGCACGAGCTCACCTAACATTTAGTGTGTCCGAATTCGGTCTTTAACACCTACTTTGACAACCAGAACAAAATTTGCCCTTTTGATAATTAATTCGTATTTCTACAACGTTTCGCTTGAATTTATCCGCTACCATAGATTGCAACGAGGCCAAAGGCAGAGCGCGGCTAACGAATTCTTGAGAGAATGAATTCTTATTTTGGTTGAGTACCATATACAGGTCCTTCTCAAAAAACTAGCATATTGTGATAAAGTTCATTATTTTCTGTAATGTACTGATAAACATTAGACTTTCATATATTTTAGATTCATTACACACAACTGAAGTAGTTCAAGCCTTTTATTGTTTTAATATTGATGATTTTGGCATACAGCTCATGAAAACCCAAAATTCCTATCTCAAAAAATTAGCATATTTCATCCGACCAATAAAAGAAAAGTGTTTTTAATACAAAAAAGTCAACCTTCAAATAATTATGTTCAGTAATGCACTCAATACTTGGTCGGGAATCCTTTTGCAGAAATGACTGCTTCAATGCGGCGTGGCATGGAGGCAATCAGCCTGTGGCACTGCTGAGGTGTTATGGAGGCCCAGGATGCTTCGATAGCGGCCTTAAGCTCATCCAGAGTGTTGGGTCTTGCGTCTCTCAACTTTCTCTTCACAATATCCCACAGATTCTCTATGGGGTTCAGGTCAGGAGAGTTGGCAGGCCAATTGAGCACAGTAATACCATGGTCAGTAAACCATTTACCAGTGGTTTTGGCACTGTGAGCAGGTGCCAGGTCGTGCTGAAAAATGAAATCTTCATCTCCATAAAGCTTTTCAGCAGATGGAAGCATGAAGTGCTCCAAAATCTCCTGATAGCTAGCTGCATTGACCCTGCCCTTGATAAAACACAGTGGACCAACACCAGCAGCTGACATGGCACCCCAGACCATCACTGACTGTGGGTACTTGACACTGGACTTCAGGCATTTTGGCATTTCCCTCTCCCCAGTCTTCCTCCAGACTCTGGCACCTTGATTTCCGAATGACATGCAAAATTTGCTTTCATCCGAAAAAAGTACTTTGGACCACTGAGCAACAGTCCAGTGCTGCTTCTCTGTAGCCCAGGTCAGGCGCTTCTGCCGCCGTTTCTGGTTCAAAAGTGGCTTGACCTGGGGAATGCGGCACCTGTAGCCCATTTCCTGCACACGCCTGTACACGGTGGCTCTGGATGTTTCTACTCCAGACTCAGTCCACTGCTTCCGCAGGTCCCCCAAGGTCTGGAATCGGTCCTTCTCCACAATCTTCCTCAGGGTCCGGTCACCTCTTCTCGTTGTGCAGCGTTTTCTGCCACACTTTTTCCTTCCCACAGACCTCTTGCTTGAGGGTGTCAATGATGGCCTTCTGGACAGCAGTCAGGTCGGCAGTCTTACCCATGATTGCGGTTTTGAGTAATGAACCAGGCTGGGAGTTTTTAAAAGCCTCAGGAATCTTTTGCAGGTGTTTAGAGTTAATTAGTTGATTCAGATGATTAGGTTAATAGCTCGTTTAGAGAACCTTTTCATGATATGCTAATTTTTTGAGATAGGAATTTTGGGTTTTCATGAGCTGTATGCCAAAATCATCAATATTAAAACAATAAAAGGCTTGAACTACTTCAGTTGTGTGTAATGAATCTAAAATATATGAAAGTCTAATGTTTATCAGTACATTACAGAAAATAATGAACTTTATCACAATATGCTAATTTTTTGAGAAGGACCTGTAGAATATAACCAGTAATGACTAAATGATGGTATAAAAATAAAACACAAGGACAAAATAGACGGACAGAATTTTTATTTTTGGGTGAACTATTCTTTTATTACTAAAACAGCAAAAACTATGAGAGAAATTGACTGAATAACTTTTGACTGAATAACTTTAATACAGTTGATGTAATAAGAATCAATGTACAAGTCAGTACAAGTGCAAGTATATAGTGTATAAGTATATAGTGTTTCATTTTTTATTTTGCATTATTATAATTTCTTGTACGCTACTGCTAAATACACCTACTGGACCTGAAAAATAATTCAGTCAGTCAATAATTTGTATTATATTTATTTGTAATGTGTCTCTTTGTTCTTATTTTTTAATAACAAAAATAAAAAATGATTTTTATCTTCGCTAAAATCAGCAGTTGATTTGCACCAGCAGTGACATCACCTCCATTTTGTGTGTGTGAATGTTGCTGCTTGAAAGTGACATAAAGTGAACTACTTTGTGTCTTCAAGCAGCGACATTAGCACACATTGTTTACTGATTAGGCTAGTAACCAAAAGATGTAAAAATATGGGAATGAGTTGAGCCCATAATATTTGATGAAGTCATATGTTGATTTTGTAATGTTGACTTTGAAAGTCTGATCTACAGTAGTCAAATTCCAAACAAATATTGAATTTGCCTAACAGATGTTTAAGCTTTACTAGACTGATTTGCATATCATTGTCTCACAGCTGTAAATACTGTTCTATCATGGTGGATGGCCTTATCCTCTGTGCTAAACAAAAAAGTCAGTCATTCTTGAGAAGTGGGACAAAACATGTCCACCAATTATAATTGCTATTAGTTTTAAAAATAAAAATATTTTCAAATTATAAATGTTATGGGGATTAATAATAGAATGTATTTAACACAATTATACCCTTCAGTTTAATTTTAACATTATTATGTGAAATCTATGACACTTCTTGTCTTCTCACTACATCTAAAAGTGTCCATAGAGAAGGGTTCATTCATTCATATGCTATAAAATGGATAAAAATGTTTTTTAATGATGAAAAAGAGCTTGTTTTATCAAAAACAACACTTAATAATATATCATATCAAAGCAAGGTTGTTTTTCAATGACACATGTATGTTTAATAAGGTTTCGAAATTGTGTCCTCACTTTTTGTCAACACCGTCAGATATTAATTAAAATGTAATAAAATCAGGAAATATCATGAGCAGCTGTCACTCTAAAGTACCCCACTGCCACAGTGCTCCTCTGCAGAGTACATCAGTGTCAGACAGACTGTGCTAATATTTCCTGTGTCACAACCATAATATGTCAACACCATCTTCCAATTTTTGAGGAAATTATTTTAAATATTTAGATCATTTCATTTTCCAGAAGCAGGTTCCATTAGCCTCAAAACAAAATGGCTACTACATGAACTCCATTTGTTTTGTGAAAGAAATGCAAATTTGTCAACACCGTCAGATGTCACCACCTTAAGATTTTGTGTTTCAATGATATATCAAAATACTTAAATGTGACTCCTGAATAGAAGCTTCAAAAACAATAACATACTCGCTGTTTGTTGTGTTTTGGTCACCACCGTCAGATGTGTCAACTCCGTCAGAGGAATATTTTGACAATATT
Source organism: Cirrhinus molitorella (assembly GCA_033026305.1). Lineage (NCBI taxonomy): Eukaryota > Metazoa > Chordata > Actinopteri > Cypriniformes > Cyprinidae > Cirrhinus > Cirrhinus molitorella. The sequence goes on along the minus strand of CM065141.1, from coordinate 3,031,892 downwards.
TCATAATGATATTTAATATTTGTTGTTGAATTGTTGGTCACATGTCTTATTGTAATCTGTCTGCTAACTTGAGAATGTGTTTTGAAATGTTAAATACATCTAGAATGCTGTTAAAGATAAAGATACAATTATATTACACAGAACAAGTTAAAAAGCACATTTTGTTAAAAAATAAAAAAACAGAAAGGTTGGGAGGTTGTATCAAAGCATAGTTCAGTATCTTAGCGCATATAAGATACATAAATGTGGTTTCATTTGTCTGAGTACATGGTTTTATTTTTTCAATTTTGCACCCTGTTTTGTCCCACTTCTCAAGAATGACTGAAATACAAAATAAAAAGTAAAAAAAGACTTTACATCTCACAACTGTAAATGCAAAAAATCTGGAAAAAAAAATAGTTTAGATACAATTTTCACTCATAAATTGCTACATTTCACTAGGGCAATAAAGTATTGTCGACAAATATATTTGTTGTTGAGTAGTCGTTTGATCTCAGCCTGCAATAATGCAATTGACCAGTGTGACTGTAATTCAGCCCTCCTGGGTGCAATTCAAGAGAAAATGACACACAGTGCTTCAGAGCAAATGCAGCGTTTCACTTCCAATTGACTAGGATTTTTTGGAAATTAAAGTTATTTCTATATTTACCCATTCAAAATAGGGATGCACCGAAATTAAAATTCTTGGTGTATTTGGCCAATTTTTTTTTTTCACCATTGTATAAAATTAAAAAGCCAAAATGTGCTTTTTACAGTTTTGTCTTGCTTTTCAAAGAAAAAAAATTACAAAACAATTTAAACATTTACTTAATACTGAAGCAAAAACAGAATGGTCTGACTTTAGCATTGTAAAATTATGCTAAAACCGGCATAAAACAAAAACAGCAGGTGGGCTGAATTTCACTCTCTCACAGCAAAAAAATGTGTTATTGCTTGCAAGAGATAAACCTATGAGCTTTTATTTTGGCGGAAATTGCAATTGAGCTTTTATGTTGATGTAAACCCCCAGCTTCTGTAAAAACAGGTTTAAATCTAGTGTAATACTGTAACCACTTGCCCATTAAAATGTTGAAAATTATCCTGATGTGAAAACGCATAACTGGTAACAAGAATAACAATGTACAGTAAAAGAATTGCAATATTTAGTCATTACACTTTTATGAATAATTGCAATCGCATTTTTAAAAATATTTTGACATGAAAATTCTAATATTTCTCTATTAGCCTAATCTATTAGTCTGTTTTGAAGAATTTTTTTTTTCTCTCCCATTTGAAAGATCCCATTTGCTTGTACAGGGTATATAGCCATTATTCAAATTCTGAATGGATTATATGTGGTCTCCCTCGATAATCACTAAGGTGTCACTTACTTGAGTTCATTGTGATCTCACAAAGTTCCTTTATAATTAACAAACCTCTTATTCACAGTGAGAGGACTGGCAAGTAGGCTACAGGGGAAAAAATATGGCGTTTAGAGGTGAATGAATTCAGACTATCTTGAAAGCAATGGCCAGTCAAAGGTGTTCAAGAAATCAACAGATATATATGTGATTGGCTACATTGCTCAGCACTATCAAAACACATTGTAAAAGAATCTTTTGGCGATTTCCAGAGCGCAAACACAAATGTGCACTGAAGCCTTTACCAAATCTGTTTTGCCAAAATCTTTTTTTACAGTTTCAACTGTGAGTGCTTTTGACTGCTGGATGTGTGGCGTGACAATGTAAAAAAAAAAAAAAAAAAAAAAAAGGCCTCAATTGCTTGTCTCTTTCAATCTCACACTGATGGTGCGAGAGTTGACAGCCCTGGTGTTATGTCTAACAGTAATGACACATCTAGATGTTCTTGGAACAAAAAGTGCAGAAGGTTGCAAACGTATTGAGGTCTCTGGGGCAAACATCTAAATTTACTAAGAAAGAGGGTGATAAATCATAATTTGTACATATAATGTTTCTTCAAAGACTACAAATACAAGACGTTCAGTCCTAAATTTATGAATGGGAGAAACTGCAACGTGCAATATGGTGGAATAGACTTGCAATCACTGATTGGTAAAGTCACTGCGTCACTGCAGCAGCCGTTAGGAGCACTGGTTCCCATTGAAACCTGAGGCTGGACTGGCTATTTATGCTCAAATAGCGTTTAAAAAGTTTGATTGGAACTGCGCATGGGCTGGTCTAGCTTGGAAAATAAGCTTTTTAAACGCTATTTGAGCATACGAAACAACATTCACGGGGCAGTTCATTTCAGATATTGTTGCCGATTTGAAATTCAGCTAGCATTCTTCGAAATTTCATTTAGATAGGACTTGGTCTTGGATGAGCTGCCCAGAGGCATTGCAAATATGGCCGCTGAGTGAATAGACTTTTCTTGAAAGGGACTTTGGTTTCTTTTGGTCACAAGCTGTGAAGATGTGACTATCGTGTGTCAAAATTAGGCACAAAGCACGAAATTAACCCCCCTTCCTTGTTTAGTCTGGTCTAGGTACAAGTGTTCGAACTGCACCCTGGATATGCTTCTTTACTTCTTTCTCTCTGTTCTCTCTCTCTCGCTCTGACTGAGGGGTGCACCCAAACTTAATTCTTCTAGACTTTAGATTTAGATAGATTTCAATCTACAGATTTCTCTGACTTTTAAATGTTTTACAGATTTGATTCTCTGATTTGATTGTAGATAAATGAATGACAATCCAGTATCTACAGTGAACAGCATAAATCAGTACACCCCCTCTAGTACTTAAATTCAGCAATTACTCTTTACTTAGTAGACATGTTAGGGTTCTTTGGAGACATAACGTTCCAACAAGCAAGCTTGATCAATTACCAAAGAAGAATGTCAACATTTTTCAGGAAAATTTGATTTTCGTACAAAGTGATAAAATGTTGTGTTGCAAAAATGAGTACACCCTCCTGAAAGTTACTCAATAAAACAAAAAAAGTGTACCTGTGTGCAGGTAAGTATATGTAACCAAAACTTTTAAAGACAAGTAATTTCCTTCCTGACAATTAAAAGTGTTATATAGCCCACTGAATCATACTCAGACTTGGAACCGCTTGGGAGAGAAATGCCAGGTGACTTATTTCTCAACACAAAAGAGGACAATGATACAAGAGGAATACCAAATTACTCTTAAGTGTGAAAACATAGCAGAACACCAACATTCAAAAACAATGGACTTGACAAGGCGCCTGAAAAAAAATCAGGCCTTCACTTTAAGTTTTCATTTAGCAAGGAGTGAATTCTTGCTAGAAAAAGAGGAGGAGAAATACTATTCTGGTGTCTCAGAGCCAGCAAAAGCTATGAAAAGAGTGACGCTTTATCTCACGGAGTAACACTGTGACGTTCATGGTTGTTTTTCCAACACCAGAACTACCTACTGTAGCCAAAGCACAATAAACTCATTTAAAGCTTAAGTTAGGTTTAGTTAAAGCTCTGTTTAATGCTTTCCATTGGTTAAATATTTGCAAAACACACAGACAACCGTATGTCTCAGATATGCAATTGCATCACAATAATCCCTCTAGTTCAGATCATTCAGTAGGGAGGCCAATGAGAAAGTAAACTTGCTATTGTTCATAACACAGTTCGGGGACTATGTTATGGACAAATAAGCTTCCATGGTCAATTAGTCTTCAATCACGCTCACTAGATACAAGGCCAGTCAAAGGATAACTGATGAGAGAACATCTCTGCAGCTGAGGAGGAGGAATCAGCTGAGACTGCACAGCTTGCAAGCAGACTTGTCTCTTTGTGAGAAAACGCATCGGCGTCAACAGGATATGTTAAAGTGAATTCAAGCATTCTGGAGGAGGAGTACTAGCAATCTCAGGCAACCTCTCAACCCAAGGAGGTATAGCATCACAGAAGGGAGCACTATAATAAATGTTATATGTAAATGTTATATATTTTTTCAATTTTTAACAGTTATAAAAAGTACATCACCACATGTTGCCTCAATTTCTTCTAAAAAGGCACCCCTCTGATCTGATTTGTGGTTTAAAATGGTTTAAACTTTCACTGTTAATTCAAACGTGCTTTTGCATCTTGCACTTATTGCTTTTAGCCTATACTCAGTGGTTTCAACCAAATAAAAATTGTGTTTCAGTCATTTTAATTAATTACTAACAAAAAAGACATTTGTTAAATACACACTGATGTTTGTGAGTTTGCATAAATGCACTGGTGTGTAAGAATCCTTTCAATTAAAATCTGATGATGCATTTTATTCATACTAAAAAAAATATATAGTTTTTTTCCTCTCGTCTTCCTAGTACTTCTCATACTGGTCTCCATTTTAGGCCGTTCACATGTCGCACCTAAAAACATGTGGATAAGGCTAGGTGCGCCGCTTCCTCCTTTCCAAAGCGCTCTGTAGCTTGCGCTCCCGTGGCGTCTGCTGTTGCTAAGCAACCATGACCTGCGCTCTCTATGAAGGCGTGGAAGTTAAGGCAAAGGAATAAATGAATTTCTAGCACTGAAATGTATTTAAAATGGTTGATATGGGAAAGGATGAAGCGGATTGATTGGTTGGTTCTTGTCACGTGACCCGTGGTGCACTTGCGGCATTCTGAAAAGTTGAGATGTTTTTTACCCGAAGCGGTGCAGACGCACCTGGAAAAAAATACAGCACATCTACATTTCAATTAGCGAACTTGAGCGTGCAAAAGACGCGACATGTGAACGTCCCTTAATGACGGGCCGGATTGCATTATATTTTGACGTCAGTTGCGGGCCAGAGGGAGGGCCGTCAATGGCCTGCGGGCCCAGGTTGAGACCCCTGGTTTAGACAGAAAGATAGGCAGGCAGACAGATGGAATGAGAGAGGATGAGAGAGAAAGAGAAAGAGAGATATATTAAGCTTGTGAATTACCTCTCTGAGTAAAACTTTAAGTTCATTTTCTTCAGGAACAGTGCTTTTGTTACCTCGTTTGTGAGAAATGTCACATAGCTGTAAATTGTCAGAGTTGCGCGAACAACATGTGAGAGGACTGAAGGAGGAGAAGGGATTTTTAGCTGAATTTAGAATGCAGCAGAATCATCAGCTGTTAAAGAGGTGGTGGAGGAGGAGGACAGAGGACAGAACTGAATGCTTGGAAGAGACTGTGTCTGAAGCGCTGTTGATTTAGTTGTGGAAATATGAAGACTTGGCAGTATAGATATTTCAACAGACAAAGATGAAAGCAATGATTTCTGAACTGATACAAACTCAGGTCTAACCATTTTCTCATTTAGACACATCATATAGCCGGGGGTTAGAAGGGGTAGCACGTGCTGGCCTGGAGGAAAGAGGACATATATTGTCTCTAGACAAAGTTAAAGTGGAGCATAAAGTTTCAAAAGTGAAAGATGGATTTTAAATAAGTCGCTAAAGGCTACAAGCTAGGGCTGTGCAATTAATCCAAATTTAATTTCGATTTCGGCTTCAAACAATTCTGAAAATGCAATAATCAAGATAAAACAATTATTGCTCCCAATTCTGCCCCCTTTGGTGTGCTCCATAAAAGCTCAATTTCACATGCAAATCAGTAAAATCATGTAACGTACGACTGGCATAAAATGGGACGTGCTTGATTTATTAATGTTTATTTGATGTCGTGTTTTTAAAAGCACGAAAGATAATTTGCGCTGTGTATGCCTTTAGAAACGGAACACAACAGCTATTAAAAAGTGATTAGGCTTTTATTTAGTTTAGTTTTTTTTTATTAAGTTAATTTGGAAAATTTTTGGGAGGATTTTTGTTGTTGTTGTTGTTAAATATAATTTTTTTTTGTTTGTTTTTTTAAATTAACGAACAGCGGCCAGCAGAAGACTGTTTATAGTCTGTTTGATCAATTTGGCTTCTCAAATCATCACGACTTGACTAAAATAAAATATATAGATATAAAACAGTTCAAGTATAAAACAATGTTGGTTTAAATGTTAAACCTGAATAATTGTGCACTATTAGACGCATATCCATTTGATGCGCGTCTAAATTTAATTGTCATTAAAATAATGCCATAGAAACCACCTCTAACTAACTATTAAAATGAAATAGTCTGAAAGCTGCATCGTTTTTTTTAAACCGGTTAAAATTAATGGACAATATTGTGTTTTTCCGTGTGCGCTCGACCATTTCCGTCAGTGGAGTTGAATAGTAGCATGCTTATTGCATGAAACATGGAGATGCTGTTACAGACACTTGCTCTTAAAATACTTTTATTTTTGGTCATACAGAGAAGAGTAATACATCTTTTGAATCTGTAAAGACTATGTTTATTTGTGTGCACTCATAATAACAACAAAACATTGTGATTTTGTAAAATAATCAAAAAGCAAACAGGATGGGCTTTCTGCCATCTTGGTCTCTGTGAACTGAAAAAACACATGCCTTACAGACATGAAAAATATATCTATAGAGAGTGAAATGTCTACCTGAGTCAAATGAACCGTTATAAATGGAAAATAAATATTTTCAGATTATTTAATCTGTATGAAACATGCATACACTACTGATAGTCAGTCAGTCTGTCAGACTTCATCTCTTAAGCTAAAAACAAAAAAGCACTAGTTTAATCAATAAAGTACTAAAATGTTACTTTAAAATGTTAAATAATATATTTTGAAAAATGTGGGTAACCATAGCTGGTCCCTATTGAATTTAATAATGATCAAAGAAATGATCAAATAGTTAATTTAATTAATGCGCTAATGCACCTACTGTACCTGAAAAATAAAGCACTGTTTTATTTGTGTTATGCTTATTTGTAATGCGTATCTTTGTTCTTATTTTGTAATAACAAAGCTAAAATAATGACAACGATTTTTATCTTTGCTCACTTTGGCCTAAATATCTGCCATTCTTTTTTTATTTTTTGTATTTAAAAAAATTTGTTTGGCTGCGCTGCTCAGACAACATGCAAAATAGTAAAACCAATATGACAAAGAATCGTGATATTTCTGGAAAATAAAATCGTGATAAATGTGATTTTTTTCTTTACCTTATCGCCCATTCCTAAATTCTTCTAAATAATAATTTTATATACCTCTAATAAAAATTAACCTAATAACATATAGGTGGAACTACTCACTTATAAAATACAGCCTCCTTACTATTTTTTCCTGACACATTCATAATCATTACTTCTGCTGGTGCACTGTGGCAAGCTTTATGCATGCGCTTGAGCATTTATTAGCCTATGGCAATAAAAGGCTTGTTTATTATTAATAAAGAGTTTTCTGGCTGACTAACTGCACGTTAATTAATAAATTAAAAAACTCTTTAGTCAAGGGCAGCCCTATTTCTAACCTACCTTTTATCTCAAAGATCATTGAGTAAGTTGTACTGACACATGTGCAAGTTTATGGGGCTGTAAATTCTATTAATGGTCACCACTGGCATGTAATGCAACGAAGATTGAACTAATAGACCTACTAATCTCTGTGTAAAAAAAAAAAAAAAAATGCTACCATCTTTTTTACCCTCCTGTAATTTAGCTCTGGTGAAAATCTTGAAAATTGAGCCCTCTCTACAAAATAGTGAATTACTCAGTAAATATTCATCCACACTGAAACAAAGACTTTAGGGCAAGTGGTTACACTAAATTAATGTAGCTCACTTTTAAGCAAAACAAAACAAAGTTAAAGTTAGTGTTTTTTAGTTATATCAGCTCAATTATAGCGAGTAAATTTCTGTATTTTATAAGTGAGTAGTTCCACCTATATGTTATTAGGTTAATTTTTCTTGAATGGATGGATTAGAGGCATATAAAATTATTATTTAGAAGAATTTAGGAATAGGCGATAAGGTAAAAAATATCACATTTATCACGATTTTATTTTCCAGAAATATCACGATTCTTTGTCATATAGGTTTTACTATTTTGCATGTTGTCTGAGCAGTGCAGCCAAACTAATTTCCCTTTAAAAAAAACAAAAAAACAAAAAACAAAGCCTTTCAAGGTAACAAATTATAAAAAAAAAAAAAAAAAAAGAAAAGAAAAGAATGGCAGATATTTAGGCCAAAGTGAGCAAAGATAAAAATCTTTGTCATTATTTTAGCTTTGTTATTACAAAATAAGAACAAAGATACGCATTACAAATAAGCATAACACAAATAAAACAGTGCTTTATTTTTCAGGTGTAGGTGCATTAGCGTTTAAGAAATTAAATTAACTATTTGATCATTTCTATTATTAAATTCAATAGGGACCAGCTATGGTTACCCACATTTTTCAAAATATATTATTTTGCAGCAGATAGAATTGCATGATACTACAATACTTCTCCAAAAGCAGATCGTGGAGGCAATTTTATCGTCCATGATCAAAAATCGTCATATCGCACACCCCTCGAGGGAATCCTATTACACTTGACCGAACCACTGAAGTGAGTTAAATTAAAATTAAGAGGTTTCCGACTCTGTTCTCAGAGGCACAACGTGTCATTTTTTTTTCTCCTGAATTATCTCCTCATGAAAGAAGTCCAATCTGTGTATTGTGTGTGTGCCACCAGGTACGCAGTTGGCAAACACAGGTTTACCTTGTGAACCTTTTTTATGTCTTGGAAAATATAATAGAGAGCATTTATGTTGTTGTTACAGTGCAATTTAGATAATCATTATCATGTAGTTAATAGTCCACATTGTCTACTATACTGTATATGTAAAGCTCAGCTCATGATTTTGGCTGGCCAGACGATTTCAATTTTTATTCATAATAAAATGTGACCCTGGGTAATTTTTTATTTTTTAATTGAGATTTATACATCACCTGAAAGCTAAATAAATAAGCTTTCCATTGATGCATGGTTTGTAAGGATATGATAATATTGGCCGAGATGCAACTATTTGAAAAGCTGAAATCTCAATCGAAATATTGAGAAAATCGCCTTTAAAGTTGTCCAAATGAAGTTTTTCCAATGCATACTACTAATCAAAACTCAAGTTTTAATATATAAAACATTTACAAAATATCTTCATGAAACATGATTTTGACCCATGCAATGTATTTTTGGCTATTGCTACAAATACGCCCATGCTATTTACATTTTGTTGTAAAGGAGAGCTTGTTGATCTGAATGTGCGAACTTGTCAAATTAATATTTGTATTTGTACGTTTCAATTTACACTCACAGCTCTGATGTGAAAAGCTGAATCTTTCAATTTGCACTCACGGACAATAACCAAAACACCCGTGTTTTGAAATCGAAGTTGCAGATTAATAGTTACAAATGTGTAGAATGGCATTTGCATAAAGAAAATGACACACACAAATGTGTGCGACATAGTTACTTTCGCACTTTACTTGAGTTTATTTGTGTTATGCTTATTTGTAATGCGTATCTTTGTTCTTATTTTGTAATAACAAAGCTAAAATAATGACAACGATTTTTATCTTTGCTCACTTTGGCCTAAATATCTGCCATTCTTTTTTTATTTTTTGTATTTAAAAAAAATTAGTTTGGCTGCACTGCTTTTTCCTGACACATTCATAATCATTACTTCTGCTGGTGCACTGTGGCAAGCTTTATGCATGCGCTTGAGCATTTATTAGCTTATGGCAATAAAAGGCTTGTTTATTATTAATAAAGAGTTTTCTGGCTGACTAACTGCACGTTTATTAATAAATTAAAAAACTCAGCCCGCAAAGAACTATGTAAGTATGCTGAACTTACAGCGTACTTATAAAGAACGTACGTGTAGGTATAAGGGAACAATATGTTACGTTCGGGTAATAAGGGGGTAATAAAACTGACAATTAACCCGCAAAGACCTATGTAAGTAAACTGAAGTTACACCGTAACTTTGTTGTAATTACAGTATACCTATTTAATACATCCATGTAGGTATAAGGGAATAGCATGCGATATTTGGGAAATAACGGGGGTAATAACCTGTGAAATTTTTTTTTTATACTGTAGCCTATCATTTATAACTAGGCTATTTAAAACTAAGGGCTACTATAATTAGGCTACATCGTATGGTACAGTGTACTGTATATGGCCTAAACAACAGTCTTATGTTGTGAATATGATTTAAAAAGACGATGTACTTTTCATAATTTTATATTAATGTTTTTTACAGGCCTAGATAGACTATTTCTTATAGCGTAGCTACATATTTAATATTAAAGGATACATGATGATTTCACAACAAAACTAGACATCCAGTGAAATGAGTTGAGTTTATAATTTATCATTCACATGTCTCCTTACCTTATGAAAGCTTATTGATTACCCTCTTGTATCCTTTAATATTAAATATGTAGCTACGCTATAAGAAATAGTCTATCTAGGCCTGTAAAAAACATTAATATAAAATTATGAAAAGTACATCGTCTTTTTAAATCATATTCACAACATAAGACTGTTGTTTAGGCCATATACAGTACACTGTACCATACGATGTAGCCTAATTATAGTAGCCCTTAGTTTTAAATAGCCTAGTTATAAATGATAGGCTACAGTATAAAAAAAAAAATTCACAGGTTATTACCCCCGTTATTTCCCAAATATCGCATGCTATTCCCTTATACCTACATGGATGTACTATACTGTAATTACAACAAAGTTACGGTGTAACTTCAGTTTACTTACATAGGTCTTTGCGGGTTAATTGTCAGTTTTATTACCCCCTTATTACCCGAACGTAACATATTGTTCCCTTAGACCTACACGTACGTTCTTTATAATTACACAGTAAATACACCGTAAATTCTTTATACTTACATAGTTCTTTGCAGGTTAATTATCAGTCTTATTACCCCCTTATTACCCGAACTTAACATATTGTTCCCTTATACCTACACGTACGTTCTTTATAAGTACGCTGTAAGTTCAGCATACTTACATAGTTCTTTGCGGGCTGTAATTTAAAGCGTTACCAAAAACTCTTTAGTCAAGGGCAGCCCTATTTCTAACCTACCTTTTATCTCAAAGATCATTGAGTAAGTTGTACTGACACATGTGCAAGTTTATGGGGCTGTAAATTCTATTAATGGTCACCACTGGCATGTAATGCAACAAAGATTGAACTAATAGACCTACTAATCTCTGTGTAAAAAAAAATAAAAAAAAATGCTACCATCTTTTTTACCCTCCTGTAATTTAGCTCTGGTGAAAATCTTGAAAATTGAGCCCTCTCTACAAAATAGTGAATTACTCAGTAAATATTCATCCACACTGAAACAAAGACTCCGTTTTAGGGCAAGTGGTTACACTAAATTAATGTAGCTCGCTTTTAAGCAAAACAAAACAAAGTTAAAGTTAGTGTTTTTTAGTTATATCAGCTCAATTATAGCGAGTAAATTTCTGTATTTTATAAGTGAGTAGTTCCACCTATATGTTATTAGGTTAATTTTTCTTGAATGGATGGATTAGAGGCATATAAAATTATTATTTAGAAGAATTTAGGAATAGGCGATAAGGTAAAAAATATCACATTTATCACGATTTTATTTTCCAGAAATATCACGATTCTTTGTCATATAGGTTTTACTATTTTGCATGTTGTCTGAGCAGTGCAGCCAAACTAATTTCCCTTTAAAAAAAAAAACAAAAAAAAAAAGCCTTTCAAGGTAACAAATTATAAAATAAAAAAAAATTTAAAAGAATGGCAGATATTTAGGTCAATATTTTTCAAAATATATTATTTTGCAGCAGATAGAATTGCATGATACTACAATACTTCTCCAAAAGCAGATCGTGGAGGCAATTTTATCGTCCATGATCAAAAATCGTCATATCGCACACCCCTCGAGGGAATCCTATTACACTTGACCGAACCACTGAAGTGAGTTAAGTTAAAATTAAGAGGTTTCCGACTCTGTTCTCAGAGGCACAACGTGTCATTTTTTTTTCTCCTGAATTATCTCCTCATGAAAGAAGTCCAAACTGTGTATTGTGTGTGTGCCACCAGGTACGCAGTTGGCAAACACAGGTTTACCTTGTGAACCTTTTTTATGTCTTGGAAAATATAATAGAGAGCATTTATGTTGTTGTTACAGTGCAATTTAGATAATCATTATCATGTAGTTAATAGTCCACATTGTCTACTATACTGTATATGTAAAGCTCAGCTCATGACTTTGGCTGGCCAGATGATTTCAATTTTTATTCATAATAAAATGTGACCCTGGGTAATTTTTTATTTTTTATTTTTTAATTGAGATTTATACATCACCTGAAGTGATCGCTTGAGTTTCGCTGTACAAGGCAAAGTCAGCACTTACAACCTCTCAGATCTGACAGTACAACTTCAAATCCTAGCGCTATGACTTTTGCTTCTCCTTTTGCGCTATTCCTGTTGCAAAACTTACTTGTGCACTTGTAAATGCAAATGTGAGAGAGCTCTGCTTTTGCAGAGGGGTAGCAAAAGTCATAGCGCTACGATTTGAAGTTGTACTGTCAGATCTGAGAGATTATAAGTGTCGACTTGACCTTGTACAGCGAAACTGAAGTAAAGTGCGAAAGTAAATTTGTCGCACACATTTGTGTGTGTCATTTTCTTAACGCAAATGCCATTCTACACATTTGTAACTATTAATCTGCAACTTCGATTTCAAAACACGGGTGTTTGGGCTATTGTCCATGTGTGCAAATTGAAAGATTCAGCTTTTCACATCAGAGCTGTGAGTGTAAATTTAAACTTACAAATATGAATATTAATATCACAAGTTCTCACATTCAGATCGACAAGCTCTCGAGTTTAGCTACTGATTTTATCTTCATATTTAAAGTAGCAAGACAGAAACAGTATTTCCTTGTAAAACGCACTCTTTGATAAATAATTTTTACGGTAAACTGTTCCACCAGCAGTGACGGCATGTTGCGTCGAATAGTTTTTTTTTTTTTAATGTAACAAACAGCGGCCAGCAGAAGACTGTTCATAGTCTGTTTGATCAATGTGGCTTCTCAAATCATCACGACTTGACTAAAATAAAATATATAGATATAAAACAGTTCAAGTATAAAACAATGTTGGTTTAAATGTTAAGCCTGAATAATTGTGCACTATTAGACGCATATCCATTTGATGCGCGTCTAAATTTAATTGTCATTAAAATAATGCTATAGAAACCACCTCTAACTAACTATTAAAATGAAATAGTCTGAAAGCTGCATCGTTTTTTTAAACCGGTTAAAATTAATGGACAATATTGTGTTTTTCCGTGTGCGCTCGACCATTTCCGTCAGTGGAGTTGAATAGTAGCATGCTTATTGCATGACAGATGGAGATGCTGTTACAGACACTTGCTCTTAAAATACTTTTATTTTTGGTCATACAGAGAAGAGTAATACATCTTTTGAATCTGTAAAGACTATGTTTATTTGTGTGCACTCATAATAACAACAAAACATTGTGATTTTGTAAAATAATCAAAAAGCAAACAGGATGGGCTTTCTGCCATCTTGGTCTCTGTGAACTGAAAAAACACATGCCTTACAGACATGAAAAATATATCTATAGAGAGTGAAATGTCTACCTGAGTCAAATGAACCGTTATAAATGGAAAATAAATATTTTCAGATTATTTAATCTGTATGAAACATGCATACACTACTGATAGTCAGTCAGTCTGTCAGACTTCATCTCTTAAGCTAAAAACAAAAAAGCACTAGTTTAATCAATAAAGTACTAAAATGTTACTTTAAAATGTTAAATAATATATTTTGAAAAATGTGGGTAACCATAGCTGGTCCCTATTGAATTTAATAATGATCAAAGAAATGATCAAGCTGTGAGTGTAAATTTAAACTTACAAATATGAATATTAATATCACAAGTTCTCACATTCAGATCGACAAGCTCTCGAGTTTAGCTACTGATTTTATCTTCATATTTAAAGTAGCAAGACAGAAACAGTATTTCCTTGTAAAACGCACTCTTTGATAAATAATTTTTACGGTAAACTGTTCCACCAGCAGTGACGCCATGTCGCGTCGAATGTCGCTGCTTTACGACACACGTTCTGCTTAAAGATGTAGCATTAGCTAGTAACCAAAATAAGCGTCGTAAATATGGGAGTTGAGCCCATAAAACGTCGACCATGTAATGTTGACTTTGAAGTGTCAAATTTGTCTAACAAATGTTTGAGATTTACTAGATGTCTATCATTGTGTCACTTGTTAGCCTGTGGTCTGCCTGTGCATGTCCATGTGTTTCGGAGGAGACGTGGATCTTTTGCTTTCAAAGCTTGCTTGCTATAGAGTGGTGGAACTATGACTTCACTTTGTAGGCAAAAACCCGAGAGCGAGTTAGCATTTTAGCACTTCTGGTTCTATCGGCCCAAAGTCAATGGGTTTTTTGAGTGGGATTTTGGTTAAATCCCTTAAATGAGGTCCGTGGTTCACATAAGCTCATGATACTTTCACGTTTCATTCTACGACATAAAACACACCAGTTACACCTGATTTTCTTTAAACTGTTACGTTCCTTTAAAATGACGGTGGCTGACAAGTTGCTAAATGGGACTACAGGCGCTGTCGGAGACATTAAACGTCATCACACCGTACAGTTGATCAATTTTTTAGTATTTTATCATTTTAGTATAATTTGCAGTACAGGATACTTGTAGAATAACCAATTACTAGTTCCACGTATTTTATATTGTTGTTCGACAATGCAACCAAGTTTCGTATGGAAGATGTTGGTTTTATTACTGAACCAGCGGAGACTCTGGGTTTGTACCAGAAGGTAAACTCATATTACGATTATTCCAGTGTAAACAGCACATTTACCGGCTTTACGTGGTCGTGATAAAACTTTAATGATGCATAGTGCTTGAAGCCACGGTAAAATTAAATGTTTACGGCCACATGAAGCAGTCATAAAACAGAAAGACTGAGGATTTTCTAAAAGCAACCACCCCAACAAAATGATAGCTGAAACGTGGTACTTTATTCACCAAAACAAATGTAATTTTACCATAATCAAAAACTTGCTCACTCTGCTGTTATTTAATAATTTCATGCACTAGATTTTTATTAAATACTACATGGAGACTCGGTTTTTCATTAAAATATTCATATCAATTAAGGATTTATTTAAAATTTTTGATCAGATTTTTTGATTATTGATTAGAAGGTGCTCTTGAAATTTTGACTGTGCTCCTTAATTTTTTAAGTTAGTAGCAAGTGATCCTGAGAAAAAAAGTAAGCGTAGAGTCCTGAAAAAGTAAAGTTGCTGATATGAAGATAAGTGCAATATGAAGACAAGTCACCTCCTCTGCTTAGAAGGTCTTTGGACTTGAGGATGCCCCTCATTTGACCCAACGACAATGGCCCACTAATCGCCCAACTGCAGTACAAACAATGCCAACCGTTTTCCCAGTTATCTTGATCCATACTTGGCAAGGCATAGTCATCTTGGTGAATATAGTTTTCAGTACTCAGCACAACAATAGCCTAGAAGGTTAATGACCATGCTCATTTTAGTGCCACAGCTTGACAGATCTTATCAGAGTAGGTGGAAGGGTATACAGCAGGTCAGTGACTGTGAGATCCATTCCCATTGTACTTGACTCTCTTCATCTTTCTTTCTAACATGCCTTTATTGTTTTGGGCCATTTGGCGTTAAACAGATGTAAAACTTTGGAAATTTTGGTGAACTCTGAACAGCTGAGGAATAGGAAATGCAGCTTCAACAGCAACTGGCAAGTTACCAGATTGAGTTCACGTTCAATCCCCCTAATGTGCCACATTTTGGAGGGGCATGGGAGCAGGAGACTCGCTCCTTCAAGAACGCACTTCAGGTCGCAGAGGGCTGCACAGTGGCTCTGTAGTTAGCACTGTTGTCTCACAGAAAGAAGGTCTCCGGTTGTGTGGAGTTTGCATGTTCTCCCTGTGTTTGTGTGGGTTCCTCCCACAGCCCCAAGACTTGGGGCCCTATCATACACCCGGCGCAATGTGGCACAAGGCGCAGCGCAAGTGTGTTTGCTAGTTTAAGTCCGACGCAGTTTGCATTTTCCTGTCCAGCGCTGCGTCGTTTAATTAGCAAATGCATTTGCGCCCGTTTGTGCGCCCATGGGCGTGCTGGTCTAAAAAAGAGGTGTGTTCGGGCGCATTGTTGGCGCGTTGCTATTTTGAGGAACTGACAATAGACTGCGCCATAGACCAACTCAAACCTGGTCTAAAGTCTGAAGTCAATGGCGCAATATTTTTTTTCTTATTTAAAGAGCGCATTGGTAGATAAAGCGCCTCTGGGCAGGTCCACAACGCGCGTTCACTTTGCTTATTACACACAGGGATGCGCATCACACAAACATGCCAAATATTAAAAACAAAAGGATTACAGTGTAAAACAATATTATTGTGTAGGCTACGTAAATATAAAAATTTAATGATGGACAGCCACTGCGTGTAGTAGAATTAGGCTACCTATTTGCAGTTCAGCCTATTAGTACTCATAATGATAAATGAAATTGGCTAATTAATTGAACAATCGTGCCAATACACACATATATATAATAACTGACTCCTCGCACGGAGCTATTTGAAAGCCTGCATCCAACGCAGACGAATGAAATATTGACTGGCCACTTAACAGGTAATTTCAGCAAAACATCACTCGCTCTTAAAGGGAATGGGAGATGAGACTCTGATTGGTTTATTGCACGTTACACCCAAAAACACCCCTTACTTATTAAGAGAATAGGGACAACCCATTTCGACCATCTTCCCGTCGTTAGCAAAAGTGGATCTGGACACGCCCTGAGCGCACCTGCGAAAGTTTGTGTAAGTAGTTTGTGTAAGAAAATACACAAACTACACACCATCCTAGTTGCAGTGGAAGGTATCCTATATAATAGTTCACACAAAAATGAACATTGCTCCATGATTTACTCACCCTCAAGCCATCCTAGGTGTATATGACTTTCTTCTTCCAGACGAACACAGAGTTATTTAAAAATGTATCTTTATAATGGTGGTGGATAGTGGCTATTATTTTGAAGCTCCAAAAAGCACATATATCCGTCGTAAAATGAACCCATATGCCTCTGGGGGGTTAACATGTCGGATCCATGGGTTTTTATAACAAAAATTTCTTTTTTTAAATTATAAACTCAAATCACTGACTTCCGGCAATGACCGTATGCACGTTTGTGAGTTCCTGGTCAGTGTAACATTACTCCGGTGCAAAAAACTCAACCTCTTATAGTGAAATTTTACTTCTCGTTTTCGACTATGATCTTTGTTCGTTTCTTATCCCCTGAGCTTACACGAATGAGCTTACAATACGTCATACATCGAGTAAGAGTTCAGGGAAGAAGCCAGAACTCGACTCTCGCAAACATGCGTATGCCATTGCCGGAAGTCAGTAATTGAGGTAGTTTTACAACGGATTTACAGTTGAAGACAACTGGCTTAGCCCCTTATATTTCATTATTTTTCAAATAACTCCCAAGTGTTGTTTAACAGAAAGACGATTTTATCAACACAGCATTTTTAAACATAATACTTTATTCAGGAAGCTTTTAGAGTTTGTAATACAAATAGAAATAAATGTATAACCTAGAATTTTAAAAGTCTACTGGTCAAAATGATAACAGCCTTTAGTCGTTTGCTGTAGTTCTCAACAAGTTTCAAGCATGTCTTCTGAGGAATGACAGCCCATTCTTTCTTAGCAAATCTCTCAAGCTCCTCCAGATTTGTTGGTCTTCTGGCACAAACTCTGGACTTTAGGTGTGCCCCACAGATTTTCTATTGGATTCAAGTCTGGGCTTTGTGCAGGCCAGTCAAGTACACTCACTTTGCTCATTTGGAGGTATTTCTTCACCAGAAGTGAGGTATGCTTTGGGTCGTTATCATGCTGGAAGACAAAATGTGGACCCAAACCAAGTTTTCTTGCAGACTGTCTAAGGTTGTCTTTCAAAATCTACTTATCTTTCCAGTCTGCATCACATTCCCCCAGGTTGTCCTTAGCAACCTTCATTGTAGCTTGGAGGTGTCTCTTCTTCAGAAGTGGAGTCTTTCTTGGTCGGCAACCTCGCAGTTCATTCCTATGCAGGGCTCTAGTGACTGTCTTCATTGAGACATCAAGTCCAGACTTGGCTAGGTCATTCACTAGTGTCTTGGCAGTTGTTCTTGGGTCTTTAGAAACCTCTCTCACTGGTTTCCTTTCCAAAGTTTTTGAAATCTTTCGCTTCCTGCCTCTGCCCGTCTTGTTCTCCACTGTGTTGGTCTCTTTAAACTTCTTGATAATGCATCTCACTGCAGTTCTTGACACTTGAAATCACTTTGATAAATGTGTCAAGTCAAGTCAAGTCAAGTTTATTTGTATAGCGCTTTTCACGAAACAAATCGTTTCAAAGCAGCTTAACAGCAAATTAAAAGTTTGTACAATAATTAAAGTTTGTACAATAACGTTTGTTAAATTAGAATTTGTACAATAATTAAAGTTTGTACAAATTGTATAATGTTAACATTAATGATTATATGTTGCAATCAAATCACTGTAGTAAAAATCGGTAGTGATGTATGGTGTTTCAGGGCTGATATCATCTAAAGTCCTCCAAGGGGTTGGCATCATCATCTCTTCTTCGGCGCTCCTGATCCAGACTGTAGCTTGTGTTATTCCTAGTTACCACGGGATGTCAATCCCGTGGCAGAAACAGAGAACAATAGGAACATAATTAGCGTAGCTGCTGTTCAAACCAAGCAAAGGGATTTGTTCAACCAAAGCTAAGGATTCATAAATCAGATATAACAGCAGTAAAAGATTATGAGATGCGTTATGTGAATGCTTGGCTAAAAAGATGTGTCTTTAATCTAGATTTAAACAGAGAGAGTGTGTCTGAACCCCGAACATTATCAGGAAGGCTATTCCAGAGTTTGGGAGCCAAATGTGAAAAAGCTCTACCTCCTTTAGTGGACTTTGCTATTCTAGGTACTACCAAGAGTCCTGAGTTTTGCGACCTTAGGGAGCGTGATGGATTGTAGCGAGGTAGAAGACTAGTTAGGTACGCAGGAGCTGAACCATTTAGGGCCTTATAGGTAAGAAGTAGTATTTTATAGTTGATACGGAACCTAATAGGAAGCCAGTGCAGAGACTTTAAAATTGGGGTAATATGGTCATATTTTCTTGACCTGGTAAGGACTCTAGCAGCTGCATTTTGGACTAACTGCAGCTTGTTTATTGAAGATGCAGGACAACCACCTAGCAATGCATTACAATAGTCCAGCCTAGAGGTCATAAATGCATGAACTAACTTTTCTGCATCAGAAACAGGTAACATGTTTCGCAGCTTGGCAATGTTTCTAAGATGGAAGAATGCTGTTTTTGTAACATGGGAAATATGATTTTCAAAAGACAAGTTGCTGTCTAATATAACACCCAGACTTTTGACTGTAGAGGAAGCAGAAGTACATCCATCTAGTTGCAAATTGTAATCCAAGAGATTTTGTGTATTAATTTTTGGTCCGATAAGTAATATCTCTGTCTTATCTGAATTTAATAGGAGAAAATTATTGGTCATCCAGTCTTTTACATTTTTAACACACTCTGTTAACTTTGGTAATTTAGAAGTTTCATCTGGTCTTGTTGAGATATATAGTTGAGTATCATCAGCATAACAATGGAAACTAATTCCATAATTCCTAATAATATTGCCAAGGGGCAACATGTATATTGAGAAAAGCAGAGGACCTAGGACAGATCCTTGTGGCACTCCATACTTTACTGGTGATAATTGAGAAGACTCCCCGTTTAAGTAAACAAAGTGGTAGCGATCAGACAGGTAGGATCTAAACCATCTTAAAGCCTGCCCTTGAATACCTGCAAATGTGTGTATCCTTCTTCATCTTTATAAGCATTAACAATTCTTTCTCTTAAGTCCAAACTAATTTATTTTGTCTGATGACAGTGCATATTATTTTACTAGTTGTTTCGCAAGATACTAATCCTTAGTTTAAAGAGCAATTTAGTTAATTAGGTTAATCAGGCAAGTTAGGTTAATTTGGCAAGTCATTGGACAACAGTGGTTTGTTCTAGCTAATCAAACTAATAATTTCTTATGGGGCTAATAATGTTGATCTTAGCAGTTTTATTTATTTATTTTTTTAATTATTTTATTCAAGCAACTATAGGAAATCAGACTTTCCCTAGAAGAAAAAAATAATAGGAAATAATGTGAAAAGATTATCTTGCTCTGTTAAACATCACTTGGGAAATATATTAAAAAAAAAAAAAAAAAAAGTAAAATTTCACAGGGGGGCTAATAATTTTGTCTTTAACTGTGTATGCACCTTGGAGCTTCAGAATAATAGCCACTATCCACCACCATTATAAAGCTTGGAAGAGCCAGGATACATTTTAAAACAACTCCAACTGTGTTCGTCTGGAAAAAGAAAGTCATATACACCTAGGATGGCTTGAGGGTGAGTAAATCATGGGGTAATTTTCATTTTTGAGTGAACTATTCCTTTAATTCCATTTATACTCCTAGAATTATAGGACGTCGTTCTTGCTGTAGACACAGTTGTAATGGTAATCGATCAAGTTTGAAACAAATCTTGCGGCTCATAGGGAAGTGTGGCTGCTTTCTCCGCACAGTGCATTCACATTCACTCAGATCCACTTTGCTAGGGGATTATGATCCCGAACACGTTTCCCTCCTGTGGGGATATGAGTTCACTCACCAGTCTTTTTGGTGCGCAAAGTAATTTAATTTCACTTAAACTCTAATCTGACTCCATTTCATTTTGACCTAAAATTTAGGTTGATATATCAGTTGGTTGTTTGTCCATTTCTGTTTACTGTTCTTCTGGCATTTGACTATTCTTGTTAACTCCTATTTTCGGATGATACTCGTTCATCTGGATTCACATGTTGCTTAGAGAATCTCACGCCGGCGGTTGTTTTATGCTGACCTCATTGACACTAGACAGGTTGACTATTACTAATTAACTAATACTGATTAGATGGCTGCCACATGCTTGGTCATTCTAGTCACCATAAATCTCCACCACTGTTTGATAAAAGCCGACCAACATTATTTTCTCTGATAATAGTTTTTTTTTATGGTCATGCCATGCTTCCCATGTACACATAGCTAGAGTAATATTGCAATAAACAGAGGCCCACCCAAATTTAGCTTAGTCAAACAGCATCAAGTTGACCTAAATTCCTTTTGTCCTTTACAGTCTAAGTGTCACCGTTCCGGTCTCAGTGGCTCCCTCCGATCGTCACCAGCGGCAACCCTCACCCGAGTTTTAATCACGGACTGCATTTCCCATCACCCCGTACCTGGGATCGTTCTTCCGGCTCCGGTCGGACGCACTTCCGGTTCCGCTTTCTCCGCCGCCATTTCGCTCCCCTCTCCCCATAAATAGTCGGACATTTTGCCGATCCCTCGCGAAGTTTTGATTTGCCTTTTGCTATCAACTCTGAGCGTTTTTCCCTGTGTTTGCCTGCCTGTTGTCGACTGGATTGTTTATCTCGTGTGATCGTTTGCCGCCCGCCTTCTGACTTCCCGCTACGCTTACTGGATTATCCCCTTGTCTGCTGCCCGCCCCGAACTCTGCCTGGACTGCTTTACTCTCTCTGGATCTCCTACGATACACCTGGTAACCCCTGTCGACCTTGCTTGTTTGTTGTGATTTGAATAAAGGTGCTAATGGATCAAACGCCTCCTGAGTTAACGCCACAGAAAACTTCGCCAGAACCTGATCCAGCATCTGTTCATCGCTTGTCTTCGGAGCTATCTGCGCAAGCGTCTATGCTCATGTCTCATCAACAACAACTCACCCATCTGACGTCTCTCACTGGGGAGATTTACAAATCCCTGCAGGCTTTACAAGCACAAGCAACGGCCACCATGGCCGTTCCCTCTGCAGCCAGCGCTATCTCCGATGCTACTGCTCCCTCTCCAGTCTTCCACTCATCCGCCAGCCCTCGCCTTGCATTTCCAGAAAAATTCGACGGGACCCCAGGCAAGTGTAAAGGTTTCCTAATGCAATGTTCCCTCTTTGTTGAACAACAGCCTGCACTGTACCCGACAGATGAAAGTCGGATTGCTTTTGTCTGCTCCCTACTAACTGGGCGAGCGCTGGAGTGGGCCACCGCCGTGTGGAGTCACCAACGCCCTGCTTTTCCCACGTTTGCTGCCTTCGTTTCCCGTTTTAAAGAGGTATTCCAACAATCAGCTGATGGGAAGGAGGCTGGAGAACAGCTCATGACGTTAAAGCAAGGCCGAAGCTCTGCAGCAGACTATGCCCTCACGTTTCGCACCCTAGCAGCTCAGAGTGACTGGAATGAGGGTCCCTTGAAACTTCACTACCGCAAGGGACTCAATATGGAGCTCCAGTCAGAGCTCGCCTGCCGGGACGAGGGGACCACTCTGGAGCAATATATCGACCTCTCCATTCGTGTGGACAATCTGATGCGGGCTAGAAGGCCCGCCCGCAACGCAGCTCACTACCCCACAGCACCAGCCCCCACGTCGACAGAAGCCGAGGTTGAGCCCATGCAGGTGGGCTTCGCACGTCTGACCATGGAGGAAAGGGAGAGACGTATGAGAAGCAACCTGTGCTTATATTGCGGCCAGCCGGGTCACATTCGGGCCAACTGTCCTTCCCGACCCCCACGTAAACCTACCACGGTGAGTCCTGTTCAGCATACCACCTCTAGTTTTGAAGTACCTGTCACCCTCACTTTCGAAAGTAAATCTGCTTCTACCTCCGCTCTCATAGACTCGGGAGCGGCAGGAAATTTTATTGATGCAGAATTTGTCAAAACTCACCATATCCCTCTGGTTTCTTGTGCATCCCATGTGGCAGTGGCAGCCTTAGACGGTCGACCCCTGGGCTCAGGACTCGTCAACCATACCACCTCGGACATCACCCTCTGCATCGGCTCCACTCATCAGGAACGCATCCGGTTTTTCATCATAACCACCCCACATAACCCAATAATCCTAGGCTTCCCTTGGCTCGACCTCCACAGTCCTTCGATTTCCTGGGCCCAGCGGCGCATCACTCAATGGTCATCTCATTGTCAAGAACACTGTCTTCTCCCTGTTATATCCAGCCCCGACTCGACACCCACACTCAGCTCATCAGCCAAGGAGGACCTTCCTAGTTACTACCAAGATCTCCAACTCGCCTTCTCCAAAGTCAAAGCCACCCAGCTACCTCCTCATCGGGCCGGTGACTGCGCCATCGACCTAGTCCCAGATTCCCAGCCTCCCAAGGGACGCATTTTCCCTCTCTCCCAGCCAGAGTCCCAAGCCATGAAGAATTATATCCAGGAGGAGCTAGCCAAGGGGTTCATCCGGCCATCCACGTCCCCCGCTTCTGCAGGCTTCTTTTTCGTTAAGAAGAAAGACGGCGGCCTGCGCCCTTGCATCGACTATCGCGGCCTGAATGAGATCACCGTCAAATACAGATACCCGCTGCCCTTGGTACCTTCAGCCTTGGAATTGCTCCGCTCCGCACGCTTCTTCACAAAGCTCGACTTACGCAGTGCTTACAATCTCATCAGAATCCGGGAGGGGGATGAGTGGAAGACGGCATTCTCGACTACCAATGGACACTACGAATATCTTGTAATGCCCTTCGGCCTGGCCAATAGCCCTTCTTGCTTCCAGGCTTTCATTAATGACGTTTTCAGGGACATGCTAAATCGATGGGTTATTATCTACATAGACGACATCCTAATATTTTCAGACAACCTCCACGATCACATCAGACATGTCAGGGCAGTTCTGGAAAGACTAATCAAGCATCAACTCTATGCCAAGAGGGAAAAATGCGAGTTCCATCAGTCTCAAATCTCTTTTCTGGGCTACGTCATCAGCCCGGACGGGATTGCCATGGACGACAAGAAGGTTAATGCTGTCCTGAACTGGCCCCGACCATCCACCCTGAAGGAATTACAGAGATTCCTCGGCTTCGCCAACTTCTACCGACGTTTCATACGTTCATTCAGCTCTGTGGCCTCACCCCTTACCGCCTTGATCAAGAAGGGCAGTCATCGCCTCTCCTGGACTCCTCTTGCCCTCCAGGCCTTCGAGAATCTGAAGCACCGCTTTACCTCTGCTCCCATTTTGCACCATCCCGACCCCGAAAAGGAATTCATCTTGGAAGTGGACGCCTCAAACTCAGGAATAGGAGCGGTGTTGTCCCAGCGGCATGGTAATCCTCCCAAGATGTACCCATGCGCCTTCTACTCCCATAAGCTCAACTCCACAGAGCAGAATTATGATGTGGGTAACCGGGAACTTCTCGCTATCAAGTTAGCCCTGGAGGAATGGAGGCACTGGCTAGAGGGAGCTAAATACCCGTTCACAGTTTTAACAGACCACCGTAACCTCGAATATCTCCAGTCCGCCAAACGTCTAAACCACCGTCAAGCCAGATGGGCTCTGTTTTTCACCCGCTTTAACTTCAAGGTTACCTACCGCCCCGGCTCTCTCAACACCAAGGCCGACGCCCTTTCTCGCCTCAACGAGTCCCAGTCGAGACCCACCTCATCGGACACCATCTTACCCCGTTCCATCTTCGTTGCACCTGTTCTTTGGGATATTATGACTGAGATTACAGAAGCACAGCATCACGACCCCCAACCACCCAACTGCCCACCCAACCGCACCTACGTACCACAGCCACTCCGTCAACGTGTCCTCGCTCAGGTTCACTCCACACCCAGTTCTGGTCATCCTGGCATTACAGCTACCACTCAATTACTCACCAACCGGTTCTGGTGGCCGTCGCTTCAAGCAGACACTATACGTTTTGTCAAGGAATGCTCAGCTTGTAATGTCTCCAAGGTTCCCCGTTGCCTCCCGGCCGGCCTTCTCCAACCTCTGCCTGTTCCCCAACGGCCATGGTCCCACATTGCTATTGACTTCCTCACAGATTTACCCCCCTCTCAGGGGCACACCACCATTCTCACGGTCATTGACCGGTTCTCCAAGGGCTGCAGACTCATACCTCTCCCCAAGCTGCCCACCGCCCTAGAAACAGCCGAGACCCTCTGTAACTCAGTCTTTCGGTTCTACGGTCTTCCTGACGACATTGTGTCTGATCGTGGGCCTCAGTTCACGTCCCGACTCTGGGCCAGCTTCTGCCGTCTATTAGGGATTAACGTCAGCTTAACTTCGGGTTACCACCCTCAAGCCAACGGCCAGGCGGAGAGATTAAATCAGGAGCTCACCAGATTCCTCCGCACCTACTGCCATAACAATCAGACTGACTGGAGCCGTTTCCTCATGTGGGCGGAATATGCTCAAAATTCTCTCATCAAACCTGCAACCAACCTCACCCCTTTCCAATGCATCCTAGGATTTCAACCCCCTCTCTTCCCCTGGTCTGGCGAACCCTCTGATCTACCCGCAGTCACTTCCTGGTTTCAACGGTGCGAGGAGACCTGGAATTCGGCGCATGTTCACCTCCAACGAGCCGTCCGACGCTTCCAGAACCAGGCCAACCGTCGTCGCACCCATAACCCTCCCTACGCCCC
Organism: Cirrhinus molitorella; assembly: GCA_033026305.1. Lineage (NCBI taxonomy): Eukaryota > Metazoa > Chordata > Actinopteri > Cypriniformes > Cyprinidae > Cirrhinus > Cirrhinus molitorella. Next base: position 3,006,454 of record CM065141.1, on the reverse strand, counting down.
AGGACAGTGGGTCTGGCTTTCCACTAAAGACCTCCGTCTCCGCCAGCCCTGTCGGAAACTGAACCCCAGGTACGTGGGCCCATTCAAAATTGTAAGACAAATTACTCCAGTTTCTTTTAGACTTGATTTACCCGCTCATTATCGAATCTCACCCACCTTTCATGTTTCCCTGCTTAAGCCCGCTGGTGGACCCGGAGGGACGGAGAGCCTAGATGAGATCGGTTCCCAGAGACCCCCCCCCATCATCGTGGAGGGCGAAGAAGCTTATCGAGTGAATGAAATCCTGGACTCTCGACGCCGGCGGGGTCACCTTCAATATCTCGTGGACTGGGAGGGCTACGGCCCCGAGGAGAGATCCTGGGTCCCCTCCAAAGACATTCTCGACCCCTCTCTCACCCAGGACTTTCACCAACGCAACCCAAATCGACCGGCCCCCAGAAATCGGGGCAGACCCCGCCGCCCAGGTTCCACTCGCGCCAGGAGTCGCTCGCAGGGGGGGGGCTCTGTCACCGTTCCGGTCTCAGTGGCTCCCTCCGATCGTCACCAGCGGCAACCCTCACCCGAGTTTTAATCACGGACTGCATTTCCCATCACCCCGTACCTGGGATCGTTCTTCCGGCTCCGGTCGGACGCACTTCCGGTTCCGCTTTCTCCGCCGCCATTTCGCTCCCCTCTCCCCATAAATAGTCGGACATTTTGCCGATCCCTCGCGAAGTTTTGATTTGCCTTTTGCTATCAACTCTGAGCGTTTTTCCCTGTGTTTGCCTGCCTGTTGTCGACTGGATTGTTTATCTCGTGTGATCGTTTGCCGCCCGCCTTCTGACTTCCCGCTACGCTTACTGGATTATCCCCTTGTCTGCTGCCTGCCCCGAACTCTGCCTGGACTGCTTTACTCTCTCTGGATCTCCTACGATACACCTGGTAACCCCTGTCGACCTTGCTTGTTTGTTGTGATTTGAATAAAGGTGCTAATGGATCAAACGCCTCCTGAGTTAACGCCACACTAAGTCAGGGGTCTCAAACTCAAATTGGCTGGGGGTCATTGCTGTGACTGACATCTCATAGGAGGGCCATTTTAACATTCAAGCACAACAAGAATGCGCTGATGTTAGCTCACAATTCTTTTAAATTACTATACAAACATATTTGTGTTGTACATGACAAAAATGTAAACAGTGTCTGTATTTTTTATTTTTTTTTAACAGTGACCTACTTTATTTTCTACAGAAAGGAGTACTTGAGCAAGTTAGCGAGCACTACCATTGACAAAGCACGCACCTTTACATAAGACAATTAGGGCTGCAATAAACGATTATTAGAACGATTAATCGACTAATCGTTGATTATTTCACTGATTAATCAGTAGTCTTTGATTGATTATTCAGCTCTTGCGATTAGTAAAAATATGTTTTACGTATTCTAACATAAATAAAGGTCACTCCAATTTTAGAAAAGCATATTATGTAAAGACAATTACTATACAATTAATTGGTAATACTTTACAATAAGGTTCAATTTCTAACATTAGTTAATAGGAACTAAGAATGAACAACTTTTACAGCATTTATTAATCTTAGTTTATGTTAATTTCAACATTTACTAATGCATTTATAAAAATCACAAGTTGTGTTTTGAACATTAACAAAGATTAATGCATTAATTTAATAAACGTATTGTTCATAGTTCATTCATGTTAACAAATGATACCTTATTGTAAAGTGTTACCAGTTCATTATACAAATAGACGTATTTGGCACTCAAAATTAGATGACAACCACTTACACACATCACCTAACATCTCCTTTTGCAAGTCATATGGATAAGAAAAAAAAGGAAAGTGATAAGGGGCTCTATTTTTTGGATAAACTATTTTATTCACAATATAATGTCTTAAAATACCTTTTAGGGTTATGATAACCAAAACAGTCCTGCGCTAGATAAATTTGTGATTGCTGTAAACCAAACTATCACTTTAATGAAAAAAATGTAATTTAAATTTAATAAAAATATTTTCTCATTAGCTAGCTCCACACTGGAGAGCTGCTTTATAACAGAAAATCAAGGTGTAACTGGAGTAAATTAACGTTACTGAACTGCAGAACTGAACTGTGTGTCTTCTTCTCTTGAATTGCATCCATGAGGGCTGAATTAGTCTTGCTCTACAGCGCCACACTGGTCAAACCACATTATTGCATGCTCTTACATTACTTCATATGAGATCAAATGACTACTCGATAGCAAAAATATCGTTTCAGCCCTAAAGACAATACTATAGTGCTCCAATCCATTCCTAAAATAATTACTTTTTTTAACACTTATGCAAGCAAATCATGCTCACAACTAAAGTTTAGCTGCTAAACTGCAAACAATTAACAAAACAATAATGGTGGATACATTAGCTGAGAGATGAAACAATACAGTTTGTAAACCAACATATGTCTACATTCTTTATTATGAAACAAAGTAATTAGAACAACAACAGTCTACATTAATCGACACATTCTTAGGAAATCGTAAGCGGGTTCACAGTGAATTATGACAGCGAATTACCTGGAAACCTAAAGCTAAATCACATTTTAGCACAAAAAAAAAATAAATAAAAAACTCAATTGTACTTACAGGCTGTGGTTCAGAGATGCTTGTTGATCCAAATAAAGAAGGTACAGACTTATCTTTCATGTTTAGCAAATCCCACATGGAACTCTCCAAGATTAGAGAAGCAGTCCTCTGTAAAATGATAAGCACACAACAAAAGGTTCAAACTGGTGATTAGTCGAGTGGAGACACAGCATTTGACCACTGGATTTACAAAAGGGTCTCAACATTGCATCAGGTACTTATAAACACATTCATTTTTATTTGAATTATCACTCGGTAGGTTTTTTTAACCATGTATTATTGTGTCACTGGAAGGCTTTTGTCTTTCATACTCATTAAAATGCAACGTTATTTCTTATTTACATGCAACGCAGGCATTCCCAAACTTTTTGTCATCTAAACCTTATTCACCAAATGTAGTTACTTTAAGCTCCCCTGAGATTTTAAAAGAAATATTTCAATAGCTAATTAAGTTTCACATTTGCATGTTCACGGTTTCTTTGATGTTGATTAATGGTCACATGGCATGAAGGTAAATAAAAATAGTTCATCTTTTTTAGTAAGTGTTTTATTTTAATTGTTATTTTAAAACAAAGACTAATGAAACACAATGACGGTTCACTCCTATACTTATGAATGGGAGAAACTGCAACACGCAATATGGAGCAATAGTCCCACCTTCTAAATGAAAGAGACAAATTTCCCATAGAAACCTGAGGCTAGACCAGCCAATGCGCCTAAGCATACGTACATTATGACTGCGCATGCGCATTGGCTTGTCTAGCCTGAAAAATAAGCTTTTTAAATACTATTTGAGCATAAGAAACAACATTCATGGGCAGTGCGTTTAAGGAGCGGTGCGTCAGATCTTTTTCGCAGAGTCTGAATTAAAGCGACAGCGCATTGTTTGTGGTAAAAATGAGCATGAAAACGTCATATTTACACCATAAATGCATATAAATAAAGCCAGCTGTGTTTCACAGTTGACACATGTTGGTTTTTGGCTAGGTTTAAAGGAAAGGAGCACTTTTAGATAAGCAAAGCAATCATAGATGGCACTAGGTAGGAAAACAAGGAAAAGAACAAAAAAAAGTAGTTTAAATGTTTTGCCACTTGCTTGAGCAACTTAATATTAAAAGTAAATGCAAAAGTAAAATGCACTATTACATGTGTTGCTTATGTTTATTGCATTTAAACATGAAAGATTACTGTACTGTTTTACTGTACTGTGTAATAAAAGAATCACAATGCTGAAAAAGCCTTTTCAGTAACAATGTTTGTGGAAATCAGGCTTGTGCTGTGTGTAAGCTATAGAGCAATAGTTATACAATTCTAAAAACAAATGCACTGCATGATCAAACATTTAGGTGAGAAATAAATATTTTTGAAAAAATGTAAAAAAAAAAAAAAAAAAAAGCTCCCCTTCATCCCTCAAATTAATAACTCTGCTCTCACAAGAGCCAACTAAGAGGCGAATTCCCCTATTTTCAGAGAAAAACAAAACAAAAAAAACAATTGAGGCCCTGAATAAATGTCTAAAATCCTGATTGGAGAGTATCACTATAAATAATTCTACATGATAAAAAGAAGGCTTTAAAAAGATCGGTATCGGTGATCGCATCGGCAGATACTGCATACTGAAATCGGTGATCGGCTTTAAAAATCCTGATCGGAGCACCCCTAATTTATTACGTTTCCTTTTTTCTAAATGGGAGAACATTTCAAATAATACCAAACTTGACTGTGAATATTACTTGTGTTCATGCTATTATCACATTTTATTATGCTATTGATTGTCCTGAGCAAGCTGAGTGAAGGGAAGGATGGGTGAATGAATAAATGTATAATCAACTTTCGACCTATTTCTAATCTACCTTTTATCTCAGAGATCCTTGAAAAAGTTGCAAGTTCATTTGGCTGTATGAAATCTTTATTGCCTGAATATGCCCCACTAAGCATCTCAAGTGATATCTTTACAGAAGCTGATTCTAGGAAATATAGGGCTTTAGTTTTATTACATCTGAGTGATGTTTTTTTTTTTTTTTTTAACTTAGGTCCTGGAGATATCTGTGGGCCTTCCTGGCAAGGTCACACAGTGGTTTTCTTCTTATCTGTTCTTATCTTCCAGAACTATGATTCATACTTTTGTAACATCTTTAGATAATTATTACTCACTCATAACAGGTGTCTTTCAGCCGTCCCTCTGCCATCTACAGCTAGTGCAAAATGCAGCTGCTAGACTGGCTTCCTATCAAATGTAGAATTGATAAAGAATTAAAATTCTACTCTGTTATTAAGCTCTGAACAATTTGGCCCCTTAGTACCTGACCAATATGCACTTTGTCCTGTGATCTCAGTTCACTAATTGTGTCTAGATCCAGATTTAAAAAACGTAAAAATGCAATCACAGGTCTAAAACTTCTGAGCAGCCTACATCTGCGTATCATATTAGCTTCCTCCATTTCCAGTGTCTTTGAGGTCATAATCTAAAAGGGCTTTAAGATATCTTTAATACTTAAAGGTGTGCAAACGTTGTATGTAATGCAACAAAGATTTAACTTATGGGTCAATATCACCACAGAGTGACTTTCAAGCCTCACAATACTCAAAAAAAAAAAAATAGTTTTAATTTCCCATTTGCTTTATGTCTAGTATTTTGTTATGAATATACAAACGTAGACCAATATAACATACCTGTTCATAGTCATGTTTATGTGGAGTTATCATGACAAAGGAGTTATTTATGTACAGGACACCAAAAGGCACCCTACAGTGATATTATTGACCCTTATAGACCTACCAATCTGTTTAAAAAAATAACATGATGCTGCAACCTTTTAAAGTCATTTTTGCCTCTTTTAATTTGGCTTCGAATCTCAGGTGAAAATTGTCATTTTGACCCCCCTCTACAAAATAGTGGATTAGTCTAAATTGGTTTATCTTACTTTCAAACAAAAATTGTTAAACTTTGTGTTTCTTAGTTACATCAGCTTAATTATATTGAGTAGTTCCACCCATATCTTATTAGGTTCATTTTACTTGAATGGACGGTTTAGAGGTATACAGAATCATTGCAGTGATTTAGTAAATTAAGTAATTTTAACCTAACTTATGAATCTAAAGTCTCTAACAAAAGGTGCCGTTTAAAAGAGTGAAAGATGAGATTGAAAGTAACTTTTGGCTTTATGTCAAATGCAGTTGAGAGCATCAGTTCACATTCAGTGCATTCATAAAACAAGTATGTGCCTTATAATAAATTATAATAAAAGGACACGTTTACAAGTTTAAAATACTTGGGCCAAATAACCACAACATTTTTAATAGGTCTGTCAAAATGCCATTCCCCTTGGACGTTCCATAAATTTCAATAAAAGAAACTGATATGAGTTTTTCAAACAGATTCACTGTAACTTTAGACAATATTTTGCTGAGCTTGTTATTGTGCTGGTACTTTTGGACTGCCGTAGACAGATGATTCCCAAAGCTTTTAATATTCTTCATATTCTGTGTGGCGGTTAGTTTGCAGGAGTAACAGAAATGAACATTTCCAATAAGTTTAAATTGAATTACCTTTTATGGGCATTTTTACCTTCAAAAGACTTGTTTTTTCTAACCTAATTAAATGTATGCATCTTCTTTTTGCGAAAACACTACACTTATTTATGTACACTCAGAATAACAACAAAATGTTGCGCTTTTTGTAAAACAATGAAAGCAAACAGGATGCGCTTTCTGCCGTCTCGGTCTCTGTGAACTTGAGCGTGAAACTCCAAAACTCTGTGTTGCCTCACGAACATGAAAATAATGGAAATGGAAAACAAATATTCTCAGATTATGTAATCCATAATAAAGCCTGCATACAGACACATCACTACTGCAGAGATGACGAGTCAGTGTCGTTAACTTCTCTTAAGACGAAAGCAAAAAAACAGCTATTTTATCAACAAATTATTAAAATGCTAATGCAGCCTCCTTGCTGTTTTTCCCGACACAATAATAATTATTATATCTGTCAGTGCACTGTTTGCATGCATTTGAGTGCTTATCAATATACGTAGGAAATTAAAGGCTCATTATAGTCGACTAATGCTTAAAATGAACAACTGCAAGTCGACCAGAAAAATCTTTAGTTAAGGGTAGCTTTATGTGCGCACACTGCCAACACACATTTATGTTCAAACATGTAAAAGTGAGTTTTGTATCCAATGACCCCTTTTAAATGTACTACTGAATCTTCTGCTAATTTATGCCGTCTAAACCGCTGAAAAAATGTGTGGAAGCTGCCAAACCATATAGAGAAGGACTTTTTTGACTAGCTGAAGTTAACAGGTGTATTAATTTAAATATATATTCTATAGTAGGCCTACTCCAAATGTTTTTCCCGGTTTGACCAATTAGTACAGCCCAAAACATGACAACAATTGACCATTTTAAGCAGCAATAATTAGTAAAATATGCGAGTTTTGTTCATTTCAGTGGCATTGTTTACATTCGTTGCCGCCAAAATGGACGCGTCGTGAAAACTCTGTATGGTTTTCGTAGAGCAAATTGCTTTGTTATATGAAATAGTGTGAAAACAATGGCTGGGACGCAAAAACACCTTTTTCCACCTTTGACCACAAGATGTCATTAGTGTGCAACGTGTTGAAATGCTTCGAGTAATGAACCATTTTAACATACAGTTGCTTCGCAAAGCGTAATTTCGCCATCACTACTTTTACTATTAAACACGTTTACTCCACATAGCTTATTATATTTCCTCAAAGCTGTTTTTTTTTTAAAAGACTGTGGTATTACAAGGAATACATACAGTTTACTTACCATGTAACCGGAAATCCCCAAGGTAGCGCGCATGCGCAGAGAATATCTAAATTTCTAATTGAATAATTAAGGCCAAATTCTTTTTTCTTTTAGTGCGTGACATTTAATATTTTAGCTTTCTTCTTCATTTATGCATTTCTTTCACCAGAAAAAAATGAACAAAATCAAACATTTGAGACCTTTGGTTGAGCAAAAGTAAACAAGTTAAAACATTTCCACGTGTGTAAGTTCATAGAAAGACAACACCTCATATAAATATCTACATCTGAGTAATAATAACTACAGTATGTAGCCTATATGTTCATCTGAGAAAACAGATGTAGATGAATTTGTTCTAATAATGTCCTCACATTTCAGTATGTTCAACTGTTTTCCATTTGTGAAAACTGGTTAAATTTATTGCTTCTTGAAATTGTGCGATTTTCCCCTTATTTAGGGTAATGAATGAGGATGCAAAGTATTTCACTACATAGTCCATGACGTGCATAACATATAAATAAACAGAAACACACCTTACACATTAGTAAACAATTTTAATTGTGTCCTAATTGGCTTCATCTGCAAAAATTAATCAGGGTTTCTTATATAGTAAAGGCAATGGAAAACTACTGCTTCACAGTGCTGTCATCAAAAAGAAATAAGGATGTTTTACTGATTGCTTAACTTGTAAGCACAAAGCATGAGATTACACATTAATAGACAATGAATTGTGAATGGCGTTTGAAGGAACATACAGATTTAAAAAGATCGAAAAAGAGATCAACATAAGTGAAGTGTTTGCTCATGGACACACGCAGGTGTTTTATTAACTTAAGTTAGATTCAGTGTCATCACAGCAACCCCAACTGACTGTTTAAAAAGAACCTGGTATCTAGAAATTGGCCCTATCAATGCGATCCTGGTGCACATCCAGCAAACTCTTTTTTTTCAGCATCAGCATGTATTCAGCAAACTCACGAACTGCTCCGTTTCCGGCGGGTCTCTGACACGTGTATTTGGCCGCGATGAGATCCGCCACAGGTGAGTCACGTGGGACGCCGTTTAGCCCCACCTGAGACAGGATCTCTCTGTCCTCAGGCTCTGAACCTGTAAGGGAAAATATCAGAATGTGCTCACTACAATTTCAGACTATTTTACATGTTTGCGAGTGGTTCCAACATTGGTTTGGACTTTCCAGTGCAAAACATTTGAAATGCTCTAGAATTGTTTTACCTGACCTAATAAAACAGTTTTAATTTATTTCAGTGCTGTCAAAATTAGCAGGCGGTTAATTTTTCCAGTTTAACGGCATTAAAAAAATATTTTACGCAGTTAACACAGGGGCAGGGCTAGGGTTGGCCACCCCACTCACAACTGCTGCTTCTCTCTATTTATCTCTTGACAGGAATTGCGTGTATTTAGTCTTTACGACCACATCAAATGGGAGACTTTTCAGATGCACACTCCACTTTAGCAACAAGCGCTAGTCAAAGAGCACAGGAAAGGTACAGGTGATAAGGCAGCTTCAGTAGAATAATAGTGAACTGCGGTCAGATGAGATGTTGTCAGGCCATATGTCAGTAAATATGAGTTTTCCTGTCCTGTCAGCCGTTATACTGTGTTCGTAGCACACACGCTGCAATTGTACGCATTTCATATTTTAGCGCGAATTAAACTGAGCATGCGTTTCAGATCCACGTCAAGTTCAGCTGCGGCAGCTCTTAAAGTAATAGCAACCACATAAGCTAATAACCCAACTGCTGCAATGTCTGTTAATCAAAAAACAAAAGAAAAAAAATACAAAATTAATAACTTTTGTAGCTTTAAGGATTCATCTATATTTAATTTGGAGTCTGATCATTTTATTTAATTTCTTGTGCAAATGTCCTGCTTGCTGAAGGGCACAGGTAAATAATGGGTTTATGTGAAGATCACTTATTAAATTTTAAGTTCACTTAAATTAAGACCTAATCCCCTAGTTTCACAGACAAGGCTTAAGCCTAGTCCTAGGCTAAAATGTACATCTGAGCTGTTTCAACTTAAAGAAACTTGCACTGATCTAAAAATATACCAGTGCCTTTGTTTTGTTTTAAGATACACAAAAGTAATGATTTTATAAAATTATAAAAAATTACTTAAATGTCTTAATTGAACTTTGGGCTAATCTAAGCCCTGTCTGTAGATTTTTTTTAAAGTCTAAAAAATGTTAACATTCACAGCTCTCAATACTTCAATGTTGAATTAGGAAAAAAAAGTTTTCCTAGACCATCAGTAATACTGGTATCAGTGATACTCGCCCTCAGTAAAAAAAAAAAAAATAATAATAATAATAAAATAAAATAAAATATATACTGTCTTTATGTTGTTTCTACATTAGTTTGGAGATTGAATGTCAAATTATTGTAATACAAATAGAAATTTGGTTAATTAGTAATTCATAGTTTAAAAAAAAACTAATAATTGCATATGCCATAAATTCTATATCAGTAAAAGGGGTTTTGGAGATTTTGAAAATGTTATACCTGAAATGTGCAGAAATGCAGTAGACATATCAATCATAAACTGGGTTTAGCTGTATTTTTTCATGACATTCTCACCCATGAAGGCCACTTCATCCCACCGCAGCTTCTTCTCTTTCATCAGCCGCTTCACCTCGAGCTCATTCAGCTGCTCTCTAAACCAGAGTTCACAGCCGGCGCGCAGGGCGACCTTCTTTAGCAGAGCCTTGGACAGCGGCTCATTCATGCTGGACATGATGACCACCTAAACACACACATGAAGGAACAGTTAGCAAACATCAAATATAAACTAGATAAAAAAGTTTGTCAAGACAAACGTTAAGCTGGCTTGAGAAAGCCTGACCAGAAAGTAAAAAAAAAAAAAAAAATGCAAAAAGTTTTAAAAGTTTCAAGTTTGATAGTTTTCAGTCTGAAATTGTTTGAAGTTTAAAGTAGTTTTATAGCTTAAAGCATTAATGTTTTGAAGACAACACAGTCAGATAGATAAGCATGTTACTAGCATGTTGCTAACATGATTAGCAAGTTACTAACATGATTAACAAGTTACTAGCATGTTGTTAGCATGATTAGCATGTTACTAGCATGTTGCTAGCATGATTAGCATGTTGCTAGCATGATTAGCAAGTTACTAACGTTGTAAGCATGATTAACAAGTTATTAGCATGATTAACATGTTATTAACGTGTTGCTAGCATGATTGCCAAGTTACTAGCATGTTGCTAGCATGTTGCTAGCTTTATCAGCCTGTTATTAGCATTTTGCTAGCATGATTATCAAGTTACTAACATGTTGCAAGCATGATTAACAAGTTATTAGCATGTTGTTAGCATGATTAGCATGTAACTGACATGTCGCTAACATGATTAACAAGTTACTACTATGTTGCTAGCATGATTAGCATGTTACTATCATGTTTCTAATATGATTAGCATGTTACTAGCAAGTTGCTAGCATATTTCTAGCATTATCATCATGTTATTAACATGATTAACAAGTTCCTAACATGTTTTTAGCATGATTACCAAGTTGCTAGCATGTTTCTAACATAATTCTAGCATGATTAGCATGTCACTAGCAACTTGCTTGCATTATTAGCCAGCTGCTAGCATGTTTTAGCATGATTAACAAGTTACTAGCATTTTATAGCATGATTAGCATGTTACTAGCATGTTGCTACCATGATTAACAAGATACTAACATGATTAGCATGTTACCAGCAAGTTGCTAGCATATTTCTAGCATGATTAGCAAGTTACTAGCATGTTTCTAACATTATTAACAAGTTGCTAACACATCTGCTAGCATAATTGTAGGATGATTAGCATGTTACTAGTATGTTACTAGCATGATTACCAAGTTGCTATTATGTTGTTAACATGATTAGCAAGTTATTAGCATGTTTCTAGCATGATTAGCATGTTGCTAGTATGTTTCTAACATGACTAGCAAGTTGATATGTTGTTAGCATGATTAGCATGTTTCTAGCATGATTAGAAAAATGCTAGTATGTTTCTAGCATGATCAGCATAGTCTATTGTTTGTATTAGTATATTAGTTTTGTCAGTGTGAGTTTGAATAGTCTTGGCTCATTTGAACATTCCGTCAATGTAAGTCTATGGGATTTTTCCCAGTTTTAATCGTTGTTTTTAGGAAAATCGTAAGTCCGATCAGTTAGAAAAGATATAGCAACTCGAGTCAGAACAGTCTGAAGATCTGGGCTGAGTCTGAAGTTCTAGGAGGAGATACAGTCAGAAAATTTCGGCTAGGAAGAATAATAATAAAACGTTTAAATGGCAGATTAGTAAATTGGCTTTCTGAAGCCAACTTATTTGGACAATACATTGCTCCAATCAAATTACATAAATGGGACATATTTAAATATGGTGACAACCTTAGTTTTATGCCAACTTTAAAATGACTTTTTTTTTTTTTTTTACAGTGTATTTGGTAGCAGCCTACACGACTGTACCTCTATATCTTCTTTCTGCAGCATCTTTATGCCTGCCACATCTCGAGCATTGAAGGCCACCAGGTCCTCTCCTGAAACCGACATGTATATGCGTCCGTTCGTCAAACAGCCAGACACTTTACACAGAAACAACTTGACTGCAGCATTCTCCTCTCGGCCAAAGTAGCCATACCTGCAGAAAATTGCAGCATTTTAATCTTCACTGATGTTTTTGTCCAACCACAGAGCACGTTTAAAAAGCTCACCTCAGGACCCTCTGCTCAGCAACGGGCCAGTCGATGTCCACGTCGATATCGACGCTGTACTCGGGCAGCATTTCATAGTAGGCCACCTTGCCCATCTAAAACACATCAGAACAGATCTAAATATCTGAAGAGCTTTCACACATGGCTCATTCGTAAAAAATGTTTTGAATGTCATTCAAGTCATTTTAGTCCAATAATTGCTGATGGAACACTGCAAAACAATACATGTTCTTTATTGCCAACAACAGTTCTAGGAAGGAAGTCTTCGCATTCCATAAAAGGTTCTTTATAATGGAGTTTTTTTAATGGTTCTTTTAGAAAAAAAATTCTCTAAGAAAGGTTCTTAGGAGACCAAAAAAAAATTATTATACACCATCTGTGATTTTTTACATTTGATTTTAGTTCTTTATTCTATTTGTTAAAGGTTGTAACATCAGGATTGTTAAATCGTTTTTGTTTTTTGTTTTTTTGTTTGGGGATGGAGTCAAAAATAAATCTCAATAATTCTTCAGTTCCTTTATTTTTATTTTAGTACTTTTAGTACCTAAAAATCAACAAATTATAATTTCAAACCATTTTTCAAAGAAAATCTTTCATACAAGCATTTAAACATTGTAGCGTGAACATTGAAAGAAAAACATTTAAATGCAATCTTTTAACTTGGTATTACTTTTAAATTACTTTTTATATTTTTAAAACAGCAGAGCAGTTGTAACACCACTTTGCATAAGACATAACACTGCTGGAGAAAATAACATGAAAGTATAGATGTTATGATTGACAGTTCTCTTCCTCTTTACACTGCCACAGCCAAACCAATCAAACTTGATTTGCCTGGACGGTCGCCATTTTCTCACTGCAAACTTAGGAGTTTGATAAACCTTAATGTATGTAAAATATTTTGCATGTCATTAAATCTTTTTGGAGAGTCAAAATGGAGGAAAGAAAATACCTGGTGGAGTGAGGCGAATTTTGCTAAGGTGATTTCAACAAAGTTGAATTTCTATGATTTTATTTCAGTTTGCTTTTATGAGTAAAACACAGGTTATATTTTGCATTTTAACTTATTTTTTTAGCCGTAGCTTTCAATTGTGTGCTTAAAATGAAAGTTACAAGTTAAGTTACAAATTCAAAAAATTCATAAAATGCATTTTAAAATAGTGTTTTGCATGGCAGTATGCCCTTAATTAATTAAAATGCAGATGAGTTGTACAGCATTTAAATGCAATGAAAGGTTGATCATATTTCAAAATGTTGCACTTAATTTCACATATTTTAGTCTGGCATTACAGATTGAAAAAAAAAAAAGTTTATGTCACGATAACTCAAATTAAGTAAGAATTAATGACTAATCATAATGATATCCTTCACTTGATCAAGCCACACTTTGCATCACGTCTTCTTCCAAAAATGGAAAACTGCCTATGAACTTGATAAAAAACCTGTTCAATAGTTGACAGGAAGTTTCCCTAATAAATACTGTGAAGCGTATTAGACATTGCATGTAATTTTACAAAAGTATACCATATATTTCCCATGTCTGTGTGGCAAGTATTCGCTAATTTTTCATTCATTTTTGTGGCTGACTAATGGCAGAAAGTGTACCCTCTTTGTTTTCTTTATTTTACAAAAGCACCTGTTACAGTTTAAAATTATGTGCACTGTAAAAAAACGACCATGAATTTAATGGTAAATGACTGTAAAAATGCTACAGTAAAATCTTGTTAAAAGGTTGACAGGAAGTTTCCCTAATAAATACGGTGAAGTGTATTAGACATTGCATGTAATTTTACAACAGTATACCATTTTGGGAAGTAAAAAAACAAAAACGTAAAATTTACAGCAAACAACTGTAAATTCACATTCCCAGAATTCCCTGCATTCCATCTCACAATTTAAAAAAAAAAAAACATGTTTCCTCTTAGTTTTTCTTATCAGTTATGTACATTAGGGTTTCTTTAGATACATTTCCCATGTCTGTGTGGCAAGTATTCTCTAAATTTTCATTCATTTTTGTGGCTGACTGAGATGGCAGAAAGTGTACCCTGTTTGTTTTCTTTATTTTAGAAAAGCACCTATTACAGATTCAGATTATGTACACTGTAAAAAAAACGACCATGAATTTAACGGTAAAAGACTGTAAAAATGCTACAGTAAAATCCTGTTAAAAGGTTAACAGGAAGTTTCCCTAATATATATATATATATATATATATATATATATATATATATATATATATATATACGGTGAGCTGTATTGGACATTGCATGTAATTTTACAACAGTATACCATTTTGGGAAGTAAAAAAACAAACAAACAATTTACAGTGAATAACCGTAAATTCACATTCCCAGAATTCCCTGCATTCCATGTCACAAATCTGATGTTACTTTGTTGAAATAACCATGTTTCTTCTTAGTTTTTTCTTATCAGTTGTGCACATTAGGGTTTCTTTAGATATATTTCCCATGTCTGTGTGGCAAGTATTCGCTAAATTTTCATTCATTTTTGTGGCTAAATGAGATGGCAGAAAGTGTACCCTGTTTGTTTTCTTTATTTTACAAAAGCACCTGTTGCAGTTTAAAATTATGTGCACTGTAAAAAAAACGACCATGAATTTAATGGTAAATGACTGTAAAATGCTACAGTAAAATCCTGTTAAAAGGTTGACAGGAAGTTTCCCTAATAAATACGGTGAAGTGCATTAGACATTGCATGTAATTTTACAACAGTATACCATTTTGGGAAGTTTTCGTTCATTTTTGTGGCATGCTTCGGAAAAAAAATTCAAGCAGACCAAGATGGCAGAAAGTGCACCCTGTTTGTTTTCTTTATTTTACAAAAGCACCTGTTACATTTTCAAATGATGTACACTGTAAAAATTGTAAAAATGTGAATTTAACAGTAAAAGACTGTGAAATGCTACAGTAAAATCCTGTTAAAAGGTTAACCGGAAGTTTCCCTAATAAATACAGTGAAGTGTGTTAGACACTGCATGCAATTTTACAACAGCATACTATTTTGGGAAGTAATCATTTTTGGGAAGTTCATTTACAGTGAATAACCATAAATTCACATTCCCAGAATTCCCTGCATTCCATGTCACAAATTTGTTTTGTTTTTTTTGTTTTGTTTTTTTATTATTTGTTGAAATAACCATGTTTCTTCTTAGTTTTTTCTTATCAGTTGTGTACATCAGGGTTTCTGTAGATATATTTCCCATGTCTGTGTGGCAAGTATTCGCTAATTTTTGTTCATTTTTGTGGCATGCTTCGGAAAAAATTTCTAGGAGACTGAGATGGTAGAAAGTGAACCCTGTTTGTTTTTTTATTTAGAAATAAGTGCCCAATGTCATATATATGTAACATTACGGATCTTTCACAAGGAGGGGTTGTATTTCAAAAACAACTGCAGAAACATGTTATAAGTGGTCCATTTGGTCTGTTTTACATGCCCCATAATTCTTCTATGAGGAGAAATAGGTCCGGGTTCTTTTGGGTTAAGAGAAACTTCTATGATGTAAAGTGTCTTGTTTATGTTTTTAATAAAGAACTAGTTTGTTAAAACAACTGTTTGCATTTTGCCTTTATTAACTTTGTAGAATGAGCAGAATTCTACTGTGATCCCATAAGGCTGAATTTAACTTTATGGATTGTTTTGATGTACTCTCCAATGTTGCTATCAGTGTAACTCTGCAAGCAGTCACAAATTATTTCCTGACAGTTACTGTCAACTCTCCTAATTTAACCTGGTTTGTGTACAGCAGGGATGAGCAACTTCGGTCCTGGTGGGCCATTCGCCTGCAGAGTTTATCTCCAACCCTAATCAAACATACCTGAACAAGCTAATCAATGTAATCTTAATCACTAGAAAGTTACAGACAGGTGTGTTTGCTTAGAGTTGGAGATTAACTCTGCAGGAGAGTGGCCCTCCACGACCGAAGTTGCCCATCCCTCATGTTAAATCATTACACTGGAGTTAAAGGATTAATTCACTTTCAGAACAAAAATGTACAGATAATGTACTCACCCCCTTGTCATCCAAGATGTTCATGTATTTCTTTCTTCAGTTATAAAGAAATTATGTTTTTTGAGGAAAACATTTCAGGATTTCTTTCTATATAATGGACTTCTATTGTGCCCCTAAGTTTGAACTTCCTAAATGCAGTTTAAATCCAGCTTCAAAGGGCTCTAAATGATCCCAGCCGAGGAAGAAGGGTTTTATCTAGCGAAACGATTATTTTAGAAACAAATCAACAATTTAAATACTTTTTAACCTCAAATGCTCGTCCTGTCTCGTTTCTGCGATGCGCCTGCGTTGTAGGGATGCACGGTATACAGGTACTGGAAAAATACCGGTATATACTTTATTTCAAACGGTTCGATAATATAATTTTGATCTATTCGATTTTTTAGATGCTGCTATTCCGAAGTTTTAATTAGCTGTTATTCACAATTGATCAACGCACATACCTAAGCTGTGATACAGAGTAAACAGGAAAGCTCAAATGTGCAGTTTGGCTTTGGTCACAAAATATTTGCACTTGCATTTCAAACAATCAAATATTAAGTGAATTTGAATGAAGCAAGAATTTTGCTATAATCATTTTAGTATCAATAATATGAAAAAAATGTTTCTGCCGAGCCACCTAGCGAGATTTTTATTTAATGCATTTAATGTTCTTTGGCCAGTGTTAGGGGTAACGCATTACAAGTAACGCAAGTTACGTAATAATGTTACTTTTTTCAAGTAACTAGTAAAGTAACGCATTACTTTTTCATTTCCAAGAAAATACCAGAGTTACTTTTTCAAAAAAGTAGCACCAGTTACTTTTTTTTTATTTATGTATTTAATCCATGTTATTAACCAACGACTTTGCTGCTACCGTACACTGCAAAATACTTTTCTTACTTAGATTTTTTGTCTTGTTTCCAGCCAAAATATCAAAAAAACAAATCTTAAATTAAGAAGGATTTTCTAGACAAGTACAAATTTGTGTCTTGTTTTCAGAAAAAAATAAGTCAAAATTAAGTGAGTTTTTAATCTTATTTTAAGCAGAAAACTAAATTATTTTGCTTATCCCATTGGCAGATTATTATATATATATATATATATATATATATTTTTTTTTTTTTTTAAACTTATAAAGAAAAGCATTTTTTGCAGTGCTGCAAAAATACTTTTCTTACTTAGATTTTTTTGTCTTGTTTCCAGCCAAAATATATATATAAAAAATTAAATCATGAAGGATTTTCTAGACAAGTATTATTATTATTTTCTTGTTTCAGAAAAAAAACTAGTCAAAATTAAGTGCTTAGAACAAGCAAAAAAAATCTGCCAATGGTGTGAGCAAAAAAAAAAAAAATCTTATTTTAAACAGAAAACAAGATTATTTAGCTTACCCCATTGGGGGATTATTTTGTTTGTTTCAAGCAAAACACACTTCATTTTGACTTGTTTTCAGAAAAAAGACCATTTTTACTTGTCTAGAAAATCCTTTTTAAATTTAAGAATTTTTAGATATTTTGTCTGGAAACAAGACAAAAAAAATCTAAGAAAGAGAAGTATTTTTGCAGTGTACTAATAAGCAAAATTAGTTTTATATTAACTAACATTTGTGCTTTTTTTCTCATTGCTGAAGAGCGTTGAACTTTTCCTACAGTTCTACTGTACAGACATGAATTTAATTTTCCTTCAGCCTTAGGCTTACTCACTTCATTTCATTTTGTTGTGAAAGGGCTTTTACATTTGCTAAAAATCAAATAAGATAATAACATGATTTTGAATACTTTTACTGTTCGAATGACACTTTACAGTAAAGCAACCTTTGTTAAAATTCAGTAAAGGTCAATAATTAGTTATAAATGAACTAATACATGTTTAGTATGTTAACATTAGGGGAGAGTGGGGTAAGTTGAGCCAGTGGGTAAGTTGACACACCCCCTGTATCTTGGCTACTGTACACTTTTACTGTCATGTGAGCATGTATTTTGGAATCACACATAATTTCTGCCAGACTGTGAAAAGGAGAAACACATGGGAGGAGTGGAAGGCACCTGTTTACTTTAAAAATTGTTTTTGGCTTGTCAGAGTAAAAATTTTGCATAACAAATGTAATGGCTGTGACATCAAAGCAAATTTATCCAGGTCTAAAAATATTTATGAAGCATATAGGTGTACAGGTGCACCATATCATTTTCTGAGAACCAGAAGTTGCTTTTCATCACATTATAATCAAATATATCTTTCCACCTATAGGTCGCTAATGGTCTGTTCGATATCGCAAAAAAGCTACCATGCCAAGAATCTTTCGACAAAAATGTTTATTAGTTTCAGCGACATTTATTCTTTCATTTTTAATTACGTTTTTATTTAATTTTACTCAACAAACTCTGTTTAGTCTGTTTTAGGGAAGGTTAAAACTTTGGTGTTCAACATATTTTTTTCAGAAATGCAAACAATTAAAGATTTGATTGGTTTTATGGTAAGTTGCCTTTAAGATAAGAAATACGACTGTTTGTAAAACGAATTTTGATTAAGTTAGTTTTCAAAAGAGAAATTATCTTTAAAATTTTCACATGGTTTTGAGAGATTCGGTCCGACGGTCAGTTTTCACTCAGATGGGTCATCTTACCCACTGACTTGGGTCAACTTGGGAACCTTTTGTCATAGATATGTTCTGATCATTTAAAATGATAGGAAGCATCCTGAAATTACTATATATACACATTTACTGTACTTCTGCCTCATTTTCCTTTATCTTGAGGATCACATAAGTAAAAATGGCTCATCTTACCCCACTCTCCCCTACGAAACAGTTTTTAATTTACTCATCTTTTGAGGCTGGTTATTTGTCACCTTTGGTGTCGATTTAGTATCAATACCGAGGTATTACATTCTGGTATTGTACCAAAGCCAAAATTATACAGTTAGGGTATGTCAAAAAACTCCCATCTCGTTTTTGGCTTCAACATTAAAATTGTCCTACAACTCTGTTTTACCTTTTTTTTGTAAAGGTCGTTTGGTATTCTTTGTATGTTCACTTTGTAAACACTGGGTTGGTACTTCTGCAGCGATGTAGGACGATTTTGAAGTTGGGGAAGAAAACGAGATGGGAGTTTTTGGACATACTCTAACTGTATTAGCCAGGATCACACAGACTACGCATGCGAGACAAGACAAGCATTTGAGGTTAAAAAGTATATAAATTACCAATTTGTTTTGCTAGATAAGACCCTTCTCCCTTGGCTGGGATCGTTTGGAGCCCTTTAAAGCTGCATTTAAACTTCATTTTGGAAGTACTTGGGGGCACAATATAAGTCCATTATACAGAAAGAAATCCTGAAATGTTTCCCTCAAAAAACTATTTCTTTACGACTGAAGAAAGAAAGACATGGACATCTTGGATGCCAAGGGGGTGAGTACATTATTTTTGTTCTTAAAGTGAACTAATCTTTTAAAAGACATCTTAAAAGTGTTAAATTGTCATTCTTTAATCTGGTTCTCTGTCTTAGCGTTGTCAGTAACACTTTTAAAAGTGTTAACTCTAAAAATATCAGGATCAATGTGTTCATGTGTAGCATCAGACTAATTTACTCATCACATAGCATGTCTTGTCTAGTTTAAATATTTTCCATACCTGGAAAAACCTAGTGACAGGTTTGTCTCCATATTTTGATAATGACACACCTGTTTAAGGCCGTTTTCCCAAGTCTTCCTTGTACTAAAATAGAAAGAGCCGTTTTCGTAGAGCTCCCCAGACCAGTCTTGTCTTCGGGGTCTGCGTGCCACATCTATGTTAAAAGCAGTCGGATTCCTATCCTCTAATTAAAATAAAACGCAAAAGAGAAAGACACATTAAGATTACATTGCGAGCAGGACTGGGTGCCATAGAGATTCAAGATATGATAAAGCAATATTATAGTAACCTACTTCTGATTTTACAATATGATCATGAAGGATTGTGTGTCACGAACATCAACTGGAAAGTCATTTTTTTGCCAAGTAACAAAACACATGATACCTGTCTTGTCCACCTCCTCCCAGTGAAACTGGTGTCTGCGAACCACGGAAAACACATAGTCATAGCCCTGTTCGGTGATCATCTGCAGGGCTTCCTTGATGTGATGCGGGTGGAGGCATGGAGACGTGGCCTGAATATGACAGACGATGTCCACCTCTGAAACACAGCCAAAATAAATGACTAATGCAATAAAGCTGTAAGGCTTTCTGGGTCCTGACTGGTTTGTAATGTTGGCATTTTAAAAGGGTGAAGAGAATGTTTTTATTATTATTATTATTATTATTATTGTAATTATCTGAAGAAATTCTCACTAATAAAAGTGTAACATTTCAGAAATATATTCTGTGGTAAACAATTTTCTTTGCAAATAAATGTACATACAGTGTCAAAACGATTTTTCAAAGTTGTAAATAAAAAAAAAATGTGTTCAATGTATTAGTTACCATTTCTTTGTAATTATTGTAAAATGTACTACTAATTTCTGAGTAATTTTTGTTCAGTGCACTTTTTAACTTCCTAAAAATATTTCAAAAGACCTACATAGACTGAAAATTACTTGTAAACAATTATTAAAAATGTACATGAATTGTATTATGACATTACACTGTACATGGTAACAGGTTTTATTTAGTATTGTTATATTATTTTCTGTTAAATTTCTAAAAATATTGTTTACATTGCTACTAGGTTACATTACTCTTATTCATGCATAAATTATTCACCTCCATTAATATACATTATATGTGACTTAGCAGCTTGGATTATATATATATATATATATATATATATATATATATATATATATATATATATATATATATATATAAATAAATAAAATATATATATTTTACATAAAAAAAAACATTATTATTATTATTATTATTATTATACTTTGTTATATTCTTTTTCTGTTAAAATTACACAAATCTTGTTTGTGTTAGACTGACTGCATGGTACACTCATATTTGTCATATTTTAATAACTTTATAATAAATGATCTCTCTCTCTCACACACACACACACACACACACACACACACGTCACCTAATATTTAAGTTATTAAAATGTGATGTATTTTCCACAGTTTTTATCTTAAAATTATTTTTATTATTTTTCTACACATGTATCTTTTTATTACAAAATCTATTTCAAATGTAGTGTTGATTTAAAATGTATTATCTACAAAAGTTTGCACTAATAGCTGGAAACTGTAAATTCTTAAACACTTATGCTGGAATATAAAATTTGTGGTAAATATTTTTTTTTTCTGCAAGTAAAATGTACATACACTGTCAAAAAAAGGTTTTTCAAAGTTGTAAAGAAACAGATTATTGGAGTACTTTTTTATTTATTTATTTATCTTTTTTTACAAAAAAAGTCTTTGTAATTTTTAATTCATGTTTAATATTCAATGTGTTAGTTGCCAATATTTTTATTATTATTATTGTAATTATAAAATCTACTACCAATTTCTAAGTAAAAGCTTTTTTCACTTATATTCGTCATATTTTAATATCTTTATAATAAATTTAAAGTTTACTCTCTCACGCACACACACTTATTTATTTATTATTACAAAATGTATTTAAAATGTAACATTGATTTAAAATGTATTATCAACGAAAGTTTGCACTACTAGCTGGAAACTCGTAACTTTGTGAACTTCTGCTAAAATGAAAGCACAAATGACAAAACATTACTTATTGGTTTGTGATGTTCATGTCATACCGAGACTTCTTGCACAAGTTATTCTTGTAGTTTCTACAAAACCTCAGCTATGTTAGCAATTTAACTTTACCCGTTTGAGAGGCATAAAATGAATGAAGGTGCATCTCACCGGGTCTCAGTCTAATGAACTCCTGGATGGTCTCCAGGGAGCTGGACGAATCTTTGGAAACTTCAGGACTGCGCCGATGAACTTTTGCGCCCCAGACTTTAGCGACCCGCTCAATCTCATCATGGTCAGTAGAAACCCACACGCTGCCAGACATAACATCAGATATCTTATTTATTTTCTTCTTTCTTTCTTTCTTTAAAAGAAAACCCTTTTCTATATTTTACAAAAGACGAATTAAGAGTAAAGTGTAGGGGAGAGCGGGGGCGAAAGTAACATTTTCCAAAAAAAAACAATTAAAAAAAATAATGTTGTAGACAGAGATATATTTTTGCTGTGGTCTATAACTCAGAAGTGTGGTCTATCAATAGCAGGTGGTATTTTGTACAAATGTAGCTATACTTCAGTATAATTTCACTTTGAACATAAGTTGCACATTGTTACTTTCAACCCCAAAAGTAACACACAGGTGGGTCAAAAGTAACAAGCTGATTTTTTTTTTAGGTTACTCTCCTTTTTTTATTTAATATACATGACTATGATCTTGTTAAATCATGTTTCCATCCAGTTGTTTGTATGCATAAATTAAAAAGTGCATAAAAACATCTGGAAGCACTGCAAATTCATAGGTGGAAAAGCTAAGGTATGGCTAAAACCTAAGTATGACTATGCAAGCTGTCCTAAGACTGATGTTCATGACAGATAGGTTTGTGTCCAGAAACGAACAAAGTCCAAATTAGCATGCAGCGGGACAAAATAAACACTTGTTGTCACTATAGAGGGACAAAAGTAACAAGTGTTTTTACTTTTATACGGAAAACTCTGAAAAGGCAAACTTCAGGATGCGTTACAGCACTAAATAACCTGTAGATCAATCATTACTGTGACACATGAAATGAGAAAAACAACACAAATAATTAAAAAAAAATTACAGCTTCCATAATTTACTTATTATAGGGGAGAGCAGGGGCGAAAATAACAAAGCAATTTTCTCAGAGCCCTGACTACATTTGTTTTCCAAGCTATGACAGCGAATTCAGCACGCAACCCTGGACTGAGCTGAGAAATATCTTGTGATTTCTTCATTGATTCCTGCAGTTAGATCCAGAAAGCAGACTGTGAGTATAATAAGTAAATTATGGAAGCTGTAAATTTTTTTTTTTATTATTTGTGTTGTTTTTCACGTTTCATGTGTCACAGGTTATTTAGTGCTGGAACACATCCTGAAGTTCGCCCTTTCAGAGTTTTCAGCATAAAAGTAAAAACACTTGTTACTTTTATCCCCCTATAGTGACAACAAGTGTTTATTTTGTCCCGCTGCATGCTAATTTGGACTTTGTTCATTTCTGGACATAAACCTATCTGTCATGAATATCAGTCTCAGGACAGCTTGCATAGTCATATTTAGGTTTTAGCCATACCTTAGCTTTTCCACCTATGAATTTGCAGTGTTTCCAGATGTTTTTATGCACATTTTGAATTTATGCATACTGTTACATTATATTGAGAATTTATTTTATGTTAATTTAATTTACATATTGTTCATTCTCTTAAAAAATGTTTCATAAAAATAAATTGAATATATGCATATTTAAATAATTCAAGTTTGTACAGTCGAGTTTTGAAACATTTGATGAAACTTAAATTTAAAATGAAAATGTCATTTAATATTTTTTTTTTTTAAGGACAAAATATGTTTGCACTTACATATTAACAAGACCATAGTCATGTATATTAAATTAAAAAACGAGAGTAACCTAAAAAAAAAAAAAAATCATCTTGTTACTTTTGACCCACCTGTGTGTTACTTTCGGGGTTGAAAGTAACAATGTTCAACTTATGTTCAAAGTTAAATTATACTTAAGTCTTTCTGCATTTGTACAAAATACCACCTGCTATTGATAGACCACACTTCTAAATTATAGACCACAGCAAAAAATATATCTGTCTACAATTTTTTTTAAATGTTACTTTCGCCCCCGCTCTCCTCTACTCAAAAACAGCTCCTAGCTGCAGGAATCAATGACGAAATCACAAGATATTTCTCAGCTCAGTCAAGGGTTGCGTGCTGAATTCGCTGGCATAGCTTGGAAATTAAGTGCATTATTATATTCTATTACGTGTATTTTCCAGTTCAACGTCAGTTCTATGCATCATTTGAATCATAATGCACAACAACAAAAACATATTAAAGCAGTCATATTAAAGCGATAAGAAAACAAAGAAATGAAGAGGAGAGAATAAACTGTAGTTGCCTGTCAACCACTTCTGAATCCAAGGCGGCTCTCAGAACCCACGCGATGAGAGGAACCCCGGCCAGATTTTTGATGTTTTTTAGAGGGATTCCTTTGCTGCCACCCCGCGCCAGAATCAGAGCCGCCCGGTGCGGCTGGTGTCCGGCGGACGGGTAACCGACACCCGAGCTCGCCTCTGCGCACCTGTTGCTCTCCATCGCCGCAGTGAGGAATGACAGAAACACTTATCGTTATAGGAACTGAACACTCTTTTATAAAAGTAATTTATTTTATTTGATTAGATTATTAGTTTGAGAGACACAAAGAAAGACTTTATACGGGTCTCCCTGTGTATCAAATGAACCGTCCTTTAATCTCTTATCATTACCTATCACTCAGCCGAGCAACCGATGCCGGCGCTACTTTCACATCTCTCGTATCACTCCGCGATCTCTGACTGAGTTCTCACTCGGACTTCTTTCATTTAAACCTGAGAAACGTAACACAGCGCGTGTTGTAAAACAGGCATTGTTAACAAAAATCTTGAAAGGTTTCTAGAAGCTACACTGTCCAGTTAAAGCAAGAAAACAAAAATATCACTATAGGAAGAAGAACCAACCTGTAAGTGACACAACGAGCAGGATAATTAAAATGGAAGACTTGAGTAACTTGTGTAATAATACATTAAACTAGCGTTATTGTTGGCGTGCTGTTTTTTTTACGATTTTCAACGATTATGTTGTTGCTATTTTGTAACGGACTATTTTTCTTAGCGGAAGCTGTGTGATAAAAACCTGACATCTTTAAAACATTTCAATATATTGGAACATCTATCTATCTTCTCGGGAAATATAAAGTAGTCTGCAAAAGCTGTCACTGATGTATCGTTTCAAAAGGTAGTCTTTAGGCATGAATATAAACAAGTATGCTTCAAGTTACTAAAATGCACCCTAGGGCTAAATAAGGTACAAATGTGTATCTTTCGAAAAAAACACCATCCCAGTGACAGCTTTTGTGATTGTATCCATCTATTAAATAATATAAGGAAAGCGTGTTATCATCATTTATATTACACTCAGTCACCCACCACACGAGAGCAGCATATAACATGATTATTTTCTTTTACATGAAACACTTTTTACTTGGTTATTGTAGGGTTAAAATAATAAAACCTAACTTAATTCATAGTTTTTGACTATTGACTATTATTGACTAATAATAATAATAATAATAATAATAATAATAATACAAATGTTTAATGAACCTCATCGATTTTAGGACGGTTCATTTGTAAATTTAGGCTAACTGCCTCGCGGGCTCAGCTTCCAGCTATTTTTAGCTGTACAAAACAGGTTTTGCAGCTTGATATTGCAAACTGGTGTGTCTTACCATATTATTTTAATATAGGCTATTATAATTATGAACACACTAGTTTGTAGCGCAAACAGTTCACCGTTTAGCACATTGTTATTCTTCTCTTTATTTCTCCACAGCGGCTAATGAAGCGGAAGACTCACACACTGCCAGAAAATGGCTTACTTCGGCGTTGAAAAATAGCCTAGGAATAAATCACATAGTTTTAATTTTACATTTTTTAGCTGTTAATTAAATAAAGGAGGCATTTCAAAGACAGACTAGAGCTGATGTGTTGGATCTTCTCTTTTAAGTTACAGAAAGGCCTTGATCTTTTGTTGTTGCAGACTGGAAAGATAATTTGTTGGATTGGTTGGGTATCGGAGGCCATGATCCAGGATTGCCAGGTTTTCACAACAAAACCTGCCACAACAAAAATAGACCAATTGCGTAACATTTAGGGGTGTATAAAAAACATTTTTTTTCGGGGTTCCTCCGGTAAATTCGAATTCCAGGGGCTAAATATGATATTATTGGGGTTGCTTCCACACACATACAGACTTGGCAACACTGCCGTGATCTTCACCCTCTTCTCTAATGTAAACTTCAGGTAACATCAGCTTTTTTACCCTTCTGACTCTATTAAAATAGTATAAAAACATTTTTTTTTTAATGAATTGACATTTGTATTCTGATAATGACTTGGAAAAAAGGTATACTGTTTAGGGGTCCATAAACACTAAATATTTCTGCGTTATGTTAAATATCAAACCTTTCCCTAAATTTAAAAAAGCAGACCGTCTATTTACACTAACGCTGTCGGACACGAGTGGATTATAATCAGTGATGCTGCGTACACGGGAATGCGTGACAAATTCAAGACAGCAAACTGATTCAGAACCAGAATCAGAAAGAGCTTTATTGCCAAGTATGTTTGCGCATACAAGGAATTTGTTTTGTGACATTAGCTTCCAGTATACAGAGACAACAACAACAACACAGAGACAATAAAAAATAAGATGAGAATAAAAAAATACACATGTAATATACACTGTAAAAAAAAAAATCGTAAAATAATGGTCAAATGACTGGCAGCTATGGCTGCCAAACAAAAAACATAAAATTACAGCAAAACATCCTAATTAAAATAAAGTGCAAAAACATCATTTTACAGAAATGTTCATTAAAGGTTTTACAGGGGAAAAAAATTATTTTACAATTTCCCCTCTTGTTTCAATTACATTCTTTTACTTTAATTTTACGGTTTTTGTTTGGCAGCCATAGCTGCCAGTCATTTGACTGTTTTTTAACAGGACAATTTTTACAGTGTAAAACCCTTATTTTACAGTTTTTTCCTTGTTTCATTTACATTCTTTTACTTTAATTTTACGTTTTTTGTTTGGCAGCCATAGCTGCCAGTCATTTGACCGTTTTTTTACAAGGCTTTTTTACAGTGTAGACAAAAAATAATAAATTAAGAAATAAGTGGTATATACAGTTGTGCTATAGATGAATATAAAATAGAATAGAATAGAATAGAATAAAAAGAGATGCAGGGATGTATTAGGATGGAGGTGGTAACAAATAAATATAAGGTTATTGCACATTTTTTTATTGCACAATGGGGTGAACATTGCTGTTCATAAGGTGGATTGTCTGTGGGAAGAAACTGTTCTTGTGCCTGATTGTCCTGGTATTTGGGGCTCTGTAGCGCTGGCCAGATGGCAAAAGTTCAAAGAGGGAATGGCTTGGATGTAAGGGATCCAGGGTGATTTTCTGAGCTCTTTTCCTCACTTTGGATGTATACAGTTCTTGAAGGGGAGCACCAACAAACCTCTCTGCAGTCTGAACCGTTCTCTGTAATCTTCTGATTTTGTAGCTGAGCCAAACCGGAGAGTTACCCAGCAAACACAGAACGTTCCCCTAACGTTCCCATATGGTTCCCATTTGGCTATTTTTTTGGAACCAAATGAGAACATTCTAGGAACGTTCCCTGTAGGTTCTCTTTTTAATAGCCTAACCTAAAAAGAACGTTCCCAGAACGTTCCCTGCAGGTTATTTTTTGTTGTCATAACTATGTCAAGTAATTAAAACTTTGCTGATGTTTCTGTTATTCTGTTTATGCTGAAATGTATATTTTTTTTTATCATAAACGACCTATTTTTTGCAGAATTTAATGTCTGAAAAAAGTTTTTAATAAAGTGTAGACATCAAAGTGGCCAAATCGCATTAGAATTTTAATATAATTAAAATTTTATAGCTAAAAATAAGCCAAGGTTAGTCTGAAAAACATTTCTGCGCGCCTCTGATCTGCACGCGCGTCTCCAGGACGCCCTTTATCCTGTCTTTCACATAAAGCCGCTCGCTCGCGTAATTTAAATATTAACGGTAATTTCGTTTTACTGACTGACTAATATTCGTTGATCGATCTCTTTAATAAATAATTACTTATAATTAATATATATACAAGAGTAAATATTGTGATTTCAGGGAGATTTGACACGTCTACTTGAAGAGAACATGATGTTAACCGAGACGTTTTCGTTTATTGACCAAAAGAGGGAAGCAAAATCATCATTAATTCAGTGGTAAGAAACGAATGAAATGTTATCCTAATTATAGCCAAATAAAATGTTATTCGTTTTTAATGTCTGTAAAAAATTAAATTCACATTATTAAAATCCAATATTTGGTTGAAGTCATTGTTATTTGGTGCTTTGATAAACAAAATCTGGTTTGGTAGTTCTAATCTTACATATTAACAGAAAAATTTAATATGTAAAGGTCCCAGTAGGTTCCCGGAACGTTCCCCTAACCTACAGGGAACGTTCCCAGAACGTTAAGAAAACGTTCCCGAGAACATTCCCAACAGGGAACATTCTCGGGAACGTTCCGGGAACCAAAAATTGTTAACTGGGTACTGATTCTTCGTTCTGTTTATCTTTTTATGGTCATTTTGTCACGTCCAGACAGTTATAGCTGTCACACTCGGTGTAGACACAGTGCAAACACCTCGCCTTCTTACAGGTCCAACAAATTATTTGTTTTTCCAGCGTGTTTGTTCATTCTGATGCTCCAGAAGGACAAATGCATTAAGCTGGGGGTAATTTTTTTTTTTTTTTTTTTTTTGAAGATCAGGGTATCAGGGTTTTGTCTTCTGGGAAACATTTACCTATCTTCTAGCCTCTGGAGGGCTGTACTAAAATGTATGTTTAATGCATGTTTTTTCCTTCTGAAGCATCAGTGAGCGTTTGAATCTTCTGTAATAGTTGCATATGAGTCCCTCAGTTGTCCTCAGTGTGAAAAGATGGATCTCAAAATCATGCAGTCATTGCTGCAAAGGGTTCAAATACACAAAAATGCTGGAAAACCAAATAATTTGTTGGACCTGAAGGACTCTTCTGAAGAACAGCAGGCAGTTTAACTGTTCAGGACAAACAAGGGACTTGTGAACAACTGTCACTAAAAAAAAAAAAAAAAAAAAAAAAAAAATAAAAAATGTTTAACTATTATTTTCTCTCGTGGACTATATGTTAACATCTTTAATGTGAAATACCTCTTCAGGCCAGTACTAAATAAACAACAAGCATTTTGTATGATCCCTCTTATTTTGGTAAAAAAATAATTAACATTTTGCAGATGTAAACTTTTGACCTCAACTGTATATTATTAGCTTATAAAGCTACAGAATATGGGAGACAACTTGAACATTACCATTTATGTAGCCTATAGGCGCAATTCATTGCTGAATTTACAAAACGTATCTTACTTCTCATACATCTCAATAATGTCAGCTTAATTATTATTGCTTAATAGGATTAAATACGTAAAGAAGCACATTTAGAGAGTGACTCTTCCAGCTTGACCCGATCAAGAACACTCTTATATCCCTTATTTGTTTAATCCTGCAGTTACAACTTTTTGTGCTGTAACAGCATTTTATAACACTTTCAGGACACGATGCTGCAAAAGTGGAGATTGCCTGTGATTGATCTGAGATGCTCCTTAACAAGTGACCATTAACAATTTAAAATGCATCAATTCTAAGATCAATTTCATGCTGGTATAAGTAAGCAATAAGTCATGCCTCAAGTTCCTTACTGCTTGCATAAAATACAAAATATTTATGTCCTTTTCAAGGAAATTCATGTAATGTTGTCCTTTCTGCTAATACATAACCATGTCAGGGACAATAAATGGCAGTAAAAATGGACAGTTTAAAGTTTGTTCTTGAGTATAACATGCCTTATCTTATAGAGTTCAAACAAAAATAGAATAGGAACTATGCATGTGCTGTCATTTATTAACACAATATATGATATTGTCTCACACACATTATCTGCTTATCTCAAAACCTAAGAAATCGTCTAATCTCCCATATGTGAAGACTGACAGTGGCATGGCCTTAAATGAAGAAACATCATGCCATAATTTATGACATAGATAATAAACTGTGGGAAAGTTGCTTTGCACGCATTTTGAACGTGGTAACGGTCTGTGATGGGGAAAAAAAGAAAAAAGGATGGCTCAACTCGAAAATGCACTCTGGTGCAAGGTGAGGCTTAGGTGACCCACAGAAGCACAATATTTATAAAGTTCATTAGCCTCTATAGGGAACTAACAAGAAGAATATCAACGTGCTGTAAATAGTAAAACTGTTTGCACTACAAGCCAGCGTGCTCGTAATTAAGATAAAGCATTAAAATAAAATGGTAAGATACAACAATTTGCAATATCGAGCAGCAAAATCAAAGCTAAAAATAGTTGGACATGGATGAGAACGGAAGCCAGACCAATAAAATTTACTGCCCACTCCACTCCTAAGACAAAGGTGGACACATATGATATTGTTTGTGTTCTCATTGCATTTACATAGTTTTAACCAGCAGGTGTCACCATCATGTAGTGTAAAAGTAATTCACTATGAAGTGCACTGCAATGTACCTGAGAGACAACAGATTTTGACCATCTCATTTTCACCAGTAAAAAAAAAAAAAAAAAAGCTTGTTGTTTTGCAGAATGTCACAATTATATATGATATGAGAATAAGGCCTGAAGTTGGGAAGAACATTAAGGAAAATATCATTATATTTTCATAAAGTTTGTTGACTGCACTGCAAAAAATGCTTTTCTAGCTTAGATATTTTGTCTCGTTTCCAGCCGAAATATCTAAAAATTCTTAAATCAAGAATAATTTTCTAGACAAGTACACGTTAATGCACGTTAAAAAAGAAATTCAAATTAAGTGAGTTTTTGCTTGAAACAAGCAAATTAATCTGCCAATGGGGTAAGCAAAATAATCTAGTCTTCTGCTTGAAATAAGATTATTTTGCTTACCCCACTGGCAGATTATTTTGCTTGTTTCAGAAAATCCTTCTTGATTTAAGAATTTTTAGATATTTTGGCTGGAAACAAGACAAAAAATCTTAGCTAGAAAAACATTTTTTGCAGTGTGTGGTGTAAAAACACCCCTTGGCAAATGCCCCCAGAGGGCATCACTTCCCATTTTGATAATTACTATAGTTACCATGTTCTGAACATCATCATAATTTTTTCTTTTTCCTTCAGATGTAACCTGTCTAGGTGGTTGAATAAAGATATTTGGATTTTAGATTAAAAAACGACCTCAATTTACCAGCATGCACACGTACGTCTGCAAGATATCTGTTAAAGATCTCTAGATCTGGAAAGCATCTGCTGTGTACAAACATCTGGCAGACATCTGTAAGATGTCAGTTTTACATACATTTCTAAATCCTAAATGTCTTAAAGACATCTAACAGACGTCTATTTGACATCTGATAGGAAATGTCCAATAGACGTATTGCAGATGAGCAAACTACGTCTTGCAGATGTAAATGCAGACGTCTCCAAGATGTATGTGTGCTATCAGAATTGTTAGCTAGACAGTTAGCATCAGCTAACAATATTTACTTATTTACTTATCAGTATGGTTATGAATAAACATTCCTATCTGTCTACTCAGCTAGTTGATCGAAACAATTATTTATACCACTGATAAACAATATAAAAACAGATGTCACATAGGGCTAAACGCGTAGCATTTTTTAATAAAACTACTAACGTTACAACAGCAGGGAATATGAACGTGCATGAGTTATTTGATTTAGTCTGTGTTATTTTAATGTTTCTTTTTTGAGCTAAAACATGGAGACACTGATGTTGATCTGTCTGCATTCAAGCATTTCAGTGGGCTTAAATAGATCACCCTTTACAACAGATTTAGCTCACAAACAACTGTTACAATAATTAATCCTAAAATTCAACATTAGTAACTTCCGCAGCATAAGTTGTGCGCACACTCACAAAATCTCCTGTTTTTTACTTGTGAATTTAGTTCACTCACTGGAGACTCGTCTAAACGACTCATTTGAATCAGTGAGTTGTCGACACGAGAACAACTGCAATCAGTCCCATTCGTGAATGAATCGTTTGGTGCCATTTGCAAGTTTCATTGAAAAGAATCAGTTTGTTTATGAAACGATATGTAGAGTGACCATATGTTAGTTTTCAAAAAATAGGATGTAACACGGGGGGTTGGGGTCCTAGTTTTGGTATCAAAATATGGAATTTCCAACCAAAACTACATATTTTACATTCACCGTTATGCAGATTGATCATAAACACAGCTAAAAAGCTCCCTACCACAGTGGCCATCCTTCACAAAACTACCCCAGTTTTATCACAGGTAGAATGCAAAATGTTTCAATACAAATATTTCACTCAAATTAAATTCGCATTAAATTCAAGGCATTAATGTTTGCCTACAGAACCACCACTGGCTCTGCACCGCTTTACCTGAATTCATTACTTCAGACTTATGTGCCTTCTAGAAACTTGCGTTCTGCAAGTGAATGGCGCATTATTGTGGCATCCCAAAGAGGCACAAAATCACTTTCACTGACTTTCACATTAAATGTACCCTCCTGGTGGAATGACCTGCCCAACTCACTCCTTAGCCATCTTCAAGAATCGGCTAAAAACTCTTCTTTTCCATCTTTATTTAACTCTCTAACTCCAGGAGAGTCTTTTCTAATTCTATTCTTTAAATTATGCTCTTTTAGACTTGTACTCTATCCATTGACTTACTGCTTGTTTTCTCAAAAAAAAAAAAAAAAAAAAAAAACACACTACTAACACTAGCTTCTCTCTATACAATTAACAAAAAAGCTAAAAGAAGGCCTCTAACACTAGCTTGCTTCCCCCACCCTTTTTTTTATTATGTAGGCTCTATGAGACATGTCATAGCACTTGCATGTTATTGCTCTTTTGTTGATTTCGAATGCTTCCATTGTTCTCCTTTGTAAGTCGCTTTGGATAAAAGCATCTGCTAAATGTCTAAATGTAAATGTAAATGGAATTTATGCAATATTTCAAACTTTTAACCCATGGGAGAAAATCAACCCGCCGCAACAGTTTAAAATCAGCCTAATTTCATGGAAAAAAAGCGGATTTGGTAACCTTACATCCAACAAGAGCTGCATCCAAAGCGATTTAATTATTCTGCATATTGAAGCGTGGAAATTATATTCAATATTAGAATGTTTGCGGGAGTGGGATTAGGGGCCGTTCACATCCCTGATAGCACACGTACATCTTGGAGACGTCTATTTGACGTCTGCATTTACATCCGCAAGATGTAGTTTGCTCATCTGCAATATGTCTATTAGACGTTTCCTATCAGATGTATTTAAGACATTTATGATTTAGAAATGTATGTAAAACTGACATCTTACAGATGTCTCCCAGATGTTTGTACACAGCAGATGCTTTCCAGATCAAGAGATCTTTAACAGACATCTTGCAGATGTATGTGTGCAATCTAGGATGTCTCGTCTTTTGCTGTATGCATGCTCATAATGGAAGCAACGTGGTTGTGACACTCGTTTCACTCGTTTTTCCAGGCGTGTCCGCATCGCATCGAGATAAAAACATCTTAACTTTTCAGAATGCCGCAAGCGCACTACAGGTCAGGTGACAAGAGCCAACCAATCAGCTTCTTCTTTTCTCGTAACAACACTAAAAGCTCAGCCAAGATGGATGAACAGCTAATCATAGTCATAACAGGGATACATTTTTTTTAATAAATTTAGTAGCTGAGCTACTGCAAGCGATGTTTAGTGCTGGAAATCCATTTATCCTTTGCTGTAACTTCCACGTCTTCATGGAGAACGCAGGTCATTGTTGCTTAGCAACGGCCGACGCCACAGGAGTGACAAACTACAGAGCGCTTTGGAAAGAAGGAGAAAGCCTCCCGTTTTCCACGCATTTTTAGGTGTGACATGTAAACGGCCCCTAAGGAAAACAGTCCAGCGCAAGGCTTCACACAATGAATGACGACTATAGAAAGCAAAAGCCGAATCCCGGACATTTTGAGCGATTTAGGAATCCGAAAGTCCGAAAAGAGGACATGTCCGAGGAAAAGGAGGACATATGGTCACCCTACGATATGTTTTTTGAAATGTAGAGAAGTAAAAGTAAAGTTACTCAAAATAAAACTATTCCAGATATTTGAAAAATGTAAAACTACAATAAAACTACTTGGTTACTGTCCGCCACTGAATAAAACTTAACGTAATTCATGTAGGTTTTGACTGGCATGTTCACAACATCTACAAAGACCCACTTATAGACACATACACAAATAATAACACAAATGTTTGATGAATGGTTCATTTGTAAATTTAATGTGTCTGGCTGGTGTCATTTGCTTCCAGCTATTTTTAGCTGTAAAACAGGTTTTGCGGCTTGACATTGCAAACTGGTGTGTCTTGCCATATTATTTTAATGTGCTACCATAATTATGAGCACACTAGTTTGTAGTGCAAACAGTTTTACCGTTTACTGTGCTTTGTTATTCTTCTTGTTATTTCTCCACAGCGGCTAAATGAACCGGAAATCTTGCTCGCTGTTAGAAAACGATTTACTTCTCAGTTGAAAAATGAGGTGAATATTTCCCCTCAAATTATAATCTCATAGTTTTAATTCTACTAGGTTTGAGCTTTTCACTAAATAAAGGAGGCGTTTCAAAGACAGACTAGAGCTGATGTTTGATCTTCTCTTTTAAATTACCGAAAGGACTTGATCTCTGTGTTGTTGCAGACGGGAAAGACAATCTGTTGGATTGGTTGGGTATCAGAGGCTGTGATCTTAATCCTCTTCTCTGAAGTAAACTTCAGGCTTTTTTTATCCTTCCGACTCTATTAAAAAAGTGTTTGCTGTCCATTCCTCTACAAATACCTCTGCTGTGAAAACAATCAGCTCTTGACGACGGCGGTTCGTGATCAGATAGCGGCGAGCAATTTATTTAGAGCAAACTGTCAGCCAAACATCTCAGTGCTGTGCCCCTAGTCACGTGAAAAGCAATTTATTAGCTGCCAAGACAAGAGAATCAGTCACTTTTAAGAAGTAAAGGAAGATTGTGGATCTCCTTAGGGCTACAGATTTAATATCCGGCATGAGCGAGGTTCAGACCTTCTGGATGTCAGGAGTAAGTCCACACTAGACCTTTCTGACACTAGGACTACATTATTTCTATGTATCTATCTATCTATCTATCTATCTATCTATCTATCTATGTATTTATGTATTGATTGATTGGCTGGAGAAGTCATTGTGGCAGTCCTGATTCACGCTAAAGGACATTAAAAATTTATCAAATTAGACCAAAACTTTTTGTATCTACAACAGTAGTGCAATTGTCAACGCATATCAATCAATCAAATCAAATCAAATCAAAAAACTAAATGTTTTAGTAAAAAAAAAAAAAAATAATAAGCTTGAACATTTTGTATCTACAAAATATAAAATATGTTGAATTTTAAAAATAATTTGAAAGCTAAATAAAAAAAAAATAAAAAAAAAAAATGACCAAATTTAAACACACAACCTTGGACACATTTTTGTCCATAAAAAATTAAAATAAAATTTGAAAGCTGCATAAAAAAGTTTGTAGACATCTACTGTACTTTTTTTTCTCTCAATAAAATAAAAAGATTAAATCAATATTTTAACAAATAAAACTTCAAATGCCTTGTTGTAGCTACAAAATATGAAATGTTTAATTTAAAAAAATACAATTAAAAAAAGCTGCATTTAAAAAAATAACCAAATTCATGCAACCTTGTAACATGTAACATTTTTGATCTACAGTCAAACTTAATGCAACTTTCAATAACATAAATGAAATAAAATAACATTTTGAAAGCTGCATAATAATCTGAATATTTTTTGGTTTGACTTTACAACACAACTGATGCAATTTTCAATGCATACCAATAAAATAAGAAATGAAATGAAAAATAAAAACTATAAATCTGAGCAAAATATGTTCTGTTAAAAGATCTTCTAGGTATTGTTTTTCTAGTCACATATGAATATCAGTTGAAAAGACATTTTGTAAAAGTGCCATCTGAATTGAACCAAATTTAGCTGAACAAATATCACTGTGGTGAATTTTTCGCTCTCTGCGGTGGCGAGAGTTTTGGTGGTGGGCGAGAAACTGTGAGAAATTTGTATTGTGAGACACCAGTTGCTAAGGCACTCGGGAAGAGTCCACATCCATCTGTGTAGATGTGTATTTATATCACACATGAACAATTTGCTGAAATAGAAGGAAACAGCGATTCTGAAGCAGTGGACTGTCACATTAGCATATGTGTGTCAAAATATAAAGAATTAAATCAACTCATTCTGCCAGACGCTTTTATAATGAATCCCATAAGAGAAAAGCAGCCGTTTAATTATATGGAACAATTGCATAAATCCAGAAACAAAAATAGACAAAAGCAGTGGTACAGTCCTTACTGTAGAAAAAGAAAAAAGCTATTTTATCAGCGTTTCAGTCTCTAACAATTGCATGAACATTTAATATTTTGTTAGAAATCCTGTCGTCAGTGTGCGTCACCTTTGACCCTGTGGTGTAATTTTATCAGGATAGTAGCTCACACATTTACATTAGTCTTGATTATGTCTGTGCTAATGCCACCCAAAAAGACCTATGTATATATATAATAAAGATAAAATTATAAAAATAAAATGTTAAAATATATATATATAACTGATTAGACACCAAATTTAGACACCTACAATAATAGCTACATAAAATAAAAAATAAATAAATACAATTAAATAAAATTATAAAAAATATACATAATAAAATAAAATAAAATAAAATAAAATAAAATATGTTTTAAAAAAAAATTACAATTAAATTTGAAAGCTGCTTTTGAAAAGAGAGCAACAACTGATGGACCGAATTTAGACACCTAAAATAATAGTTACAGCAATTTAAAATAAACAAATTAAAATAAAACAAAATTAAATAAATTAAATTAAATGTTTTTAAAAATGAAAATGTAATTTGAAAGCTGCATTTAAAAAGAAAACAAGAACTGATGGACCAAATTTAGTAATCTACAATAAGTTACAGCAATTTAAAATAAATAAAATATGTATATATATATATATATATATATATATATATATAAAATGTTTAAAAAAAATAAAAATTATATTTGAAATTTGCATTTAAAAAACAACAACAACAACAACAACAAATGATAGACCAAATTTAGATATCTAATATGTTTTAAAAAAAAATACAAATTTAATTTAAAAAGGTGCATTTAAAAAGAGATAAACAAATGATGGACTAAATTTAGACACCTACAATAAACATTACAGCAATTTAAAATAAACAAATTAAAATAAAACTAAATTAAAAATTAAATAACATGTTTTTAAAAAATACAAATTTTATTTAAAGCTGCATTTAAAACGCAAACAACTACTGATGGACCAAATTTAGTCATCTACAATAAGTTACAGCAATTTAAAATAAATAAAATAAAATAAAATAAAATAAAATAAAATAAAATAAAATAAAATAAAATATGTAAGAAAAATAAAAATTACATTTAAATTTGAAAGCTACATTTAAAAAGAAAACAACAAATTACTATTTTTACTTATATTCTGAAAGAAATGCAGGCTTGGTGAGCAGAACACACTTTAAGTTGACACTAAAAGGATAAATAAAACAATTGTATATTACACATCAACTATACGGATATACAATATATAAAAATACTAAATAAAATAAATACATAATGAATGACACAATTCTAATAAAATTAATAACAAGTGAGAAATGTCACCATGATAAAATATATTTCAACTATGAAGAGCTATCAATGCTGCTTTTACAAAAATCATCACCAACACAAAATACCTTTATAAAATTTGATTATATGATTATTTTTTTTTATTTGGATAAAATGTGCACTATATCCATTATGCATTATATTTAAAAAGGCATCGATTTTAATATTTAGAAACCGTTTAGTAAAATATTGGTTTGCGCGTGTATTGACCAATTACACTGTCTCTCCACTGTCTAGAGTGGAGAAACAAAAAACACACATGTATAGGACAATCACTGAGATTGATCTGGAGTCCTGAGTGGCTCCCAGACTATTCTTGTGTTTAATTGGACTGCCTTCGCCTCTCCAGTTTGCTTTGGGGCTGAACTGGCAAACGAATCCCGCTGATGAGTCCCAGTAAACAATAACACAAACTGACATTTGCCAGCCAGGATCCGGTTGCCAAGACTTTCAGTGGCAGAATCAGACAAAGGTAGGCTGTTTTTTATCAACTTAAATGTCACAGTAATCATGCTGAAGACGCTCTAGTCCTCTCATCACAACAGATGCAAAACAAACCAAGTGAACTTTAAGAGCTCTCAGGAAGAACTGCTTGTGAATGAACAGCGGCTGGATAATAACACGCCAAATAAACATCACAAATGAGATCTCGGCTGATTCTCATTGACAACCCTTTTGATGGAAAAACACCCCAACAGTATTTACAAGCCACCCCTGGAGCTCTGCTGTGTCATTCACGATGTTCATGTCTTTCTTTTTTCAGTCGAAAAAATAAATGAAGGTTTTTGAGGAAAACATTCTAGGATTTTTCTCCACATAGTGGACTTTAATGGGTCCAAATTGCAGTTTCAATGCAGCTTCGAAGGGCTTTCAACGATCCCAGCCGAGGAATAAGGTCTTATCTAATTAAATGATCTGACCTTTCAAAAAAAGTATATATTTTGTCATGATTAGATTAGGATTTATTTGTAATATGGTGAAGTAAACTTAGGCATCCAGCTGACAGTTAAAGGGTTAACTATAATAACACTGACTCAAACCATCAAAATTTGCTGTCACAATGAACATTGGTTTATAAGAAACTAATCCATCGTTAATGTTTTTAACTTGAAACCATTGTTTTTGGCCAAAATATAATTCCATAAAAAGACTTTCTCCAGTGAATAAGTTCATCTCCTCTTGTCGTTTCTAGGCAAAATCCACCCAAATATTTGTTTAGAACGTTTTTTGACTATTTGCTTGTAAACTGTGCTTGATCTGTGAATATTTCTCTCCTGATTCAGACAACTTTTTCACAGAAGAAAGCAACATTATGGATCATGGACTCATATTTTAGCCAGATGCAAGTGTTTGAAGTTAAAAACACCTTAATGATGGATTGGTTTCTTTGAAACAAGCATCATAAGATGTTACCTGATAGACTGGAGTGGTGTGGATTATTGTGATGCTTTTTATGAGCTGTTTGGACTCTCATTCTGACGGCACCCATTCACTGCAGAGGATCCATTGGTGAGCAAGTGATGCAATGCGACATTTCTCCAAATCTGTTCGGATGAGGAAACAAACATCTCCCTTTTTTAACATAGACACGAAAATTTTTGTAATTCGTGAATGAAAACATTTTGTAATATGATTTTGATGTACATTTTCCACGGTAATGCAACGTCTGATTTTAAAATGCTTTTCAAAGGATGAATTTTGAGATTTTAAGTTTTCTACTGATATAGTTGAAGTCAAAAGCTTATGAAAATGCAAAATGTTAGTTATTTTACCAAAATAAGAGGGATCATACAAAATGCATGTTATTTTTTATTTACTACTGACCTGAGTAAGATATTTCACATAAAATATGTTTACATATAGTCCACAAGAGAAAACAATAGTTGAATTTATAAAAATGACCCTGTTGTAAAGTTTACATCCCCTTGATTCTTAATACTGTGTTGTTCCTGAATGATCCACAGCTGTGTTTTTTGTTTAGTGATAATTTTTCATGAGTCCCTTGTTTGTCCTGAACAGTTAAACTGCTGTTCTTCAGAAAAATCCTTTAAGTCCTATAAATTCTTTGGCTTTTCAGCATTTGTGTGTATTTGAACCCTTTCCAATGATGACTGTATGATTTTGAGATCCATCTTTTCACACTGAGGACAACTGAGGGACTCATATGCAACTATTACAGAAGGTTCAAACACTCACTGATGCTCCAGAAGGAAAAAACATGCATTAAGAGCCGGGGGTGAAAACTTTTGAACAGAATGAAGATGTGTACATTTTTCTTATTTTGCCTAAATATTGTATTTTGTTCATTTAGCACTGCCCTTCAGAAGCTACAGAAGATACTTGCATGTTTCCCAGAAGACAAAATGAGTTACATTTACACTGATCTTCAAATTCTAAAAGTTTTCACCCCAAAGTTTTTATAAGTTTGCTCTTAATGCATCGTGTTTCCTTCTGGAGCATCAGTGAGTGTTTGAACCTTCTGTAATAGTTGCATATGAGTCCCTCAGTTGTCCTTAGTGTGAAAAGATGTGTGAAAATCATACAGTGATTGTTGGAAAGGGTTCAAATACACAAAAATGCTGGAAAACCAAAGAGTTTGTGGGACCTGAAGGATTTTTCTGATGAACAGCAGACAGTTTAACTGTTCAGGACAAACAAGGGACTCATGAACAACTATCACTAAACAAAAAACACAGCTGTGGGTCATTCAGGTAACAACAGTATTAAGAATCGAGTGAGTGTGTGTGTGTGTGTGTGTGTGTGTGTGTGTGTGTGTGTGTGTGTGTGTGTGTGTGTGTGTGTGTGTAAACTTTTGAACAGGGTCATTTTTATAAATTCAACTATTATTTTCTCTTGTGGACTACATGTACACATCTTTTATGTGAAATATCTTACTCAGGTCAGTAGTAAAAAAAAATAACATGCATTTTATATGATCCCTCTTATTTTGGTAACATTTTGCAGATTCTGCAAGGTGTATGTAAACTTTTGACTTCAACTGCATATAATTTTGAGGTGCACTCTTGCCATAAATTAATCTATTACTTTTCCTGCATAATTTGTAACACAAAACAGTGGTCAAATATCTATTTAGGAGTCTTAGACCTTTCCAACAAGATATAGTTTTTGTGTTAGATTAGGATTTTTTGTAACATGGTGAAGCAAACAGTTAAAGGGTTAACGATAATAGCACTGACTCAAACCAAAATCTGCCACAAATGTCCTCCCCATTGGCCTTTTTTTTCCTGAGGATCCAAAACGCTTGGAAGGAGGAAAACCCAGCATCCATGACTCAGGCGATAGAAGAGGATTTCCAGCTATTAAGGGCAGATGTGCTGTTCTAGCAGGCGTGGGTTTTCACGGAGGCTGGGGAAATGAAAACTGCAGATTAATACTTTAATTTTAAAGTCCAAGTGTCTGGCGAGTCTAAACTCAAGAGGAGCAGGAGCAGCTCTGCTGTTTATTCTAGCAGAACGGCATGGCAGCGCTCAGATCTGGCCTTTTAATCCCATTATAAAGACAGACAGCGAGAAGAGACACAATCCAGAGACGTCCATTTCCTGTTCCTCTGAGCGTCTGTGATTGGATTCTGATGGCTGGAGGCTGCGCTTTGTTGTTTATGCAGATTTTCCTCCAGCTCTGCCGTCTCATTGTTGATGGAGTCCAGGGCTGATATTTCTCCTCTTCTCTACCGTACGGCCGTTCGTATATCCATCTACCGAAACAATAAAATTTAAGTACAGTGTTTGACAGCGGCGTCTGCTGGAATCAAATCCATAAATGGCTCGAGTCTGCAGTGGTTTGGTGTATTTTAAGGCTGTGTGCTAACAAAGCAATGCTGATGTTACTGATTAAATGACTAATGCAATCCGTTTCATTTCCAACTGAATAGAATCCAATACAGAAGCTCAGTTCTCAAACTCAAAGAGAGCTAAAAGTGCTTTCTTGACTCCATTTTCTTTAGATCAAATAGCCGAAGTTGAGAAGTGGTTTAACCTCAATGTAATATATGAATTATTTTTACGTTCGCGGTATATCGGTATTTTTTATGCTGATTGTTTCAAGAAAACAGTCAAAAATATAATAAAATAAATGAATGCATGACCTCTTAGAGATCACATAAAAATCATATTCATTTTTACTTCAGAAAGAAACTTTACTCATAACAAAAATTAAAAAGTTAATATCCAGGTACACCAATGTTTAAAAGTCTTATTTAAAATACGTTGAATGGCCACATTGCTCGTTGTATTAAAAGAAAAATAAATAAATAAATAAATAATGCTATTAAATAAAATATAATTTAAGTTATACTTTATGATGGTGACGCATTTAGTATTGTTTTGTTATTAATTGGCAATAAACTATGAATTTATTATTAATCTAGTAGATGTTTTAATGTTTTTATTTTATATATTTGTATATAATAAAATGTGTAATGTTTTATAGTTTTCTGCTCACCAAGGCTGCATTTGCTGGTATTATATAAAAGTACAGAAAAACAGAAATATTTGTGAACTTTTATTACAATTTAAAGTAATTGTTTTCCATTTGAGCATATTCTCAGAAATCAGAAATTTAGAGATCAGAAAAATATGTGAAATGTTCAGAAATTATGTATTTCAGAAATATTATAATATGCTGATTTGCTTCTTAAAAACATGACTGATTCTGAAAGCCACTTCAAAATATTAATAAATGCTATAACAATATATAAACATACATAAAACAACTAAATATATATTTTATACAGTTTTTTTCTCATACTAATTTGTAATATTTTTATTATTAACTTAGTATATGTAGTATATTTATTTTTTTATTTTATATATTTGTACATAATTAAAGGTGTAATATTTTAAAGTTTTCTGATCACCAAGGCTGCAGTAAAAACTGTAATATTTGTGAAATGTTACAGTTTAAAATTATTGTTTTCTATTTAAATATATTTTTAGAAATCAGAAATTCAGAGATCAGAAATATATGCATTTCATATATTTTATATATTATATATTTTGGAAATATAATATGCTTATTTGCTTCTTAAAGAAACATTTCTGATTCTGAAAGCCACTACAGAATATTAATAAACACTATAATGGTGTATAAATAATGCTAAAATAACATTTCCAATTATATTGATATTTAAACCAATTATTATTATTATCATTAATTTATTTATTTATTTATTTTGTTTATTTATTTATATTTTTAATTTTACAGCCAATAACCAATAAAGGGCAGATAATTAGTATAAGGTAGTATAATTGTATAGTATTTTGTTAAAATACTAATAAAATAATAATAATAAATAATAAAATAAAATAAAATAAAATAAAATAAAATGTTTCAAATGGCAGAGGTGGATTTAGGAATTTTAATTATATAATAATTTTAATTATTCGCATTTATATTTGCTATTTTTTTTTTTTACATTATTATTAAATTATGAAATATTTATAAAAGTATATTTATTAATATATATATATTTTTTAATCCAAATGCAAACTGTAAATATATATATAAAAAAAGTCAATTAAAATGCTATAACAGTATATGAATAATGCTAAAATAACATTATTTCTAATTGTATAATTATTATAAAGGGCAAATATTAAGCTGGTGTTATTCTATAGTATTTTGTCAAAACGAAAAAAAAAATAAAATACAAACATAAAAAAGTTAAAGTGAATATGAACATTATTATTAAATTGCTAGTGTTTTCAAACATTAATTCTAAGTGAGAGAGAGAAATCGAGAAAAAAAAATACAGTATGATAGTACTTGATAAAGATACCATGAAATAAAATATGATTTAAAATACACTTTACGATGGTGACACGATAACAATTTAACGCATCCTCGTTGAATAAAAGTATTAATTTCTTAAATAATTTTTTTTTTTTTAAAAAAACAGCAGCAGTGTATTTGAATAAGTTCAAGACCTATACGTCATTAATGAAGAATAAGAAACATTTATTGAGAAAATAAATGCCTCTAAAACGTGAAAAGTAGAACTTCTGTCACCACATAATATCTAATTGCTCGATTTGCCAAAGCACACATTGTACTCCATGTAGAAGTAAAGGCGCCGCTGGTTTTTACACAAGCCAAGCAAACGGCAAATTGCCGTCTGCTGCTAGTTATCAGCTAAGATGAAGTTGTCGTTATTAGCGAAACTACGTGGCGGTCTGACACTCCAGTGATCTGGCAGCGTGAGCGACCTGCTGGTGCACCTCTTAAGATAATGAGCTGTGGGAATTCACATGCTTCTGATTATCCAGAGCAGCTGCGTGATCAAAGACGGCGCACAGCTCACTCCAGCCAATCACAGAGCGGC
This sequence comes from Cirrhinus molitorella, assembly GCA_033026305.1. Taxonomy (NCBI): domain Eukaryota; kingdom Metazoa; phylum Chordata; class Actinopteri; order Cypriniformes; family Cyprinidae; genus Cirrhinus; species Cirrhinus molitorella. The sequence continues at coordinate 2,962,354 of CM065141.1, read as the reverse complement.
ACACCTGCCCTCGGCCAATCACAGCCCTCCGCAGAACAGGTACGACCATACAGAGATTCCCCTGAGACGCTCTGGTCCTAATTAAAGCCGGAACCCATTTTACTGTACTTTTAATGAACACAGAGAGCTTATACCTTTTTTTGTCAGTTTAAAAGATTACCTTATAAATATAGCTTTAAGTAAATCTAATCACGTTCAGGACAGTCTGAGCTGTGATATCAAATTCTTCCTGACATCTGACCCATCCCTGGGGTTCAGATAAGAAAATACTTAGTGGAGTCAAGCCGTATCTTTAGACTCATTTATAAATAGAGAGAGGAGAGATTAGACAGTAGCCACCAACCATATTAAAGGTCCAGCGCTTCAACGTTTTGACGTTGCCGCAAAGATTAAACCACCGTGTCATTTCTTTTGATCATTTCAAACCCTGCTGAAATAAAACAGCCCAATGTGGAACTACAACAACAAATTACTTTTTCCAGTCAATGTTGCTATTGGAACCTAAAACATTTTTGGGGGGCTGTATTTGCAATCAATAAAATAAAAGTAAATCATGAAATAAATATTTGAATACATATCAATTAAATATTATCATTGGATGAAAAAACTAATATTAAAGATTATTTATTATTAAATTATTAATTTTTAAAAACATTTTTAATTGCTATAAATATTAACAATCATAATTGAAATAAATGTTAAAGAAGTGGAATTGCAAAAACTAAAATTAATTATAAAAATAAATATTTATATGAAATATTTATAAAACTATTGCAAGTAGTGAAATAAAAGTTAAAGTATAATTGCTAAAAACAAAATGAATATAAATAAATAAATACTATATATATAATAATATTTATTTATAATATTTATAAAATGATATATATTGCAAACTGAAAATATAAAAATAAAAGCCAATTAATATGCTAAAATAACATTATTTTCAATTATATAATTATAATTTTATGGCCAATAACAATAAAAACAAAATAATAATTAAAAAAATAAATTAAATAACTTAACTTTAATTAAAATAAAAGTTAAAGCACTAGAATTGCTACAAATAAAATGAATAAAACTATATATATTTATATAAAATATCTATAAAATTATATACACACACATTATATTTATATAATTTTCTAAATATTTCATATAAATATATATAGTTTTATGTGTATGTATATGTAGCACTTTTCAAATGTAAATTTAAAAAAAAATGAATGCAAACTGAAAATAAAAATTAAAGCCAATTAAAATACTATAAAGGTATATAAATAAAGCTAATAACTTTTTTTCAATTATATTATAAATCGCAGTCATTCTAAAGCATTTTGTCAAAATAAAATAAAAACAAGTTTCAAATTCTAGATGTAAATTTAGGAATTTCAATTATTTTCATTATTCGCATTGATATTTGCTAAATATTATATTTTGCATTATTAAATCGTTTTTTATAAAAAAGTGTTTTTAAAGATCAATTCTAAGTGAGTGTAGCTGACGGCAAAAGTAATGCATATTTAATATATATATATAAAACATTTGTAATGACCAATAACCTATATGAAGATAAAAAATGTGCTCAAATGTCCACTCTATTTGGAAAGTCTTATTTCAGTGAATTGATTCATGCAGATGGTTGATTTGAGTGAATCAGATAAAACGATTCATTGATTCATTAATGCTACCTAGGATTTTAGGCCTTTGTAATGATATAATTAATATTTTTTGCAAAATAATATACTATAAAATCTATTCAGCCAAATTAAGATTCTTACTGTATATTTTTATAGTTAATATTTAAAAAAGAATGCACACAAAACTGAAGTTATTGAATGATAAAATGTAAGTGTGGAATATGAAGTCTCTGAATGTGTGTTTTGTGTATGTATGGACGCAGCGACGCAGGTTTGTACAACAGTTTTTCCTCATCTCATTAACACTCTGACAGTAGTCCTGTTTGATAGGCCTTAATTACTCACATTAATTATCTCATCAGGGTTATTTCAGCTCTCATTAAAGCTGAGAGTGAACAAACTGCAGGAAGTGAAATGAAAAAATTAGAGAACAGGGTGAAAACACCTCAGCAAACATTAGTCCCCAATTAAATGTGTGAGTTTCCCAAAACTTCCTAACAAATAAACATTATCAGCATCTGCCAAAAGCAGAAATCATGTTTTGTAATGGTCAAGGTATATAGTATAGTATATAAAACAGGTATATAATCAGAAACCAGGGTCTGCGATAAAAACAAAATATTCAGTCAATCTCATATATGCATTTTATATTTAAAACTTTTATATAGACATAAAACACCCTAACAATAATAATGACAAACACAAAATTAGTAAAACCAAAATGTAAACCAAATATAAAATCTCATACTAACAAAAACTATTTTAGTAATACTAATCGTTTTTGTAACTAAAAATGAATGCAAACCATACAGACAAAACTTAAAATGAAAATACAAAATCTAATTCAAAATATTAACAAAAACTATAATAGTTTTATTAATGGTAACAGTAAAAAAAAAATTTATAATAATTAAAAATAATAATAATAATAATAATAATAATAATAATAATAATAATAATAATAATAATAATAATACAAACCATATAGACATTTTTACAATATATATAAAAATGACAAACACAATAAAAATTACTAAGAGGTTAAAAAAAACATGAAAACAGAAAATCTAATTTCAAAATATTAACAAAAACTATAATAGTTTTAGTAATACTAATCTTAAGCACAAATTAACGCAAACCATAGGCATTTGAAAAAATAAAAATGACAACAAAATTAACACTAAAATTAAAACGAAAAAAGAAACATTCAATATATTAACAAAAACTAAAAATATAAAAATACAAAAAGGACAATCAACAAAATACAAAATGATTAAAACTTTCAAATAAAAAAATTATAAAATATCACAAATATTAAAATATAATAGTTATATTAATCTTTGTTTTTTTTTTACTTTAAATTACTAAAAATTTAACATTAAAATGAAAACAGAAAATCTAATTCAAAATATTATCAAAAACTGTAAGTTTTAGTAGCATTTCTCTATTTGTAGTAATAAAATATAATATATAATATATAATAACTAATGACTATACATATAAATATAAATATAATAACTAATACTGGAAACTAAAATTTAATAAATGAAAAATAAAAAAATCCTAATAAAAACTACCAACACACAAAATTACTAAAACTTTAAAAATAAAACAGAAAATATAAAATTAAAAGTGACAAACACAAAAACATTAAAATATAAATAAACTAAAACTAAAAAGCTCTAAAGATGCATTTTCTAGATCTTTAACTAAAAACTAGAAAACAGACATTTTGGGGGGAAAAATGACGAAATTACTAAAACTTTAAAACAAAAACAGAAAATATATATCTAAAAAAAATCTACTTACAAAATATTCCACAAAAAGCTATAATGTTTTTAGTAATGGTGATTTTTTTTTTTTTTTTTTTTTTTAAATTAATATAACCCAACAGACATTTGAAAAAAAAAAAAAAAAAAAAAGAAGAAAAACAGCAAAATTACTAAAACATTAAAATAAAAATTAAAATAGAAAATCTAATTTAAATTATGACTAAACTATAATAGTTTTAGTAAAATAACTAAAACCAAAAGGTAAAAGTTAGTAAACAAAAAATAACAACAAAACTTAACGAAATAAAAACAGAAAATATAAAAAAATAAATCTAATTCAAAATATAACCAAAAACTATATTAGTTGGTTATTGGTTTATTAAAATAATAATAATAATAATAATAATAATAATAATAATAATAATAATAATAATGATGAATGCAAAAAAATATAATACAAATTACAAGACATTTTGGGGGGGGACAAATTACAAAATTACTAAAACTTTAAAACAAAAACAGAAAATATAGAAAATAAAATCTAATTACAAAATATTACAAAAAAGTAATATTTTAGTAAAGTACGGGGAACTAGTAATTGGTTATTCTACAAGTATCCTGTACCACATCTTATACTAAATTAAAAAATACTATAAATTAATCATAAAGTTAGTTACTGTAAGTTTATTTGCAAGTTGTAGAGTACAACAAAGCTTCCTTTTTTTTTTTTGTTCCAGCATCAATGTTGAAATACACAAAGCATTAATCACAGACATGATACGCTCAGTTTATTCTTCATTTGGTTGCATTTGCTCTAAAAAGCTTCCTGTCTTTGTTAGGGATAGAATGGTTTTGTACAACACAACATTTTATTATATGAAAATGACTTGAAAGCACGTTATAATTATAGTTTCCAAAGTCGTAAGTAGGAACTTCGGAGGAGTGCGTTGATTGTGTCTGGGGAAAGCAGAAAGTTATTACATTTTGATCAAAGATAATGAAGCCAATCTTTTTTTCTTTTTTTTTCTCCATGCACTGATGAATCATGCACAATAAGACCAGGAATATTTCAATCTCAGCTCGCTTTTAGATGCCTCCTACATTTCAATAAATATTCAAATTATTGGTACCACCACAATTTTGGGACCAGAAAAAAGTCAAAAAGCCATGTCTACACTGTAAAAAATGATGTTGTTGTTCAGTGTTTTTGTTTTCCAGAGCAACAACAACAACAAAAAAAAAAACTACTTAGGAAATTAAGCCTCGTTTTAAAAAATAAATAAATAAATAAAAAATCTGCCAGTTTGGGCAGAAAAACAAACTTAATTCAAATGGAAAACAAGATTATTTTTCTGACCTTATTTTTTGGCAGTAATTTTGCATCTCATTCCTTTATTGTTTTTATATTTGCACTGTTTAATTATCATGCAATAATTATATACATACATATTGATGTGCTTTTATATGTATGCGTTTAATTGCATAATTTTATGACTATATGAAAGGTTATATAAAAAGTCTATGATTTAAATTTTTTTGTTTTGATTTTATTTGTTTTGATTAGTTTTTAATTGTTATATACATTCATATATACATATACATATATACACACACACACACACACATACATATACATACATATACATATATATATATATATATATATATACATATACATATACATATATATATATATATATATATATATATATATATATATACATATATATATATATATATATATATATATATACACATATATATATATATATATATATACATACATATATATATATATATATATATATATTAGTTTTATGATTTCATATATATTAAAACTATTTATTAAAACTTTTTAAATGAATTTTTAAAATATATATTTGTACTAAAAAATAAGAAAAAAATATTTTTATTTTATTTTAACCAGTGTAAAACACCACAGACTGAGATTACATAAATACCAAAATTATCTGAAAAATAAGACAAAAATGTTATTTTATTTTACTTTTTTTTTTTTCCCCCAGTGTAAAACACCACAGATTGAGACTAAATACACCAAAATGAGCTGGAAAACTAGACAAAATAAATATTTCATTTTATTATTTATTTTCCCTCAGTATAAAACACTACAGACTAAAATTAAATACACCAAAATGTGTTGGAAAATAAGACAAAAAATGTAATTTAATATTAATATTTTATTATATTATATATTTTTTATTATTTCCCCCCAGTGTAAAACACCACAGATTGAGATTAAATACGCCAAAATGAGCTGGAATATAAGACAAACAAAGAATTTAATTTAATTTTAATATTTTATTATATTATATAGAATTTTTTATTGTTTTCCCCAGTGTAAAACACCACAGATTGAGATTAAATACACCAAAATGAGTTGGAAAATAAGAAAAACTAAATATTTTATTTATTTTATTTTATTATTTAAGTTAGTTTCCCCCAGTTTAAAACACCATAGAGTGGGATTAAATACACCGAAATTAGTTGGAAAATAAGACAAATTTAATTTAAATTTAATTTTATATTTTATTTTATTTCCCCACAGTGTAGATCACCATAGACTGGGTTTAAATACACCAAAATCAGTTAGAAAATAAGACAAAAATTATTTTATTTTATTTTAATTATTTTATTTTATTTTCCCCCAGTGTAAAACCCCATAGACTGCGATTAATTAGGCCAAAATGAGTTAGAAAATAAGACAAACTTTGAAGTTGCGCTTTGAAGTCCATTTTTGAGTCAAATGATTCGCGATACGTGCTTTAAAGTCTTTTTTTTTTTTTTTTTTTTTTTTTCCCCCAGTGTAAAACACCACAGACTGGGATTAAATACACCAAAATAAGTTAGAAAATAACATTTATTTTCTATATATTAATTTTATTTATTTTTCCCCCAGTGTAAAAACTTTTGGTTAAACTCTTAATGAAGTGTAAATCCAGTAATAGGATCCTTGATATTGTGTTACCCCGTGGACCCTTTCATAAAGCTCACCAGGACAATTAATTTCCCTACTTCAGTTTCTGTAGTGCTCAATGTATGTTTTACAGACTCAAACAGAAGGAAAACTCACCTGTGACCAAAGGAGGAGAGGAGAATTGCTCTTAGGTTTTCACATCCTTGGTGATGAACAGAGGTCAGTGGATGCTGGAGCACCAGGCTGCTGCTGGATTGACAGCAGGACTCTGGAGGAAACATGGTAACAGGAAATGGTAAATGTAGTGAGGTGGAAAGCACATAAACACACACAGCCTGTGGGATCACCAGACAAAGCTGTCTGACTAACCTAAACTGATGTGTTCCTCTCTTCAGGGTGTCCTGTCAGTCTGGTCCACATGTTCACTCGTTCACTGGATGAGTTTCAGGAGAAAGTGCATCATCTTCAAACTCCTGTAAGCGCACAGGAACTGAATTCACCTCTATTAGTCAAACAGCAGCTCCAGATGTAGTGAGGTGCCGACTTAGACAGCAGTAAGAGCACACAAATACTACTCCAAAAGCAGTATGTTGCCTTATAAGATGCTTCATGTGTCCATTACAGAGAAGACAATGCCACAATTCATTGCGACAAGGTCGCTGAAAAGAATTCATCCAATATGTACACTAGCAGTCGAAAGTTTAGTCAGCCGTGCACCGAAATCATATGATATGCTGCATTTGCTAAAATAAACACCGGTTGTGCCGCTGTTTCCATTTGCGTGTTTGTAGTGCTGCTTACGCTATTCATAAACTTAATGATAGCCAACATTTAAGCCCTGCGTTTAAAGCGTCTTTCACAGCGAACGCGGAAAGCACTCAGCTGGCCGCGGGGTTCAGCGCAGCGGCAAAAGTTAAACTATTTTGAACTTTGAGCGCGCTTGCGCGCTCCACTGCGCGTGTACTTTGGACGACACAGCAACAAACCGTCCTCGCGCCACACAAGCCATT